>OX632362.1:39279789-39592289 GCA_951751655.1 Ophion costatus | reverse complement strand
CTTTTTCATTCATATATATATATATATATATATATATATATATATATATATATATATATATATATATGTATATTCATTTATTTATTTGTGTCGTAAAAAAAAGATTTTTTTACAAGATTATTATAAATTGTTATTTTTATATAAAAAGAATCTTGTTGCAAACTGAGCCCTACAGCGCAACTGAAAAAAAATGGCGCTTGCCACTTTTCGGTAGTTTCCCAATTGAGACTTCAAATCACGATGTTTTTTACGGAAATCACATTTGTTTGGGTTTGTTTGGGTTTAGCCCGGAAATCGTATTTGGTTTCTCGTGGACACGCATTCCGACGAGAATATTGTTTGTTTATCGATGCCGTGAAAAAAAAAACTTATTATTCTACGCGAAAAAAAAGAAAGATACTTAAGATGGCGGTCTTTCAAAATTCCGTTCTGCGCGATTTTCTTCATGGCCATCAAATACCTTTGATTTTTTTTAAGTCCCGACAAAAACAGTTTTACAATTTGGTATGATTTGATTTCGTTGGCCGTTTTTTTTTCTTGTTGAAGAACGTCTTTTTTTTGGTTTGTTTTTTTTTTTCATATTATTTATCTATTTTTTCGACGAAAAAAAAAAATACAATTTGTTTTCTAATACGACGCCGCGATAGCCTCGAATATGTGGGCACTATCGATATCTCCGCCATAGCGGTATGCGGACCCGGTTGCGCTCTTCTTGTGGTACCGCGGAACCGCGTTCCCATATTACTCCGATAATCGTTCTGTCCATTAGCACTCGGAGTGAGCGCACATGCAAACGCGCATCTCACGTGCGGGCTCCCACAGAAATCCAAATACCTGCGCGAGCAATGCGAACTGAGCTTAGAATTGTAATCCAATGCGATAAGCGACGCCATTATTGTCACGTTTTTCACGAGGACGATGCATTTCCGGTATGGCGAACTTATCGCACGATGTATAACGATGTATAACACGATGTATAACGTTGTACAATTATTGCTAGAAATATGCGAGTAGGCGAATTTCGAGTGAGGAACTCTAATATATAATTGTAATTTTTAAGGGTCCGCCACGGAAATTTTGCGTCCGAGAAAAATATGACATTATATGGTTTCTCAAGTACTCTTCGAAAAAAAATATAGCCTATTTTTAGGATGAATAGTGTGTGCCAAAAAAAAAATTACCAGTAAAAAAAATTGTGCAAAAAATTCTATTTTGAGTCCAGAGAATTAGATTTTTTTTAATTCTGAAAAAATTCTGTTTGAGTCCAGTAGAATTAGATTTTTTTAATTTTGAAAAAAATCCGTTTGAGTCCAGCAGAATTAGATTTTTTAATTCTGAAAAAAATCTATTTTCGGTCCAGGAGAATTAGATTTTTGAAAGATTCTGAAAAAAATGCCATATTGAGTCAAGCAGAACGAAGATAATAAAATTCCAAATTCGAAACGCTCTTATGATTTTTATTTTAATGAAATTACATTCCGTTCACTTTGAAATGCATCTTTGATAACTTTTTCCCCGACGACGGGATACACGAAGAAAGTTTTTCCGAATTGTTCACGTATTCGGAATTTGATGATCTTCATTCTGCTGTATAAAGTGGAATTTTCATTTTTTTGCCAGAATGCTTATTTTTTCGGGCAAATACTACTCGTCACAAAAATACGCTTTATTTTTATTCTAAGAGGGCAGAAAAAATCATATTTTTCTCAACTGCAAAATCTCTATGCCCGGTCCTAAAAAAATATATCGCCACTATATGGCGCTGCCGCGGAGACTTCAATGCGCGGTCGATCGTCGAAGACTTCAACGCCGGGATGCTTTCAATGTGCACCGACAAAAAATGGCCCTGGCTGACCAAACCTGTTGATTGGGAATTTCAAGAAATTATTTTTTGAAAAATGGAATATTAGGGTGTATGAAGAATGATTTTTTCCATCGAGTGAAGGAATACTTGGAATATAACAAAAGTAGGTTTTCATGGCAATATTCGAATTGTGAATGAACAATTTTATTGATCCAAGTTACTTTGACATCCTAAATTTATCGATGACTTCATAAATTTGGCATGATTATTTTTTTTCACCTAATTAATTTTTGTGACGCGCGAAAATTGAATAATTTTACCGACGCACCCACCATTAGTTAATCACCGAAATGATCGATCGTCGAGTGGCCAAAATAATTAAACTTGTACGCGTTTAAAAAATAGTAAATATAAGTAAAAAAATTTAAGCCAAATTTGAGTTCGATCATTTTTGGTCCTTTCAATTTACACTGAAGATTCGAATTTGTCGTTCAAACTTGAATAACTCGACAACTCATAAATATCTGTTGAATGAGGTCGAAGATTCTTAAGGGGTTAGGCCACAGTAACGGATATAAAAACATGTGCGAATTTAACAATTTTTTTCCTATGAAAAAGTGATTCACTCATAAAATTAATTAGACATCTATTTAGTATGAATATCAAGCTGTTAGAATTTTTTTTTTTTTATGTACAAAATGGCCGACTATTAATAGTTTCTTTTGTCTTTTTTAGGCGCTCCGCGGCGTGACATTTAGCATCCACAATTTTTGGCCTAGAACAAAAAACAAAAATTCTCGTCAACCTACATTAGAATACCTAGAGAAGTACGTACGGAATTTAAAAAATATTGTTTTATTCAAAAGTTGTAGGTATTTGAACTTAAGAAATGAATTTTCAGCGAGAAAATTTCGTTATAATTGCTCATAAACTGCTCATAAAATGAAAAGTTTTCGATTAATCAGAAATTCCGTACGTGCTTCTCTGCGAAATGCAATTAGGAGCATAACTTTACAATTTGAAGTAAATCGAGCGAACATTGTTGAAGTTATTTGTCACGTCAATTGGAAAAAAGCAGTTTCGAAAAGTTTTGAGTGGTCGACCATTTTGTACATCGAAAAAAAATATATATATATTTTCTAACAACTTGATATGTATACTAAATAAATGTGTAATTAATTTGATGAGTGAATCACTTTTTCATACGAAAACAAATTGTTAAATTCGCCCATGATTTTATACCCGTTACTGTGGCCTAAGGTCTTAAAGCCAATCCTTACAGCTCCAAACCTTTTTTTTGTTCATTTTCACATCACCATGTAATTAATTTTTCCACAAATTGCAATTCATTAAAAAATACATGTATTCCTGTCGAAAAGTAGAAAAAGGCGTTTTTTTCAGTAGCTGTAATTTGTGTTAAGTATGTTGAGTCCCCAATCGCAAATGATAATAAAATTCTGAAAATTTGGTACGTTTTTGTATAAAGTATTTCAGAGGTCGTGTAAAAATTTCACGACAATTAGGAAGCTCGTTATTGAACAATTAACATTCACAAATTAAATGTTGTCTTATGGAAACTTATGTAACTTTGCAATAAGTTTTTTTTGACCTCTCAATTTTGTAATATCTACAATATACTGAAAGCAACGAAAACAAAACGAAGTTTATGGATCATTTTTTTTTATTTCTTTTCAAAATTGTTCTTAACAAAATGTTTATTTTTTAATAACAAGCTTCCTAATCGTCGTGAAATTTTAACACGACCTCTTAAATACTTCATACAAAAACATACCAAATTTTTGGAATTTTCTTATTATTTTTTATTTCAATCCCTAAGGAGGTTGAAGTAATGATAGAATTCTGAAAATTTGTTATGATTTTTCATGAAGTATTCAGGAGGTCGTGTAAAAATTAACATCAATATGTTGATGTTAATTGTTCAATGAATAGCTTCTTAAACGTCAGGACATTTTTACACGACCTCCTGAATACTTCATGTAAAATCATAACAAATTTTCAGAATTCTATCATCATTACTTCAACCTCCTTAAGGGTTGAAATAAAAAATGATAAGAAAATTCTGAAAATTTGGTATGTTTTTGTATGAAGTATTTAGAGGTCGTGTTAAAATTTCACGACGATTAGGAAGCTCGTTATTAAAAAATAAACATTTTGTTAAGAACAATTTAAAAAAAAAAATGAAAAAAATTTATCAATAAACTTCGTTTTGTTTCCGTTGCTTTCAGTATATTGTAGATATTATAAAATTGAGAGGTAACAAAAAAAACTTTTTGCAAAATTACATCAGTTTCCATAAAACAACATTTAATTTGTGAATGTTAATGGTTCAATAACGAGCTTCCTAATTGCCGTGAAATTTTTACACGACCTCTGAAATACTTCATACAAAAACATACCAAATTTTCAGAATTTTATCATCATTTGCGATTTGGGACTCAACATCCGTAAGAACAATGATAATATCGGTGAACGGATTGGTGAATGATCAACGCCTGAATCTCGTGGCAGAAGCGCAGCTCGCATTTAGATTGGTACAGGCGAGGTGCCATAGTCCCGCGGACAGGAGGATTCGTGGCACGCATACGTGCGCACATACCGAGAGCTCGCGGTCGGTTTCCATCGCTGCGGCAAAGCGGAGAAAGTGCGACGAGTGTCGGCCATTGAGGTAAAGGTTAAGATATTGTGAGAGGTGTCTTGCACGGTCGCGATTTTTTTTCTTCGCCTGGACGATCGACCCGGAGGCATAAAAATTCCATTGACTCCGCTGTAATCTTAATGATATATCACAATCATTTTTCAATATTGTACCATGAGGTTTTATCAAATTTTGACATTTAAAATCTCGGTCTTTTTAGATTTTTATTTTGCGTAACCCTTATTAGATTTTTTTCAAATCTCAGGTCTTTTGTTTTTACGCAATTTTGTTCGATTTGCATATTTCAATTGTCCATCGGATTTTATCACATTTTTTGCAATAAGATTCGACAATAATCAAAGGCGATTTTGGAATATTAAAAAAGGCGGAATAAAGCATTTAAATATAAAAACTATATACTAATAAACGTTAAAATACAAATGCTAATGAAATATCGTAAAATGTAAAGTACCAAAATCTTCGAAAATTGACTTAACATTATTACGCACGAAAATCGAATAAAATCTTTAAAAATCAAAATATGGGCATTAAAAAATGTTTAAAATATATTTACCCGTTTGTTAATAACGAATCATTACAGTCGTTTTTTTTTCATCAAAAAACGAACTTTTTTTCTACAGCTTGCCATTTTCGTAATTTTCTGTTTTCTTGAAATAACAATAAGGTCATGGCTTATCAATAATTTTCAATTAAAAAAAACTCCAAATTTGACGAAACTATGTATCAATTGAGTGTAAAATCGGGACCTCATGATCCCAAAACTCTCGTTAGAAAAAAATATTGAAAATCCGCCGATTTCTTGGACCCCAATTTCAAGCAGGCCCATTACCCAGCATTAAAACGTGATTCTATAATCGAATCAAAATCTGCTATAATCAAATGTAAAATAAAAATACTCGAATATCGCGAAACCTACTAAACGTTGAAACATAAAAATGTCTAAAATCAATATATTTGCATTTAATTAGATATCAATATTCGACTTTTGATGACATTCAATTCCATTTTAATATTTCAAATTCCAATAAGTTCTCATATTCAATCGTCGGACGATTGCGTTTAATTCGTACAATTTGTCAGCCTCAAAAAGTGCAATAATATTCAAAAATTCCTGAACTTACATTTTTACAAAAAAAATAAAAGAAAAATGTGCATTTTGTAAAGTTGATCGGCCAACCGGTCGATCCTCCTGAAGAAGGTCGCGCTGTCGGATCGCGACGCGGACAACGACGAAGGGCAAGGCGAAGACCCGAGCTGAGGTCGAGCAATGAAATGTAGGTTAGCGAGCTCTCCGCGCTAGTGTGTATAGATATAGAGTGCACGGGTAGCGAAGGATCGTGCCTCCCCTCGAGCCCCTCCGGCATTGTGGTACAGGTGAGCAGGTGGCCTCTTCGCTACACTCGCTTGCTTCTCAATCTCAACAGGTAGTCTCGTATCGGTGCATACGATCCGATCCCCGTCGATCCTTGCATCCGTGTCGAGCGATCAATTTTTTACGCGGTAACGCCACTCTAGGATTTTGAAAAAATCGTTTTTTTTCCTTCAAATTGCTTAAGGGGTTAGGCCACAGTAACGAGTATAAAATCATGTGCGAATTTAACAATTTTTTTTCGTACGAAAAAGTGATTAACTCATCAAATTAATTACACATCTATTTAGTATGATTATCAAGCTGTTGGAAAATATATATATTTTTTTTTTCGATGTACAACATGGCCAACTACTCGAAACTTCTCGAAACAGCTTTTTTCCAATTGGAGTGACAAATAACTTCAACAATTTTCACTCGATTTACTTCAAATTTGAAAGTTATGTTCCTAATTGCATTTCGTAGAGAAGTAAGCACGGAATTTAAGATTAATCGAAAAGTTTTCATTTTATGAGCAGTTATAACGAGGATTTTGAAAAAATCGTTTTTTTTCTTCAAATTGCTTAAGGGGTTAGGCCACAGTAACGGGTATAAAATCATGTGCGAATTTCACCATTTTTTTTCGTACGAAAAAGTGATTAACTCATCAAATTAATTACACATCTATTTAGTATGAATATCAAGCTGTTGGAAAATATATATATTTTTTTTTTCGACGTACAACAGGGCCAACTACTCGAAACTTCTCGAAACAGCTTTTTTCCAATTGGAGTGACGAATAACTTCAACAATTTTCACTCGATTTACTTCAAATTTGAAAGTTATGTTCCTAATTGCATTTCGTAGAGAAGTAAGCACGGAATTTATGATTAATCGAAAAGTTTTCATTTTATGAGCAGTTATAACGAAATTTTTCACTGAAAATTTATTTCTTAACGATGTTGAGTCCCTATGAAACATGTTAATGGTAATTGTTCAATAAATAGCTTCTTAATCGTCATGAAATTTTTACACGACCTCCTGAATACTTCATGTAAAAACATACCAAATTTTCAGAATTCTATCATCATTACTTCAACCTCCTTAAGGGGTGAAATAAAAAATGATAAGAAAATTCTGAAAATTTGGTATGTTTTTGTATGAAGTATTTAAGAGGTCGTGTTAAAATTTCACGACGATTAGGAAGCTCGTTATTAAAAAATTAACATTTTGTTAAGAATAATTTTTAAAAGAAATGAAAAAAAATGTATCAATAAACTTCGTTTTGTTTCCGTTGCTTTCAGTATATTGTAGATATTACAAAATTGGGAGGTCAAAAAAAAACTTATTGCAAAGTTACATCAGTTTCCATAAGACAACATTTATTTTGCGAATGTTAATTGTTCAATAACGAGCATCCTAATTGTCGTGAAATTTTTACGCAACCCCTGAAATACTTCATACAAAAACGTACCAAGTTTTCAGAATTTTATTATCATTTGCGATTTGGGACTCAACATCCTTAAGTTCAAATACCTACAACTTTTGAGTAAAACAATATTTTTTAAATTCCGTACGTACTTCTCTAGGTATTATAATGTAGATTAACAAGAATTTTCGTTTTTTGTTCTGCTAAATGTCACGCTGCGAAGCGCCTAAAAAAAGATAACAAAAGAAAATATTAGTAGTAGGCGATTTTGGACATCGGAAAAAAAAAATTTCTAACAGCTTGATATTTATATACCAAATAGATGTGTAATTAATTTTATGAGTGAATCCCTTTTTCATACGAAAAAAAATTGTTAAATTCGCACATGATTCATACCCGTTCATGTGGCCTAACCCCTTAAGGGGGAATATACCTTTGTGAGGGCAAAATCAAGGGTCATTTTTGACAATTTCTTTATTTATTTAATTATGTATAATAATTTATTTATTTGACAAAAACGATTTTTCCAAAATCCTAGACTGGTGTTATCCCTTAAACAATGCTTAAAACTCATAAAAATGCATTTCTCTCGAAACCACTTTTTTCGATCTTAGCGAAATCATTACTTCAACACGGTTGCCTGGATCAATTTAAATATTTGGCAGTAGCTTCACAATGACCTCCTTTATAGCAGTACGATTTATAAACTTTTAGTTTTATCACCAATGAACTGCTTATTTTTTCAGCAAAAAATCGATTTTATTTGGTCAGGAGTGCACCATTTTTATCAAATTTTGTTAAATAAAAAATTCCTACGTACTCCTATAGCCAATGGTATGTAGATTCATTTTTTGTGTTTTTTTTTGTACCTGATCCTATATTTCACGAGAAATTTGTCTGTCACTGGAGGTGTTTTTTGTAAAAAGATCATTTCGAAGATTGACTCTCTCGCCGTCATGTTGTACAAAAATAATAATAAAAAATTTTCTATACTTAAATATATGGTGAATAAACTCTCTAAAAAGAATTCTCATTCCTTTTATTATACTCCCAAAAAAATCGTCAAAGTTAGGCCTTCTTTTCGGCTACTAGAGTGGTGTTACCCCTCAAAACGTTTTTAGAGAACAATTTTCTATTACTGCCAACCATCATTGCCTTCCCTCAATATGACGATAAAAAAAATAATTTTTCGCTGATTATATATACACGACTTCCTACAATTCATGTTTTTTATATCAGATTTTATAGGAATACACTGTGATTTCAGTAATTGTTTTATAATAATACAACCATATTTCGTATATTTATTTATTTGGAATTTCTAATTGCTATTTATAATTATTTAGATACATGAATATATAATTATATAATATTTCATATTTCTAATCTCTATTTATTTATATATACAGGGCTACAGATCATTGGTTATCATCGGTTTCACGATTCCGTAAAAAGGTTCTAGGATATTTCCGCTATCAAATAACCCAGTGATGCTTTAGGCAAAAGTAAACCATGTTCGAGATATTTTTATTATTTTTAAGTGACGAGTAGGGAACTTCGAACGATAATTTTTAAAAACTGCTGTATGGTATCAAACTATTATTATAATTTGTACTTTGAGGAAGTTACAGTGTAGTTACAGTGACAAAGAATTAATAACAACAAAACAAAAACTATCTGTAACCATTTTGGAATTAGGGGTCCAAAACTCTGCAAGTCTTATGCTATTTTTATTATGCTTATTTTATTGTTGATAATTCTTTGTTACTGTGTCCTCAAACTACAAATAATTTTAAAAAGGTTGCTTCCATACAATGGTTTTTGATTAAATTAAATTTTAAAGTTCCCTATACCCTCACTTTTACAAAAAATAATAAAAAACACTATATATCGAAAATGGTTCACTTATTCTAAAAACACATCAGACTTTTGGAGAAAGTGATCTAAAAAAATATTAAAATGTAATAAAAAAAAAAATATTTGTTTTTACCCGATTTTAGAACAATATTAAAGTCTAATAGAATCTATCGATATTGTATGTGTAGATATATCTACATACGTGTGTACCATATTGACAGATTCTATTGAATTTCAATATTATTCTAAAATCGCGCAAGAAAAAAAAATCGGCATCCGATTGCATTTAAATGTTTTTCATATTAGATTCTACTATAATTTTTTACCGTTGTCATTTTCGAATAATACGAAAACTGTTTTCATATTATTCTAAAATCACTACGACAAAAATTAACAAAATTGAATTGATAAATTCAAATATTAAAAAAAAGCTTCTATCCAATATTATTATAAAATCGCATCCTATTATTATAGAATTTGATGTAATAAAAAATATTAGAATGTAATCAAATTGAAAAATGTGTTCGTTTCTTCTCACGTGATTTAAAAATAATATTCCCATTAGTCAGATAAATACAAGCTGAGATTTTAATTTTATCCGCAAATCATTCGGCCGCTTTTGATTACGCGACGTTTATAATTTATGCACAATTACATAGCTGGCAATCGAACGATATTTGGAGTACATCAAAATGACTAATTAATTCGTTGAAAAAAAGTGTGCGCATCGTTAGTAATTTCCTTTTCGCCCCTCTTCTTTTCATCATTTTTTTTTTCGCCTTGCATCTACGCCGTTTGCACGTAACGCGATGATACTGACTTTCGGCGGTGAAACAAGCGCGAGAGGTGTATGCTCGTTACAAAAGGCAACGGAGAACGGCGAGGCTATTTATCGCGCGATACGCATCTCATTCTGGTCGCGATGAGCATGGATAAGCAACGAGAGCGTAGAGAACAAATGGCGGAATTAAGGGAGTTGTGTCTTTTTCATTTTTTTTTACCGCGTACCTTTTTTACCGTGTAGCGCGCGGTAATCGATTTTTTTATGTATACCGTAATTTTCGACTTTTCGTCAGCGCCCGCGGGAACGATGTTTTGACGTTTAAGGGGCGATTTTGTGAAAGTGTCACACTGGTGACACTTTCACAAAATCGATTTTTTGCCTTTTTCGACAGTTTATACTTTCAAGAATATCCTGTGAAAATTTCAAGGCCCTGTCTCTGATACTCCCCGAATGGTAGCCTTCTGAAGAGCAGCCGCTCGTAGGTATACAATCGATAGTTAAGGGGTTACGCCCACTTGCGATTTTGAAAAAATCGATTTTTTTTTATTGCATTTTTTTGAAGTATAAGTATCTGAGAATATGTCCTGAAAATTTCAATTCGATCCGAACAAAATTGACTGAGATATGAGCGTTGAAAGAGAAGAATCCGTGAATTGAAGAACTGAAATTGAAACTTTAAACGCGTTTTTCTCAAAAGTGCATTTCTGAAGTCGGTGACCAAGATTACTCGAACACTAATGAACCGATCTTCTTGAAATTTTGCAAGCTTATTTAATACATAAAAATGTAGTCTTTGATAGTTCGATTTTTTTTTTCGAAAAAAAATGGCCGTTTTATAGCCGAAAAACGACCGTTTTTTTCGATAAAATCGAACCATTAACTTTGACTGTCCGCCATTTTGTGAAAAATGAATATTTTTTAAAATCCTTCGATTAAAGACTAGTTTATACTTATATTTGACTAAATCTATCCGCATTTTTTTTTTCAGATGATCCACTTCGCCGCAATGTTGGTCACCGCAAACCGTGTATATAAAAACATTATTTCATTGACGGCCATTTGCCACTAAACAATGTAATATTTTTCAATAAAAAAATTACTGAAAGTTCTTCAAGATGTGTTCTTTAAGATGGTATATTGATCGATTAAAAAAGTTTTGTAGTTTTCTTTAACAAAATTCATGAAAAAGGCCTTTTTTGCGCTACAAGTGGGGGTAACGCCTTAAACGCCTTTTTCTCGAAATGAGATTTTTCAAATTTGCTGACATTATAACTCAAAGAGCAATTGTCCGATTGACTTGAAATTTGAACTGAATGCTCTTGAATATATTTACTCTACAATGATGTAGGATATTTTTGATTGGATGAAAATTGACGATTTGGCATTGAAAAAAACAACAATTTTATAGGCAAGAAAACAGACGTTTTTTTCATAACTACGCCATTTTGTTAGATTATGATATTTTTCGAAAATCCTACGTCATTGTACAGGAAATACCTTCCAGTTTAACGACATTCTTTCCTTCTTCGGTTTCAGCTACTCAATCAGCCGGAATCATGTCAGCAGTGAAGGAACTTTTTTTTTGGTGCCTCCGAAGGCAGCGCATAAGTCGCTTGGATCTCGATATTTTTCTATGAAAAAATTATGTGATGTAGGTCAAATATAGCTAAATATATTCTTAATTTTCCGCAACATTTTATTGAGTAATTTTCTTCCGAAAATCGCCCAAATTTTCAGCGTTCGCACTAGTACAGCCCCTTAAACCGTGTTTATTCAAATGCACAAGTTTCAGAGTAATTATCGATCGAATTTATCAAATTTTTTTTATGCATTAATTTTTCTTTTTTTTTATTATCGTAATAATTATGTGAAATCCACTTTTATATGTAGTATTATGAGTACTTTTCGTACATTAATAAGTACTCTTCGAAAATAAGGAGACTCATATGTCTATAAACCATTTGTATAAAGTTATATATGTGGGTGTATACATATGTATATAATTTATTGCTAATGAGGAAAAAAGTAGTAATAAAAAAATTATATTGAATTCAATGGAAAGAATAATAATAGTGACGTATATAATACGTCATACAACTATATTACCAACGCTATTGTGCTTGTTATTATTTTTACGATTATTGTTATTCCATTCGTGTATTTATATTCAATGCAGAGGTCAACAATAATTTATCTCCATCTAATTATTATATGTATACATTTATATGTGTATATAATATTTTTCCTGACAATAAAAAAAAACTTGAAATTGGAAATTAATGTAAAAGATGCAAGTTTAATATTACCGCAGTGATAATAATAACAATAACCGACACTGTTGGATGAGCCGTCGGGGAGTTCGGCTCCGGCGGTAATGATTACAATAATGACAATTATATTGATAATGGCATGTATTACATAAGAATATTATATAATATTAATAAATATATTTAGAAAAACTTGTACATAATTTGTAAGAACAAATGTAAAGAAGAGAATGTGAGGGGGGCCCTATGTGGAAACACCCTTAAAAGGTATATTCTGGGAATGAAAACTACTCTTAATAAATATAACATATAGTAATATTAATTAGTACGATGTCACCGAAACTGGTGGAGGGGCTTTGGGTTTGGGGATGTGACGGAACGTTAGGTTAGATTAGCGACGTGCGGGTAGGGAGAGATTGAAAAGGGTTTCATTGAGACGGGTAATACGTAAAAACCCTTAAGGGTATACGGTGGAAATCAGGAAATTATTGAGACCTCAAATACTACTGCTCCTACTACTCCAATGTCTTATAATAATTATATTATATAATATAATATTAGTGTCATATAATATAACATTAATATCGTATAGTAGTAGTAGTAGTAGAGGTTTTATTCCATGTATCGCCTCCTTCACATATTTTCGTATCTGTTTACATCAAATTTAAAAGAATTGCGTACATATATATTAATATTATATTAATAGTATACAGTAGTAGGGGTATTCATTTCCAAGGTATTATATGATATAACATTAACACAATACTAATGTCATATAATATAATATAAATATTATACAGTAGTAGAAGAAATATATTTATCCCATGTATACCCTCGCGGGTCAATTTGTGCTGAATTTAACGAAAAAAAAATATGTTGAATGAAAAATCATTTCTTTCCGTTAAATTCAGCACAAATTGGGAATAAACCGTTTCAGGCCTGTTAAAGCGAATTAGAAATCACAAAATCATTAAAATCATTATTGGAGACAAAAATGATAAAAATCTTTTTAAAAAATACGATTAATGCGAAAGAAAATAGAAGGAAAAATGGGCCCACGATGAGACTAGGCTTAAAAATCACAAAACAGATCACTCTATTTGGGAGAATTTTTTGAAAAAAATAAAAAACGTCAATCATCTTTTTAAAAAATAGTTTTTACTTTAGAAGCAAAAAAAACGTTGTCATTGATAACTGATCATTTTTTCATATTTTTTAACGAAAGTATGCTTCAAAATGAAAAACAATTATATATCGACATTTCTCGATATCTCAATTACTTCAGGACTTATCGGCGTTTAAACATTTTCAAAACTTGCGAAATCGACACGTTTGGAAGTATTTAACTCCTAGAACAGAGGAGATAAAAATCTAAGAAATGGTGTGGATATTCCGTTCATGCGGTATAACTTTACAAAAAAAAATCGGGGAAAATAATAAACGGTCGTAGTTACGGGCCGGGTGAAATGGCGTGGAATGCCCCATATATATTAATATTATATAGTAGTAATAATATTTATTTCCAGAGTATACCCTTTAAGGGTCTTTACACATACCCCCCCCCTCTCCTCTCACAATATTACATATTTAATATAACATTAACTTTATCATCCTTATTATCATTATTGTTCCCGTTGGTGTTGAATATTTACAATAAATACACAGTAACACGAGACACAAAGTCCGCGAGCATTCGACACTCGCGGAACTGCCGAGTCGGAAGCCACCACCTCTCCAAAGCCTTTTTTTTGTTCCATAATTTTTTTCCCTCTCTCTATCTCCATCGCCGTCTCTCTTTATCCTTGTTCGCTCGCGCACCGGTTAATGTGGTACACTGACCTACTCTCTTCGCGGGAGAACTGCCGGCGTCCGCGCGCGCGGGGCACCGGAATCCCCCCCAACTGTCAAGCCCCACTCTGTTTTTCAGTCATCCGCCGAGACCACTACCGCCCCTCGACCCCCCCGCTCGTCTCGTCGTCTTCTTCGCCAACGCCACTCTTCCTTCTCGACACGGGCTCGCACGGCTGATCGCCGCGTTTGTTCTTCCCTCCTATCTCGTTCTTGTGTTCTTCCTCATCCTTTATATGTATACATGCTCTTGGTAGATTTCTCGCTCGCGACCTCTTCCGCTCTCTTTCCACGTTTCGCGAGGTTACGCGCTTCCCATTCCCTTTCTTTCTCGCTCCTTACAGTGTTGCATTTATATATATATATATATATATATATATATGAAGAAACGATATTTCAAAGCCGTTGTATCTGTGTAATGTTGATTACCAGGACGTCCGGCTGTTTTGAGGACGGCCTTTTTTGTGAAACGAGTTGTTAAATTCGGGTACGGTATGGTCCTTGAAGTAACTTTTATATAAATGTGCCTTCGCGTATGCCAAGGAGATTTTGAAGTCGTAGGGGTTTATATTATATAATGATGACTGTGAGGACACCGGGTTACTGCGAGGACGCTTCGCGGATATATATATGAAAGAGGTGATTTCGAAACAACCCTCACAGTAAGAAAGTCCTCACAGTAACCCGGTGTCCTCATACTCATATATATATATATACAGTGGGTAAAAACGTATTTGCACATTTCACGCGAAACTGTTGTTAATTTGGCATCATTGTTTTGTCCGTGTTTTCCCAAGATTTTTGTAAACCGACACCATGTATATTTAGGATAAGCTATCGAACACAGAAACTTCATAAAGCATTTCATTTCCTTCGAAGGATAATTTGAAAAAGACGACGTGTACAAACACTATATATATATTGCTGTCTGACTTGCGGCATTTTTCACTTACATTAGTTATACGGGTGCCACGTGTATCATTTTCTCTCTGTCTCTACCTCTCTCCTTTCGGCACCTTTCTACCAATCCTCGTAGCACCACACACGTGCCACTTCAGAGTATCTTCATTTAAAAAACTCTAAGGCTCTACAGTACGCCTTTACATATATATATATATATATATATATATATATATATATATATATATATATATATTTATGTATGTGTGTGTGCGCTTGCGTGCGAGTGTGTGTCTTTACATTTGTATATATAAATGCAGATATCCCTTATTTATTTATTTTTCATTTAAAGATCTATGTATGGATTTGTTTGTACAGAAGAAAGTTTTCCCTTTTGCATTTCAATCACCATCGAATTCCTCTCTCCCACTCTCGCTCTCTCCCCTAGCTCCCCCCCCCCCCCCCTCTCTTTCTCTCTAATTCTCTATTTTTTCATTTGCGTTTTTGGTTTTATAATTCTTTTGTCTTTTTTCTTTGTTTTTGTATCGATGTTTCTTCTTTCATTCCTTTGTGTTCTTTTATGTACTGCCTGTAGTATGAGGATGGTGTATCAGAGGACGCTTTGGTCCTAGAACACTAATAAACCTTATCTATCTATCTATCTATCTATCTATCCATCTACCTATCTATCTATCTATCAATCAATCTATCTATCTATCTATCTATCTATCTATCTATCTATCTATCCATCTACCTATCTATCTATCAATCAATCAATCAATCAATCAATCAATCAATCAATCAATCTATCTATCTATCTATCTATCTATCTATCTATCTATCTATCTATCTATCTATCTATCTATCTATCTATCTATCTATCTATCTATCTATCTATCTATCTATCTATCTATCTATCTATCTATCTATCTATCTATCTATCTATCTATCTATCTATCTATCTATCTATCTATCTATCTATCTATCTATCGATCGATCGATCTATCTATCTATCTATCTATCTATCTATCTATCTATCTATCTATCGATCCATCTATCGATCCATCTATCGATCCATCTATCTATCTATCTATCTATCTATCTATCTATCTATCTATCTATCTATCTATCTATCTATCTATCTATCTATCTATCTATTTATCTATCTATCTATCTATCTATTTATCTATCTATCTATCTATCTATCTATCTATCTATCTATCTATCTATCTATCTATCTATCTATATATATCTATCTATCTATCTATCTATCTATCTATCTATCTATCTATCTATCTATCTATCTATCTATCTATCTATCTATCTATCTATCTTCTATCTATCTCTCCGCCTATCTCTCTCTCCCCTCTTTCTCTCTATCTCCCTCTCTCCAACTTTTCATCAAGAGATCTACCATGACCTCTTCCTGTAGACCCAGCCTACACATTTACAATTTTCGTAGGCACAACAAATTACGAAATCACGCTACCCCGAACTCGCAATAAAAAAATACATTTAAAATTCGATGAACTTTTTTCAATTTTTTCCCTATTTCCAGTCAAATTGCGATATTTCGCATGAAGTCGATTGAATTGATAGCTGATTTGATTTACCTTACCTCTCATTGACCAATTTTATTCACTATGAACTGATATCATCACGAGAAAAAAAAGAGAGAGAGAGAGAGAGAGAGAGAGAGAGAAAGAAAGAAAAAATCGGCATAAAAAAAGCGAGAAGTACGTGTGCGTCCAATTTTCGTCGTCCTCTTCACGAGATGACTTCACGAGACGTCTTCGCACACTCTCTTTCCGTATGTGGTATTCCTACCCGCGGGGACGGGACATATCTCGTCGACGACGCGGTCATTGGCAAAAGAAGTGCCGCGTACGTGCGAGTACGTCTGTGTGTTAAAATGTAGCAGTGGGCGGTACAGGACATCGATAGACTCAATGGAGAAATTTCACCTCATACTGAATAGAGCTTGTTGGATATTTTTGCTTGCCAGACTGTGCTAATGCCGTTTTCTCGTCGAATATATACGAGAAAAGTGCGACGTTGAAGACATTCGATTTCGAGGACCGTCCCCATACTCAACTTAATACAAACGTCAATGTCTTCAAAATCCCCTTTGGATTATTAAGAGCATGTTTATACGAAGGTCATTTCAAGGACCGGACGGTCCCCAAAGTCAATGATGCGTTGTAAGACAATTTGAGGACTGTCCTCGGAAGGGCAACGAGAAGAGTGAGTATTCGAATGTGACTAACTTGTATTGAATCCTATTTTATTCGACCGAAACAATAGAAGTAATGGAGAAATTGCGATAGTAATTATAAAAATATGAGAATGAAAGTAAAAAAGTAAGAAATGACATTAATGTGACCTTTTTGAATGAATGAATGAATATATAATAATAATAATAATAATAATGAGTTTGGATAACCTAAAAATATACTTGACTTAGTATATATGCTTTAATACTAATATACTTTAATTAGTTTAATTAGTAAAAGTATATAATTTAATTAGTTTAGTTAATTTAGTAAATGTAGTAAATTTTAGTTACAGTTTTTTAGTTTAAATTTTAGTTTAAGCTTAGTTAAATGTAAGTTTAAGTTAAACTTAAACTAAAATTCAAATGTAAATTTTGGCTTTGATTTAGTTAATTTAGTCAATTTAATTTAATTTAGTAAAATTATATGTATAAAAATATATATCAAAGTATGGCAATACTTTAATTGGTAAATATAGTTTAATACTAATATAGTATGTATGTTTAGTCGAAACGTTAATAGTTATGAGGAGCAGTGAGGGGGAAGGAGCGGGGGATTTTTTGGATTTTGGGACCAAGATTGCGAGGAGTGAAAAAGAATTGAACGCTTAGGATTATCTTTCTCAGATGGTAAACAGGTACGATCGTTGCGCAATTGTCTTCGGGTTTTGGCCACTGCCGGTCGTTCGATGAGGGTCGGTCGGATCATGATTTTTATTATATTGACCCGTTTATCCTGGTGCATCCCGTTTATCCCGTTATAAATTTCAAAGGAAGGGCGAACATTTTTTTGTAAATTGAACTTTTGACATAAAATTAGTAAAGCAATTACTCATAAAGTAACTTTTATTTGCAATTTTTATTGCATTTACAAGTAACGCTATTTTTTATTGTTCACTTACTTGTGATTCACGTAATTACTGATTGGACAATGTGATTAATGCAGTTACTGCAAAATTCAATTTGCGTAATCATTTGCTTGATGATTTAAAAATTGAATTATATCTATCCGCAGCAAGAACGGCAAATAAAAGTGTTTTGTTTTGTTTAATTTTTGAGAAATTTACCATTATAGTTGGGGTGGAAAATATTTTTTTTTTACTATCGAGGGTGACAAGTTATGAGGGCGGTTTTACGTGCTACTCTCTTTATGACACGGTTGCTAATGGGAAACGGCAAGAGAGGCAGGCGGTATTCCCCCTGTACAGATCGCATTTATATACCGCATATATTTGTACACTCCATCATATATATATATATATATATATATATATATATATATATATATATATATATATATATATATATATATATATATATATATACATGCTATAGTCTTCACGAGATAAAGACTGTAGTTTTACTATGAAAAATTCTATTTGCAATATTGTTGACGTGTTCGAGACTCGTGAACCCAAGTGAACAGTAACTTAGCTAAACAAGCAAGTTTCTTTCATTTCTGTAATGGAATTTCAGAAATTCTGTAATTTAGTCTTTCATAGTCTTACTAAATAGTCAACTTTACCGAGTATTTAGTGTAACAAAATAATTAGCCCTACTAAGTATTTACTTGCGCTTAATATAAATTTAGTAAAAAAAAAAGTGTCTCCGCCCATTTCTTGTCAAATTAGAATTTAGTTTTACGAAATATCTAGCTGTACTGAAAATTTGGTTTTAGTAAATATCCAGCTGTACTGAAAATTTGGTTTTACTAAAATTTAGCTTAATAAATATTTGGGTTTACCAAGCATTTATTTTTACTAAAATTCAGATTTACTGAATATTCAACTTGGCTAAGTATTCGCGTTTACTGAATATTCAGCTTTACTAAATATTCAGTTTTACTAAATATTTCGTATAAACACACCTATTTTGTGAGGAAAAAACGTAGCCGATTACTCGTAGCATTTAAATTTAGTTTTACTAAGTAGTCAGCTTTACTGAATATTTAGTATTACTGAATATAAGTTTCCCCCCCAAAAAATAGTAAAAAGAAGCGTTAAAGTTAATTTCTGATCGTCAAATACTTTGCACCACAAATTTCCGATCTTTCGTCCGTAGAATCGTAGACGAAAGATTTAAAAATGAAAATACGAAATTGCGAATTGGAAGTAAAACGAAACATAGGATAAAACTTACATATGAGCAGCGTGGTATCCAGAGTGGTATTGTTGTTGTCCACGGGACCACCTCTTATAAATCTATCCACTGAACAAATTCTCACTGTTCACCCGAGCTCCGTCCCCTTTTTTACTTTTCGACCCTATCGTTTTATTTGATTTAATCAATTCTATATAAATATATATATATATATATTTGATTCTTTTTTTATCGTCGCAACACGAAACCGGACAATAGCACGTTACATCACATATGCACAGATCGTATATTCTTGTTGTTCTTTTTAATTTGATTTCGTCGTCCAGTCAAGTCCACGGAAATTCGACGAATTACGGGGGATTTATTCGTCACTAATAAACCCGAACAAACCGTGAATTTCACTGATCCAGTTTATAACCAAATCCCCCACCTTCTCTCTCTCTCTCTCTCTCTCTCTCTCTCTCTCTCTCTTGTCTCACTAGCCCGTAGAATCGTCGGGGACACGTTTCATCCCTTGTCGACTCATCGACCCTCATCGACTTTTCCTCTCTCTCTCTCTCTTCTCTCGCACTCTCCGTCACGATCGTTGCCACATGGTCACTAGATTTATAATTTCCTCGTAAGCGCGGAAAGTTTTCACTGATCGATAATAATAACGAAAAAGCCGAAAAAGCAAACCTGCTCGCACTTTCGATAATTTCGAAAAAATTTCAAACTCAACGGACGAAAAGCACTAGGTAAATTCGGATGCTCACACGTGATATTCGAATGCACCCACGCACGGACACGGACACACACACCCGGCATATAAATTTGCACCCGGATAAGAAAAAACATAAATAAATCGAGAACTTTGGTGATTTTGAAAAAAAGTAAATTTTTCTTCTGGTCATGTGTCCACAGCCACGATCCACGAGCACAATCACCAAATTATTCGTTGTTTTTTTTTCTTCTATCTTTCCCACCCTCGACAGTATCCTTTTCTCTCCCCCTCTCTCGCTCTTTCACCCCCTCTCGTTGTCTCGGAGTGCGGAGGGCTCTTGCCTGGTGTACTTCCTAGGGTATGATTCTTCCCCTAGGGCTTGTTTGTACACACCGGGCCTCACTTCACGTGTGCGTCACTACATATATCCAACGTATGGATCGATGTATCGATATGTCGATATACGTGTATATACACATATATGAATAAATTTTTTTTTTTTCAAATTTTCAAAATTCGTCGTTTGCGCTTTCGAGTGGCGCGAAATGCCGACAGGAAGTGACGTTTTGACTGTGCGAACCGCCCGAGCTTGCCGATAGCGCCGGTCGACTCCGACTAAATATCCAAAAGAGTGCCGGCTATATGGGCTCGAAGAAGTGAACTGGATGGCCCGTTGGCCCTTACTGCGACCGCGGGGGCCTTACGAGGTTCGTACAGGCCCCACTTCGAGGCAACACACGGACAACTCGGGGCCCCGAGAGCTGATCGGACCCACGGACGGGCTTTGAGGATCCCCCCCCCCCCTCCTCCGCTCCCCTGCCCCTTCACTCGCGAGATACTCCTACCACTGCGATGTCCCTCCACCGCGGTCCTCTCGAGCCCCCTCCCCTCCTTGCGCTTCACCGTCGCCCCGTTACTCTCTTCCTGGTCGCCGTCTTCGGGTCTCTTTCTCTCTCTCTGCTGCTGCCCCTTTTGCATGTGCCTCTTTATGTGTGGGTACTTTTTTTCGATTCCTCTTTCCCTCTCTGGCTCTCGATTGTTGTTCTATCGCAGTAGCTCTCTTCGTCATGGGGTCCCACTTTTTGTCTAGCGCTATCTTTCTCGGTCGCTCTCGGTTTTTTTTATCGCTGTCTTTCACGCTTTTTTTTTCGTTTGCTGCCCCCTTGATTTTTTAATTTTACTGGCTCCCTTCGAGTCACGATTTTCTTGTTTGCATTTCTGTGTCACTTTCTCTCTCTCTCTCTCTCTCTCTCTCTCTCTCTCTCTCTCTCTCTCTCTCTCTCTCTCTCTCTCTCTCTCTCTCTCTCTCTCTCTCTCTCCCCCTTTTTGGTTATTTATTTCATTGGTTTTGTTTATTTCATTCGTTTCATTGATTTCGTTAATTTGATTCGGTTTATTTAGTGAGTTTTTTTAAATTTGATTCGTTTTATTTGTTTTGCTCATTTAGTTTACTCAATTCATATAATTTCAATATTCGTTTACTTTCAATGTATTTTTATTCATTAATTTATATTCATTATATTGCTTCGGGATCTTTGAATAACGTTTTCTAAATGTTTTCTTACTGTACCCTATGTTTTTTCTTTATATTTTCTCTTTTTTTGTTGTTGATTGTATCTTATATTTGACCTCAAATTGTTCAATAGCATTGTTTAATAAGACGTATTACTGAACTCACTCACTTACTCACTCACTCTTTCACTCGCCCACTCACTCACTCACTTATTCATTCGTACACTCACTCACGCACTCGTTCACTCTTTCACTTACTCACTCACTCACTCATTCATTCATTCATTCACTCACTCACGCACTTACCCAATCACTCATTCATTCGCTCACTCACTCACTCACGCACTCGTTCACTATTTCACTCAACCACTTACTCAATCACTCACTCATTCACTCACTCACGCACTCACTCACTCACTCACTCACTCTTGCACTCACTCACTTACTCACGTACTCAATCCTTCACTCACTCACGCACTCGTTCACTCTTTCACTTACTCACTCACTCACTCACTCACTCATTCATTCATTCATTCACTCACTCACGCACTTACTCACTCACTCACGCACTCGTTCACTCTTTCACTCACGCACTTACTCAGTCACTCACTCATTCACTCACTCACGCACTCACTCACTCACTCACTCACTCACTCTTGCACCCACTCACTCACTCACGCACTCTCACTCATTCACTCACTCACGCACTCACTCACTCACTCACTCACTCTTGCACCCACTCACTCACTCACGCACTCTTTCACTCTTTCACTCACGCACTTACTCACTCACTCACTCACTCACTCACTCACTCATTCATTCATTCATTCATTCACCCACGCACTTACTCAGTCACTCACTCATTCGCTCACTCACTCACTCACGCACTCTTTCACTCTTTCACTCACGCACTTACTCAGTCACTTACTCACTCACTCACTCACTCACTCACTCACTCATTCATTCATTCATTCACTCACTCACGCACTTACTCAGTCACTCACACATTCGCTCACTCACTCACTCACGCACTCGTTCACTCGCGCACTTACTCAGTCACTCACTCATTCACTCACTCACGCACTCACTCACGCACTCACTCACGCACTCACTCAGTCACTCACTCACGCACTTACTCAGTCACTCACTCATTCACTCACTCGCGCACTCACTCTTGCACTCACTCACTCACTCACTCTTGCACTCACTCACTTACTCACGTACTCAATCCTTCGCTCACTCACGCACTCTTTCACTCACTCACTCACCCACCTACCCACCAATCCAACTCACTCATGCACTCACTCACTAACTCACTTACTCTTTCACTCACCCACTTACTTACGCACTCACTCTTTCACTCACTCTCCAACCTACCCAACTCACTCACTCACTCTTTGGCTCAATCACTCAGTCACTCACTCACGCACTCTTTCACTCACTCACTCGTTGCATCTTTACTATGGCGGTCTTCCTCTCTGTACGGATCGCGCGCGCGCGACAAGATCGCACGCCCCCCACCCTCTGCCCGCCGTAAAACTTGCGAGATCCCCGATCGTCGACGTACCAACTCCGTCGACGCTTTTAAATCGACCACCACCACCACCATCGCCGCCACCACTTTGGACGATTTCCCGTCGACACATGACCGCTGCCATCACTCCAGGGCACAGTGAGAACCGTCACTCGGACTCCCCTTTCGCGCATCCCTTTCGCAATCATCGTCGTGGCGAGCCTCGGGGGTCGTCACGACGGCTACTACTCCCGTTTCCGCGTTAAATCTCAGGTGCCTTTTGCCGCCGACGACAAACACGCGCGCACACACTTGCGAGATCGATGCAATTCCTCATCTACCCTTTCGAACGCTACCCGTTCTCTCGTACGACACTCTCGTATGTTGTCGAAAAAAAAAACCCATTTTCTTTAGTACCGCAACGGAGGAATTATTTTGCGAAATGTAAGTGAGTGGGTTTTTCTTTGGGTTTGTTTGGGTTAATGGTCCGTCTAGAATTCACATCAAAATGCCATCGAGGACGGGATGGCTCCTAATGGGTGTCTCGTTCCAAATGAGTCATCGATGCAGGTACACGTTACTTGTGCATGGAATACGAAGAAGTTAACGAGGCACCGATGAGGAGCGTAGCGGCAAATGTATATATAATAATAATGATAACAATACCAATATTATATATTATTGATTATAGTATCGATATCAATATTATTGATATTATTCATTTTTAATGCAATTAGTAATTTATGTTATTATTTACGTTTTTGTCAATATTAATATTATTAATAATAATAATGGGAGTAAGAGGTCTTTTGGCCGTTGTTTTTGTACATAATTTCTCTATAGATTATTTATGCTAACTGAAAAAAGCGGAAAGATTATCGGCCCGTTTGGGCTTTTATAACTCGAGAACTGGTATTATACCGATTTCAATGAATCTTTCATAGAAATACAGCTAAGACTGTGGAGCATGGTTTAGGCTGGCGAGCATGACGCCGCGTAGTTAATCATATTTAAAATAAACAAGCATACAAACAACCATTACGTTCACGTTTCGTGTTCGGAAGTTAGTTATAATCATTCTGCTGAATTCCGAATTAAATTTTCATTTTTTCTCACGATGCTCTATTTTTGTTGGCAAATACTATTCACGTCACGAAAATACGCTATATTTTTTTCCGAAAAGCTCTTAAAATACCTCCGGAAATCGTAATTTTTTCGGCCGCAAAATCTCCACGGCCGACCATCGAAGAACACATGGTCACCTCATAATTGGAGACCCAACTTCAACTACGAGAAATTCTATTTGCAATAATCTCGCCGTTTTCGAGGCTTGACCCACCATCGTCGAAAATGCGAATAAATTTTTATTTCTTCATTCGAGCATTATTATTGATCGTTATTTATGTTCAAGCAAAGCGTACACGTGAACGGTAATTTAGTGAAACAAGCACATTTGTTTTATTCAGTTTTACTAAATATTCACTCTACTGTATATTTAGTTTTATAAAAGGTTAGCCTTACTAAGTATTAGGCTGTACTCAATATACATTTAGCAAAAAATAGTTTTTAAGTGTCATAGCCCGTTTCTGGCCGAATTGGAAATTAGTTTTACTATATTTCAGCTGTACTGAATATTCAGTTCTACTTAATATTCAGCTTTGCTAAATATTCTCTTTTTGTAAATATTTAGTTTGACTAAATATCTTGTAAGAAACGTACATACACGTTATAAGAAATAGTAAATAGACCATTATACCCCACTTCTCGTCGCATCAGAATTTAGTTTTACTGAAGATTTAACTTTACCGAATGTTTAGTTTTACTGAAGATTTAGCTTTACTGAATATTTGCTGTTTATAAATATTTAGCTATACTGAATATTTATCGTCACCAAATATTTAGGTTTACTGAATATTTGGTGTTACTAAATATTTAGCTTTACTGAATATTCAGTGTTACCAAATATTTAGCTTTACTGAAATTTAGTTTTGCTAAGTATTTAGCTTTACTGAATATTTAGTGTCACTTAGCATTTAGTTTTACTGAATATTTAGTGTTACTAAGTATTTAGCTTTACTGAATATTTAGTGTTACTAAATATTTAACCGCACCGAATATTTAGTGTTACTAAATATAAATTGCGTCAGAAAACAGCAAGAACAAGCGTCGAAGTTGAATTCGTGCCGAATACGTTGCACCACAAATTGCCGGTCTCTCGTCCGTAGAATCGTGGATGAAAAATTGGAAAACGGAATTACAAATTTACCAATTGAGAGCTAATACGTCCGGAAGGTGAAACTTACATATGAGCAACGTGGTATCCAGAGTGGTATCGTCGTTGTCCACGGGATCGTCTCTGATAAATTGATCCACTGAACAAATTATCACCATTCACCCCAGGAGCTGGAGGATATATATATGTAAATATATAAATATATATATATATATATATATATATATATATATACACATACGATTCGCAGCGCAACTATCGAAATTACTTTTGTACTCGCATTTCAAAGTAAGAGAGCGCGCACATACAAAATCCATCTAATTCCGTATATAAATACGGACACGTATCCAATGCGAAAAACGCGCAGCCAAGACCATTGTTGCGTTATAATTGCATCGCGTGTACGTGTGTATACACTCGTTGCTTCGAGGCGATCGCAGCAAAAATAAATGCATCAAAGTATAGTCTGAGAATCGGGCGATGTGAGTGTGGATGCGCGTTGCAACGCCGGGGTAAAAGGGATCTTCGGCATATACGCTTTCCAGCACATACCTCGTCATGGTCTCTTATCACAGCTGTTCGCGACTCTCCTTCGAGAGTGTATACGTACGACCACGTTAATGAGATGATATGAAATTTTGGGTTGTCGCTTTTTTTCATCAAGTTCTCGAAATATATTAATACTAATAATAATAACAATAATAATAATGCTATGAATAATTATGAAACAATAATTGTAATGATGCCGCGAATAATAGTAAGTGCGATAGTGATACTAATTAACACTATAATTATAATGTGAATCATAATAATAATATTGGCAGAAACTACAAGGATACCGATCGTTATAACAATAACGAATAAAAATTACGCTTACATTAATAATAATAATGACAATAATAATAATAATAATAATAATAATAATAATAATAATAATAATAATAATAATAATAATAATAAGGAAGAGGAGGACTAGAAGATAATGATATCAATTATTAAGGGGGTTTTGTAGGCGTGGAATTTAAAAAAATAAGATTTTTTTAATGTGTTGCTTTATAGCCTAACTTCAATTTGCAATGGAGATTCTGTAAAAAACCAAAAAAATTTACCGATTTTTGAAGACTTTTGTGAAGGGTCGGATTGCTCACTGCGCTACGGCGAACCACCGCGATTTACCCTTTTTTCTTTTTCTCGAAACTATATTTTATGAAACAGTGCGAGTCGTATCTGAAAATTTATTCGTCCAATTCGGAAATTTCGGGTAGAGCGTAGCTTTTAAAGTTTTCTATCGTATGATCTGATGATTTTTTTATATGTTTATTCATTTGTTAGTAATAAACGATTAAAGTTGTTTCATCGGGCGGAAGTCGAACATTTTTTTTCTACAGCTTACCATTTGAGTAATTTTTTAAAATTCACAAAATTATTCGTTCATAAGAAAGTTCTATTATAATATTAAAAGAAGTTTTTTTATTTTTCATTCCTACTGAGCCGAGTTGCCAGCAGGGCCTACACCGATTAGCCATGAACTAAAGGGCGGGTTAAATTTTTTTTTCGTAATAATTTTTTCGTTTAACTAATAATTATTTACGGTTGTTTAATTTTTGTCAAGTTTTTATTAAATTTTCTCAATTGAATTTAATATCTGTTTAAATTAATATTTGTAATAATTTTTGATAAAAAAAACTTTTTTCAAATAATAATAACTGCGTTGTTTTTCGATATTTTTTAACAAAAAAAAAAAGTAACCACGGCAAGACCATGTATCAATAATGTGTAAAATCCTGACCTCGTCCTCCCGATGCTTTCATCATAAAAAAAAAACTGAAAATTGACCTGTTTTTGGGTCCCAAGCAAAATCATGCAAAAAAAATCACTCCCTAATCGGTAGGCCACCTCGCGCCTCGGCTCAGAATTCAGACGTCACGCAAACGTCAAACGATCGCGTACCCACGACAAAAGAAAAAGTACCGAAGGCAAAAAAAAGGGTTAAGGGCCAATCGTTTATTCTCGCGCGACCTTCGACCGTTACGCGCCGAGTAATTCGTGCCAGTCGGACTTTTGCCGCGTCCCCAACGGACTCCCGAAAATTCTGTCGCACGGGGGCGGCCCGTACAACGGGAACTCTCGTATATTTGTACCCGAGGGAAATTGTCGCGTCTCGGAAACGAGAAACGGGACTTTACGCGTATCAAAGAGTCGACCAGCCCAAAAAAAAAAGGAAGAAAAAAATCCCACCGACGGAAAGTGAGGTGAGCAAAAAAATATCGAAAAAAAAAATTCAACCGCTATTTTCGGTGATCCCTTTGCGGGACATTGCAGACCCCACGTCGTCCTTGACGAAAGGATTTAGAGACGTGAAAGGGTTACGAAAAAAATTGTCGTGAAAATCTCTACCATAAATAAATAAATAAATAAATAAATAAATAAATAAATAAATATATACCCACATTTTTTGTCGCTTCGTCCTCGTGACGTCAGGAAGACACAACGGGAAAATATTGCTAGTCGATTGCGGTGAAGCCCCCCAGCTTGAATAAGCCTCGAAAGGGTTGCCCTTGAAGTTGAGCCCCGAAAAGTGGATGAGCGTACATTTTTCGTGTCTTGGACGCTTCAGAGTCGCGGCGGAATTACCGTTCTCTCGCCACCGTTTTTTTTTTTTTTTCCGTTTGTCTTCGCCTCCCGCATAGAAACGCGGCGAACAAATGAGACAATGAACCGTTACCGCGTTACCACTCATGCTCACGTATATTCACCCACGATGGTGAAAAAGTTTTCGGAGATGCCGCGATCGAGGTCGATATAGAATGCGGAGATGCGAGCCTCGATTGAACGATCGAAGAGTTACAAGCTGGGCCCCGAGACACACACACACACACACACACACGCGGATGATATTATGATTATAATTATCACGAGTATTACCACTATTATCACCAATATTTATATATATTTATATTTATATACAATATTTAATAGTGGTAAGTTTTTATTCCAAAGTATGCCCTCGTTGGGTTTCTTAAGGTTTCTTAAGGATGATGAGTCCCAAATCGCAAATGATGATAAAATTCTGAAAATTTGGTATGTTTTTGTATGAAGTATTTCAGAGGTCGTGTAAAAATTTCACGACAATTAGGTAGCTCGTTATTGAACAATTAACATGCACAAATTAAATGCTGTCTTATGGAAACTGATGTATTGCAATAATTTTTTTTTTTACCTCTCAATTTTGTAAAATCTACAATATACTGAAAGCAACGGAAACAAAACGAAGTTTATTGATAATTTTTTTTTATTTCTTTCAAAAATTGTTCTTAACAAAATGTTAATTTTTTAATAACGAGCTTCCTAATCGTCGTGAAATTTTAACACGACCTCTTAAATACTTCATACAAAAACATACAAAATTTTCAGAATTATCTTATCATTTTTTATTTCAACCCTTAAGGAGGTTGAAGTAATGATGATAGAATTCTGAAAATGTTGTATGTTTTTACATGAAGTAATCAGGAGGTCATGTAAAAATTCCATGACGATTAAGAAGCTATTTATTGAAAAATTAACATTAACATGTTTCATAGGGACTCAACGTCCTTAAAATTATGGTATAACTTATAACTAGGGACGGATAATGTTTTTCGCACAAAACCGGTTTATACAATATTTTATGTATCAATAAATATTTTTGGAAAATGCAATTTTTTGACCCACCGGAGTAGATGTAGCCCGTTGAAAAAATTATAAACAATATATATATATAAATGTTTTCAGTCATTTTTTAACCACATTTTTTAACCACTGACCATTTATAAAAACCATTATAAATTCATAATTTTTTAACGGTTTTAAAACATACGTATATTTGTTTTTTATAATTTTTTAAACAAAAAGTCATAAAACATGTATATATGTACGATAAATGTATGTTTGAAAACCGTTAAAAAATGTTTGAAAACATATATATGAGGTATTCCACGTGAATCCGGTGAACTTTTTCCCTGAATATATATATATATATATATATATATATATTGATATGAGGTCTTTCAAGTGAATCCGGTGGACTTTTTCCCTGACCGGCGTGAATTCGATTTTTTTTTTTACCGGATTCACTTTAAATATCTCATATATATATATATATTTTTTTTTTAACCACTAACCACTTATAAAAACCATTATAAATTCATAATTTTTTAACGGTTTTAAAACATACGTATATATGTTTTTTATAATTTTTTAAATATAAAGTCAATGAAGTCAAAATAAAATATTATTTATCTGTCGTATAAAAAAAGAATAAAATATTGATTTTTGAAAAAATGCCCGCCCTCCAAAGTGCAAGTATCGATTTTCGGTGAAAAAACGCTCTATTTTCGTCGATGAGAAAAAAAAACGATGAATTAACAACAAAAAATCTTCGTTCAAGCACTACTCTTTGATACGTGAAAGAAGCTTGACAAATTGAAAATTGCTCAGTGCAGTGATTTTCGAGACACCGCGATCGACGATTTTCAAAAAGTCAGTTTGAGAAAAACGCCTTTGAGAGGTTCGCCAGCTTTTGGGCAGTACCTATGTCCTCTCATAGCTCCCTCAATTTCGTACAGATCTACTCGAAATTTTCAGGGAATATTTTTTAAATGTTGTGTTTTGAGAATCCGTTGGAAACCAAAAAGCGATTATTTCAAAAATGTTGTCTACGTGCAAGTCCTCAAATCATATATTAGGCAGGTGCCGAAAAAGAACACAAAGGAATCGAAGAGTTCTTACCTGATATACATATACTATCAAGCCCAAACAATTTTTACAGATACAAACAATATATGTATGTCATAATAATGAATAATAATAATAAAGAAAAGAGTTGACCCTTCCGCTTATATATGTATATATTTATGTACATAAACTCATGGGTTGAGAGCCATCTCTTTCCATCATTATTATTTTCATTATTCGTTTTGTTATCATTATATATATAATCAGTACCCATGCTAATGACAACAAAAAGAATAATGAATATATATATATATATATATATATATATATATATATATATATATTCATTATTCTTTTTGTTTGGGTTATATATATATAATGAATATATATATATATATATATTCATTATTCTTTTTGTTATTTATATATATACATCGCGATATTCGAAAATGGCAAGGCCTCACCGAAAATCTTATATGTATATATTTAGGTAATGTAAAACAAATACAGAGCAACAAACCTGTTTGTAGAAATAAAATCATTTTCTATTATTTATTCGTGTGCAGTATTCTCCACTATTAAAAAATCATACTTTCTGGCTTAACAGTATATATATATATATATATATATATATATATATATATATATATATATATATATAATCGCGAATAAGGAGATTCTTGAAGATCCTCGCATGTGTGCTATGGTCAACGCATACGCCGGTTACACTTTCGTTACCGCGACTGGCGGTACCACTCGCGGGCACGCTCCGTTCCCCATCGAGTAACTTAGCAACGTCGCTGTATTTTTTTTGCACATTCTTTTTTATAATTTTTTTTTTTCACAACTATTATCTGAGTGGCAACGAAGCCAAGAGGGTGCACGGAGAATTGTCGTCATTATTAGTGACAGGAAATCGTCTTATTGTTATCATTGTGATCATCGTTGTATCGTTGACAGTAAAACTATCATCATTATCGTTGTGGGAGTTATCGGTGACATTGAATTTTTATCTATATAGGAGGTCAAAAAATTGGTGACATTGAATATTACTGTTATTGTTACTATTGTCATTGTTATTGCTGACAGTAAAGTACGTTATAATGGTTACTCTTATTATTATCATTTTCATCATTACTATTAAGATTATGTGTATATAATGTGTATAGTACTGATGAGAATGATAATAATAAGAGTAATCATTTAAATAAATAAGTATGGTGAGTAAAATGAAGACATGTTCTAATAAAATAAGTAAAAATAAATAAATGTTCCCAAGCCCAAGAACATTCTAAAAGTCGAAAAAAAACGAAAATTTTTGTTTCGCAATGTTTTTTTTCCTTTTATTACAAAATAAGTAGGACTGAATTTTATTTATACAAGATATTTGAAAACTAGAGACTTCAAGCACAGAAACGCCTTTCTTTCTGACCATCATACGATAATTTTTCCCAAAACTACAGCGTTCCGAAAATCCCTGAAAAATGGAAAAAAAATCCTTCTTAAATTTCTGTGCAGTGTGCGAACGTTAATAATACGACGATGATCGAAAAAAAACAAAAATTTCGGTCTTGCAATGTTTTTTTTAATTACGAAATAAGCATGACTGATTTTTTTTTTATACAACATATTTGAAAACCAGAGACGTCAAGCACAAAAACGATTTTCTTTATGACCACCATACGATAATTTTTCACAAAACTACAGCGTTCTGAAAATCGCTATAAAAATAGGAAAAATATCCTTCTTAAATTTTTGCGCAAATTGTGCGAACGTTAATAATACGACTACGATCGTAACATGATAATAATCACAACAGTACTCATAATAACAATAAACGATTGCCATTTACACGTGACTGCAAAAAAATTTTCAAGTAAAATAAACAAATTAAGAAAGTGACGTTTCAGTGCATCTCCTGCATCTACGCGTTCGTGTATGCGGGACCCTATGCCACACCACGCTTCACCCTCAAACCCGGAAGCCCTTGAGCCCCCGATACCCGAAGGCACGTTTGGTCGAAGTTACGCGCGCGAAGCGTATCGAACCCTTCGAAGAGGAGGGGAAAGCGATTGGGGGCGGGTGCACCAAGGGCCCAAATATTTTGACAGCACCCTGCCTGGGAGTGTTACCTATCGGGCCTGAAGGGACAGGGATGAAGGAGCATCGCACTCTCTCCCTTGCTCTTATGGTATTTGCGCGCGGCGGGGGCTGCCAAAATTTATGGCAGTCCTTTTTGCTGAAAGCACACGCCAGCACAAATGCAGTTGAGTCTGGTGGAGGCGTTCGGGCCGATCATGGCTGCCAAAGGGGGATGAACAGAACCCAAAAATTCTGCGCATACATATATATATATATATATATATATATATATATATATATATATATATATATATATATATATATATATATGGGTGTGTATGTGTGTATGTATGTATTTATAGGTAGACTACTCCCGCATAAATTTCTTGTTTGGGTTTGCCTCGTCTGCACGTTACCGTTAGGAAGTAAATTGCAGGACACTTTATTGCTGACCAATAAAAATATGACCGTGCATACAGGATTGCCTCCCTTCTCATTTTGACTGCGAACCTCTCGGGGTCAAAACCGAAGAGATATGAAGGAGCAACCGAAGGTAGAGATCCGGTCATAACGCACTCTGTACACGTCCGTCATTTTTGCTCGACTGTGGCTCATCGATATTTCAATATCTCCCTCTCTCTGGCCCTGTCTCTTTCATTTTTTATTCCTTGGATTTTCTATTTGATTGTGTATTTTTTGGATTTTGTTTTCGATTGTGTATTTTTTGGGTGTTGTATTTCTTTGATTGTGTATTTGTGGGATGCTGTATTTTTTAAATTTTGTATTATACGCCAGAGGATAATTAGTCGTAATGCATTAATAAACCATCATCTCTCTCTTTGTCTCTCGGAAGAGAAAATAGTAGCTACTTAATAGCTATTAGTAGCGACTTAATTATCAGCTACTAATTGGCTATTAGAAGCTACTAAATGGCTATTTGTATCTATTAAACAGATATTTGTAGTTAGTATTTAGTAACTACTATCCAGCTATTAGTAGCTATTCATAGCTAGTATTTAGCAACTACTAAACAGCTATTAGTAGCTGGCATTTAGTTGCTGCTAAAGAGCTATTAGTAGCTACTATTTCGCTGCTACTAAACAGCTATTAGTAGCTACTAAAGAGCTATTAGTAGCTACTAAACAGCTATTAGTAGCTACTGAACAGCTATTAGTAGCTACTAAACAGCTATTAGTAGCTACTAAACAGCTACTAGTAGCTACTAAACAGCTATTAGTAGCTACTAAACAGCTATTAGTAGCTACTATTTAGTAGCTACTAAACAGCTATTAGTAGCTACTAGTTACTATCTACTAAATAGATATTCGTAGCTACTAGTACCACTGTTTAGTATTTACTAAATAGTGCTCGCACACACTATTTAGTAGCTAGGCTTATGATTCATCTTACCCCGCCACCTTCGCCTAGCCCCTAGTTCCCCTACATATACATTCAAGGAAAGAAAATCAGAATGCCTCCACATGTTGTTTAACAGTTCGATAACTCAGCGCTTACCTTGAGTACCATTATGATTATTGGAAATTTGGATATTTGGCATCAGGATCGTAGACACCCTCGACGCCATGCAATTTGGATTTTGTATTTTCTGGATTTTGTTTTATATGCCAGAAAACAATTAGTCTTAGTGCATTCATAAATCGTCATCATCATCTCTCTCTCTCCCTCCCCCTCTCTCTCTCTCTCTCTCTCTCTCTCTCTCTCTCTCTCTCTCTATTTTCATTCACAGGCGCACATACATGGGGGTTTTTCATGCAAATGTAGATTTTTTTTTCTTAATTTTTTCCTAATTTTTTCCGCACAAGATTCTCCAAAGTGGCATTTTTTCGTAACTCCACTTTCAACAATATTTTAATGACTAACGAAATTTAGTGGAGGAGTGAACAAATTTTCTGGTTTATGCGAAACGTTGCATTTTTTACGCATTTTACTGTATTGTAGTTTTTTACATTTTTATTTGATTATAATTATCGTTGTGTATGATATGGCTAGTAATTTTTATGCAACAATAATAGGATATATATTATAATAATAGTTAAAAAATATAATAATCATAATAGTGATAATAAATATATATTTATGATAATACTATTGAGGCAGGGCACCACTGTAACGGGATGAAAAACGGTCGTTTTTTCCGAATTTTTTTTTGTGTTCTAGATTATTTATTCGGAATTTGGGAAGAAGGTATGTTATCGAGCATACATTGAAATCCATATAAATGTAATTCACGTTGGAGATAGACGTTTTTCGAGATAAAAAATCATAAATTGGCCTTTCTTTTCAAAAAATGTAATTTCGGCGAATTTTTTTCATAACATTCTAGGGCTTGAATAAATACTAAATTAAAAAATCGTCTCCGTCCAACGATCGCCACTGCGATAATAATTTTTTTCATTTTTTCAAATTGCAAATCAGTCAACTTTAGCTAGAGTTATGATTCCGGCCAAGTCGAGAAAAGTCGTTTCGAGAATAAAACAATTGAAAGTTTCAGTATAGGTAAGTCGTTGCGTTACCTGCTCTCACCGAATCGTTTGTAACGTGACCAATTTTCAATATTTTAACTTGAATTTTTCTCCACATATGCTTGAATATGTATGAAAAAATGAAAAGAAATCGATTTTCTTACCCATCACAGTGGTGTCCCACCTTATAATCAGTATAATAAGACTACTTATATTGTGAGCATTATTATAATAATATATTACTGGTATTACATGATTACTCATAGCAGTACATGTAGTCATATTATAATATATATAATGCTTTTTTGAACAATAATGATTATATTAATGCTAATCTATACCAAGGGTATTTATCGAAAAACACCTACACAGCGGGCCCATATATATATATATATATATATATATATATATATATATATGAATATCTTGTTAAATGATTGAATTAAATAATTAAATCGTTAATTAATTTACGCGTTCGTCAAATCGGCAGTACATAAATTAATTTAATTATCCGACAAATATGTCCAAATAAATAGTTACAAATGAATTCGTCCATTCGCCCGACTATGAATATTCGGAACTTTATTTGTACGGATTTATTAACGTATTTATCATTAACGTATCTGCAATTATTATTTTCAATCAAATATCTTCGTAAAACAATAATTTGACCTATATGAAAAGTCAAAAGGTACGGGAAGGAAGAGTGGCGAGGTTGGTGGTAGGGGAAGACCTTACATTCGATACTAGATACTCTATGATGAGAGTGCATCTCGTTCACGAAAATCATCCTTCCTCGGCACAGGGTTCGAGCAGAGAGCGTTGATTACGAAGACTGCAAAGTGCACTGGAATTGCATGTGACTCGACGAACTTGGCTGTATCCCTACTAATTGTAAGAGCCCATATATATATATATATATATATATATATATATATATATATATATATATATATATATATATATATATATATATATAAATTCATACAGACATCTGTTGTTAGCCTCGATCGTATCCTACTTTCGCAAAGTGAAATTTTACGGGTTGGAAAAAAAATGTTCTTCGCTGAGCGGTCCATATGGAGGCTCGGAAGAAAGTAATATAAATTTGTAAAACAGAAAATGTTAAATTAAAGAAAGACAGAGAGAGAAAGAGACCGAGGGAGGGAGCGAGATTTGAAAAAACTCATACACAAACGATTTCTGTCCCCCGCCAGTTCGAATCCTTCAACGTGGAAATAGCTCACTCGGCGAAAAGATCGTTTTTCAACGGCTATGAGCAATTTACGGAAAAATAAATTTGCACGGCACAATTAACAAAAAACTTTTTTGTTACTATATCTATAGTGATGAAGAAAAGCTCTTTCGTTCGGGTACGTTGCAAAACTCGAAATACTGAATTCAAAAAATTTACGACAAGAAAGTTTATTTTTGCAAATAGATTGTCCAATTTGGACCGTCGATGGATCCGCAAAAACTTACCATACACCTTTTTTTTCAGAATAAAATTCGAAGCTCTTTGCTCCAAGATGGTATATCCGTTTTCTACATCTAAAGCATCTGTAACCCTGGAAATTTGAGGACATGTTGGGCACACTCTAATTGCAAACTTCGATTCAAACTCACTTTTGTATGTATCTTTATTATATATTTATATATATATTTTATAAATATCTACTAAGTATAGCGACTAAATAGTTATTAGCATTTACTAAGTAGTAGATACTATAGCTTAGTAGCCACTCATAGTGGCTACTAAGCATATACTAAGTAGCCATCTACTAAGATACTATTGAGTAGCTACTAAACAGCCATTAGTAATTACTATTTAATAACTACTATACAGCTATCACTAGCTACTATTTAGTGGCTACTAAACAGATATTAGTAGCTACTAAACAGCCATTAGTAATCACTATTTAATAACTACTAAAAAGCTATCACTAGCTACTATTTAGTGGCTACTAAACAGCTATTAGTAGCTACTGAACAGCTATTAGTAGATACTAAACAGCTATTAGTAGCTACTAAACAGCTATTAGTATCTATTATTTAGTAGCTACTAAACAGCTATTAGTATCTACTAAACATCTACAGAACAGACACTAATAGCAGCTACTACTTAGTAGCTACTAAACAGCCATTAGTTATGACTATTTAATAACTACTAAACAGCTATCACTAGCTACTATTTAGTGGCTACTAATAAGCTACTAGTAGCTACTAAACAGCCATTAGTAATGACTATTTAATAACTACTAAAAAGCTATCACTAGCTACTATTTAGTGGCTACTAAACAGCTATTAGTAGCTACTAAACAGCTATCAGTATCTACTATTTAGTAGCTACTAAACAGCTATTAGTATCTACTATCTAGTAGCTACTAAACAGCTATTAGTAGCTACTATTTAGTAGCAAGTATTTAGTAACTACTAAACAGCTATTAGTATCTACTATTTAGTAGCTACTAAACAGCCATTAGTAGCTACTATTTTGTAGCAACATTTAGTAGTTACTAAATAGCTATTACTAGTCACTATTTAGTACCTACTAAATAGTGCTCGCACACACTATTCAGTATTAGGTGTATGCTTCATTTTAACCAACGACCTTCGCCTTGCCCCTAATTCCCCTATATATATATATATATATATATTTAAGGGAAAAAGATCAGAATGCCTCCACATGTTGTTTGACAGTTCGATAACTTAGCGCTCACCTTGAGTATTATGATTATTGGAAGTTTGGATATTTGTCATCGGGATCGTAGAAATTCTCGACGCCATGCACTTTTCCCCTATGAACCGGAAAAAGGCCACGCGTGTGCTCGGACGCAGGGCACGCGCGGCCGAGAAAACACGTGTGGCGCAGACGATAGACATTGGTCCCCGAGTTTTCCGTAATTTGGGCAGTATCCCTAAAGAAATACAGGACACAATATAACACATATATACAACCAATGTTTGACGACACACTGCAGTTAGTGACTCTAAATATTGTCGCGACGTTACACCCCAAACGTGACACGATAATTTTCGTTTTCTTGTTACCGAAGAATGCGAAAAAATTCGGCCCCTCCGTCGTCTCGCAGTCACGTGGCATATTTTGGCAACAATCTTCGTGATTTGCGAGGCATTCTCGAGGGACATGTGCGAAGACACACGTGCTGCACGCGTGCTTGTCGCACGTCGCGTACCGCCCTTAATATTGTGCGCCCTTCGCAATAACGTCCCGTAACGACGATCCACGTGCTCCGGAACCTTGGTGCGATTGACTCCTCTGGAAAATATATAGCGAAAGACTCCTTGGAAAATATACAGTGCACGTTAAGGATGTTGAGTCCCAAATCGCAAATGATGATGAAATTCTGAAAATTTGGTATGTTTTTGTATGAAGTATTTCAGAGGTCGTGTAAAAATTTCACGACAATTAGGAAGCTCGTTATTGAACAATTAACATTCACAAATTAAATGTTGTTTATGGAAACTGATGTAACTTTGCAATAAGTTTTTTTTTTGACCTCTCAATTTTATAATATCTACAATATACTGAAAGCAACGGAAACAAAACGAAGTTTATTGATAAATTTTTTTTTATTTCTTTTAAAAATTGTTCTTAACAAAATGTTATTTTTTTAATAACGAGCTTCCTAATCGTCGTGAAATTTTAACACGACCTCTTAAATACTTCATACAAAAACATACCAAATTTTCAGAATTTTCTTATCATTTTTTATTTCAAGCCTTAAGGAGGTTGAAGTAATGATGATAGAATTCTGAAAATTTGGTATGTTTTTACATGAAGTATTCAGGAGGTCGTGTAAAAATTTCATGACGATTAAGAAGCTATTTATTGAACAATTAACATTAACATGTTTTATAGGGACTCAACATCCTTAAGGTCGGAGATCCATTTGGAAATCCGAAAACGAGCGAATTTTCATGATTTTTTCGCGTCGATACTTTTTATTCTACATAATGTTTAATTTTCTCACTTTTCCACTCAATTTTCTTTTGGGCAGCTGAAAACGAGCTTTTTTTCAAGGTATTTTGTATCGAAACTTTTTATCCTACATTCTAATGGAAATGTTCATTTTCTCACTTTTCCAACTCTTAAGGGGTTGGCCCACAGTAAGGGGTATAAAATCATGTGCGAAATGAACAATTTTTTTTCGTACGAAAAAATGATTCACTCATCAAATTAATTACACATCTATTTATTATGAATATCATGTTGTTAGAAAATATATATATTTTTTTTCGATGTACAAAATGGCCGACTACTAATGTTATCTTTTATCTTTTTTACAATTGGCGTAACAAATAACTTCCATAAGTTTCACTTGATTTACTTCAAATTTAAAAGTTATGTTCCTAATTGCATTTCCCAGAGAAGTACGTGCTGAATTTATAATTAATCGAAAACTTTTCATTTGATGAACAGTTTTATGGGAAATTTTTCACTGAAAATTCATTTCTTAAGTTCAAATATCTACAACTTTTGAATTAAACAATATTTTTTTAATTCCGTACGTACTTCTCTAGGTATTCTAATGTAGATTGACGAGAATTTTTGTTTCTTGTTCTAGGTAAAAATTGTGGATGCTAAATGTCACACCGCGGAGTGCCTAAAAAAAAAGATAACAAAAGAAAATATTAGTAGTCAGTCATTTTGCACATCGAAAAAAAAGAAAATTCTAACAGCTCGATATTTACACTAAATAGATGTGTAATTCATTTTACGAGTGAATCACTTTTTCATACGAAAAAAAATTGTTAAATTCGCACATGACTTTATACCCGTTACTGTAGCCAACCCCTTATTTTTTTTTAAATGAAGTTTTTTCGCGAATATTCAAGGCGTGGGCGAGGAAAAAATTTCATTTTTTATGATTTTTTTTTTAAAGGCAAGATTTCTTTACCATTTTTGAGGCTTAGGGTGTTTTATTACCACTGTTGGCTGTTACATGGTATTTTTTTTTTACTAATTTTTATAAAATGGCGGAGCTGTGTCACGGTCTTTTGAACTGCATTTTCAAAACTGGGGTGACGTACAGCTCAAAAACTATTCGACCAATTCTGATGAAAATTAGTATAAATCTTTCTAACCTTGATGTCTAAAACATGAGCCTAAATGTTTTTGAATGTTGACAAAAAGTATTTTTTTATTGCAAAATACCGCAATTTTTTTCGAAAAATTCAATCTTTTCGTTTCAAACCGTACCATCTCATCGATTTTCAACATTTCTTACTTATTCTTGATTCATATTCTGCGTATGACCCGTTTGGAAGACCGTGCCATACCTCTTCCATTTTTAAAGATCAATACATTTTTTTCAAACCCTGTACCAGCCAAAAGTAGTAATAAACCATACCCTAAGTCTGAAAAATGGTGAAGAAATCGTTCCTTAAAAAAAAAAGTCATAATGATCCGCTATTTTTTCCTAACCTGAAGGTATCTCCCCCCTTAAGGCGCAGCGCCGTTTTCCTCCGGCCATGGCGCTCTCGACGCGCCTTTGAAGCGTCTTAACCTACTTCTAAGCAAATTACAAAACATGGTTCAGATTCACTCCAGCAGGTAGATGTGATCCACGACGAACCGTCGCTGAGAACGCGATTTAACGGGGTCGTCCAGGCCGTTTTTTAATGCTTTTTTGGGGATTTTTTTTTTTGCCAATCCATTAAAATAAAATAATTTATAATCTGTATATTATTTTTATTAACATTTAAACAAACTTGCCGAATTTTTCGAAGTCATTATATAGAAAATAGTCAGAGATACACCGCCCAACAGGAACACATATATAAAAAGAGGTCCTCCACTGCTGCCATGATTCCGGCCGTTCTGCTTATCGGGAATCAAAAAACCAAACGCAATTTTAATCGTGAGACTTGAGGCTCTACATAGAACTAAAAGATAGTTATAATTCCAAAAAACAATTGTTTTTTACGCTCGAGAAAAAAAATTCAATTTTTCGTATTTTTTTGGAGTCTATATAGCTGATAAAAAGAAAACTATCGAAGCAATCTTAATTATTTTAGTTCAACTTGTAGTTATATATATGTATTAAAGATGCTGTATACATTTGGGCAGCATCAATCAAATAGTTTTTGGGATATCATGGCATATATATCTGCTCTGGCTTACGGGTGTAATTTTTCGACGGCTTCAAATTTCGAAAAATCCTTTTACCCACGTCTTCTATACATATTTTAGATGTGATTTATAAAAAGAATCAGATTATTTCCAACTACATGCTGAAATTTCAGTTCAGTAAAAGTCCCACAGTCGAGACAAAAATCAGCTGCTTTTGGTTTTTCCCATGCCGTTTCTACAAATGATAACTTTTTTACCCGCTTGTTGTAAATACTCTTGGTTATTTGTTTTATCCAGAAAAGTCTTTTTTTCAACCTTAAATGTTAACGAAAGCTTATGAAAAAAGATGGTAAATATTCGGGGGTGGGGCTCCTGCTAGAATCAGGCTAATTTTCTTCAAGGGTTCAAACAAACCCAAACAAGCCCAAATAACCCTAAAAACCCCAAACAACCCCAAACAAAAATTACTCTCATTTAAGCAGGAGCTCTACTTCCGAATATTTATCAAAAAGATCTTATGCAGAGTTTTTATACAAATAACAAATCGGAACGTCTGACTTTGATAGCCTGCGATGTAAAAAAAAAATGTACGCGTATGGTGCCAATTACTTAAAAAAGTTGCTCAGTTATTGTCGATTCATATCACTTGTAGAAATGGCACGCGAAAAACCAAAAGCAGACGATTTTTTCAAAAAATAACATAAAGCTCAAAATGTCGAAAACCGTGGGACTTTTGCTAAACTGAAATTCCAGCATATAGTAGGACATGATCTGACCTATCGACAGTTGCAGGATTACCCCTTAATAAGAGGACACCCTGTACGTATATATATAATTTTGACCTACACACATTTATAAAAATCGTGTCCTCGAGAAAAATGGGACCGTGCATTACTCCGGCTATTAAACGACAATTGTCTATTCGCGCTCAAGGCACAAGTCGTAAAGTTGCTAAGGCTAACACAAGACTAATAACAACAATAATAATCATACTAATAACAGCAGTAATTGTTCCCATGACTGAGAACATCCAATAAAACTACAGCAACAATATTAACAATATTTTTTTTACCGGTAAGGATATAATAAAGAATGAGAAAAATGAAAATTACTATTATTCATCATGTGTCATTATTATTGATAATTCAATAATGCATTATTTGTTATGAATGTTATTAATATTCTTGTTCCTTTCATTCCAGCTAGGAATATAATAGTAATGATATAACTATTTATTATTATCTATTATTTACGTTATAATGATTGATTATTCGGTAATATTATTATCATTACATTATCCAATGGTATTGATACTATTATTATTTACGATTAATATTATTATTATTTATCATTAATACCATTAATTTACCATTATCATTGTTGTTGCTGTTGTTGTTGTTGTTATTATTATTATTATTATTATTATTATTATTATTATTATTATTATTATTCAATTTGGAATTGGCAGTTTCCGAATATTTTTGCGTGCGATGAGAAACAAAGAATCGATCGCGGCGTTATTATCTATCTATTAAGGATGTTGAGTCTCAAATCGCAAATGATGATAAAATTCTGAAAATTTGGTATGTTTTTGTATGAAGTATTTCAGAGGTCGTGTAAAAATTTCACGACAATTAGGAAGCTCATTATTGAACAATTAACATTCACAAATTAAATGTTGTTTTATGGAAACTGATGTAACTTTGCAATAAGTTTTTTTTTTGACCTCTCAATTTTATAATATCTACAATATACTGAAAGCAACGGAAACAAAACGAAGTTTAATGATGAATTTTTTTTTATTTCTTTTAAAAATTGTTCTTAACAAAATGTTAATTTTTCAATAACGAGCTTCCTAATCGTCGTGAAATTGTAACACGACCTCTTAAATACTTCATACAAAAACATACCAAATTTTCAGAATTTTCTTATCATTTTTTATTTCAACCCTTAAGGAGGTTGAAGTAATGATGATAGGCCTCTGAAAATTTGGTATGTTTTTACATGAAGTATTCAGGAGGTCGTGTAAAAATTTCATGACGATTAAAAATCTATTTGTTGAACAATTAACATTAACATGTTTCATAGGGACTCAACATCCTTAATCTATTAATTATCTATCTATTAATCTATTATCTATTAATCTATTAATATCTATTAATCTATTAATATCTATTAATCTATTAATATCTATTAATCTATTAATATCTATTAATCTATTAATATCTATTAATCTATTAATCTATTAATCTACTAATTATTATCTATTATTTACGTTATAATGATTGATTATTCGCTAATATTATTATCATTACATTATCATCTAATGATATTAATATCATTATTATTTACTATTAATATTATTATTATTTATCATTAATACCAATAATTTACCATTATTATTATTATTATTATTATTATTATTATTATTATTATTATTATTATTATTATTGCTACAAAATTTGCTTCAAAATTTCATGACGATTAAGAAGCTATTTATTGAACAATTAACATTAACATGTTTCATAGGGACTCAACATCCTCAATCTATTAATTATCTATCTATTAATCATCTATCTATTAATCATCTATCTATTAATCTATTAATCTACTAATTATTATCTATTATTTACGTTATAATGATTGATTATTCGCTAATATTATTATCATTACATTATCATCCAATGATATTAATATCAATATTATTTACGATTAATATTATTATTATTTATCATTAATACCAATAATTTACCATTATTATTATTATTATTATTATTATTATTATTATTATTATTATTATTATTATTATTGCTCAATTTTGAGTATGCGTGCGATGAGAAACAAAGAATCGATCACGGCGTTATTATTGATCGGTCGGATGAGTGACGCTCAAAATTGGGCAAGACGGGTGCGGATTGACCTATGTAGATGGACTTTTTCCTCGGATGAATAGCAACAAAGGGATCACACTTCCGGGTACGTGCAAATGCACGACTGCAGCGTCCAACGAACCTGGCAGTCGAACGGGAATTTCTTTCATTTTCCATTTTGTCTCCGCTCTTCGGCTGGTGTGGTCTTTCGCCGACACGGAGAAACATCCAAATTTCGAACGGACCGCAGCGAAAGACGAAATTTGACCGACACCCAAGAGCGAGCACGGGTTGCCAGGGGGGTAAAAAAGTTTTTGCGTGTCTTGGATGCGCCAGAAAGACGCAATTTTCACGGAAGCTGCGAGCCTGAAGCTCTTCCGTGTTTTTCGGCAACCCCGTATGGTTACAAATATTTTGCCCGGGAAATTCGATACGCCCTCGTAGGTGTCAAAAGAGCCCATGAATCTTTGGACCGCCTTTTCTTTCCTCTCCCTCTCGTTCTCTTTCGTTTTGTGTCCCTCCGTCTCGCTTTCCGACTGCTGGTACTTCCGCGTTCGGCTTAGGGCCGGGCGGACTTTGCAAACGTGAAAAATGACCACCCGGGTGTTGAGAGGAACGTATTAGCCAGGGTGCGAAATTGTCGGAGGATCGCTCGTACCGCCAAAGAGGTGCACGATACTCTTCAGTCTCGCCTCGTTGATCATCTTTTTTGTGTTGGCTTTTTGATTTTTTTTTTAACTTTTGAATGTCCCGTGTTAAAAAAATAAGCTTTTTTTTTAAATTTGGTTTATTTATATCTTATTGTTTGAGAATATTTGGTAAATTTGATGTACTTAACTTTAGTCGTTTTATAAAATCGAATTAATTTCATTTATCTAAGTGAATTTCATTGATCTACATACATTTCATTGGTCTGAAGGAATTTAATTGATTTAGATACATTTCATTAATCGGAATAAACTTCATTTATCTAGATACGTTTCATTCGTCTAAAAGAATGTTAATCATATAAATAAATGTCATTGATCTAGATCCATTTAATTCCTCCAGATACATTCAATTTATCTAGATTGATTTAATTTATCTGGATACATTTAATTTATATAGATCCATTTCATTGATCGCGATACATCTCATTTATCTAAATGAACCTCATTTATCCAGATACATTTCATTCATCTAAATGTATTGCAATTATGTGAAGAAAATTCATTAATTTAAATAGATTACATTGATGTAGATACATTTAATTTATTCAGATACGTTCAATTTATCTAAGTGAATTTCGTTGATCTACATTTCATTGGTCTAAAGGTATTTGATTGATTTAGATATATTTCATTGATCTAAGTAAACCTCATTTATCTAGATACATTTAATTCCTCCAGATACATTCAATTTATCTAGATTAATTTAATTATCTTCAGGTTCATTTATTCAGGTACATTTCATTGACCTAGATACATTTCATTCATCTAAACGTATTTTATCCATCGACATGAATTTAATTTATCCAAGTAAATATCGTTTGTACAATCTGCATTATTTCCGCTATTTGTCGAAATTCTTTCAGTTTTCATTCAAACAAAATTATTGTCTATTGCTTCCAAACAATCTTATATCTTACATAACAAATCACGCCACTAATTGATCGAAATTTCTTCATTCATTTTCAATGTATTATTTATTTGTCATTTCCTCGGTATGCAACGCTTATTTATTTTCAATTCTTTTCTCATTATTTCAAATTCCTTATCGTTTTTTTTCAATTTATGCAGTTAATTTTTTAAGCATGAATTTGAATAATTTTCCACACGTTATGTATTTGCTCTTTTTCATTTAAAATAAAATATTATCAATTTATATAGAGCAAGCAAAAACACTTTTTCGATATTTATATTGTGACGTTCTGTCATTGCGTCCAACAAATCACTAGATCGGTAGATGCATAATTTTATCATCGGATGTTGTCAGTGAGTGAAGCAAAGTAGTCCACGACTAGAAAAAATGAAAATTTTCGTGCCGGAGCACGATAGATATCCGAGGACCGAGATCTTCACGCTGGCTCGAGGAGATTTCGACGAGCGATGCGAGAAGTGCCCCAGACGGCGCGGCTCAAAATATTTGGATCCTCGAATTCGTCACGATGTGGAGTCCTTTGGAGCATTTGCGAGACGTGGAGAATAGAGACGGTCCCGTCAGCGTGCGACTTCCGGGTTCGTTCCGGGATGAGACAAAGATCACACCCGATGCGACACGACGATCGTCCCTTGTCGAGAGACCACAGTCGACGCACATACACAGAGTCACACACAGTCACACAGTTACACACAGTCACACACAGTCACACACGTCACACACAGTCACACACAGTCACACACAGTCACACACAGTCACACACAATCACACACAGTCATACACGTCACACACAGTCACACACGTCACACACAGTCACACACGGTCACACACAGTCACACGCGGTCACACACCGTCCTACACTGTCACACACTGTCCCACACTGTCACACACTATCACACACTATCACATACTGTCACACACAGTCACACACAGTCACACACAGTCACACACAGTCATACACGTCACACACAGTCGCACACGGTCACACACAGTCACACGCTGTCACACACCGTCCCACACTATCACACACTGTCACACACTATCACACACTATCACATACTGTCACACACAGTCACACACTGTCACACACTATCACCGTCCCACACTGTCACACACTATCACACACTATCACATACTGTCACACACAGTACTATCACATACTGTCACACACTGTCACACACTGTCACACACAGTCACACACGCTCACACACAGTCACACACTGTCCTACACTGTCACACACTGTTCCACACTATGACACACTGTCACACATGGTCACACATAGTCACACACAGTCACAAATAGTCACACACAGTCACACACAGTCACACACAGTCACACACAGTCACACACAGTCACACACAGTCACACACAGTCACACACCGTCCTACACTGTCACACACTGTCCCACACTGTCACACACTATCACATACTGTCACGCACAGTCACACACTGTCGTACACTGTCACACACTGTCCCACACTGTCACACACTATCGCATACTGTCACGCACAGTCACACACTGTCCTACACTGTCACACACTGTCCCACACTGTCACACACGGTCACACATAGTCACGCACAGTCACACATAGTCACACACTGTCACGCACAGTCACACACAGTAACACGCTGTCACACACCATCCTACATTGTCACACACGGTCACACACAGTCACGCATAGTTTGCACACAGTCACGCACACACACTGAAGAATTTCAAGTTTTAACAACCGCTCGAGTAAAAAAAATCGTGAGCGTGTTACAATAATATAACAGTTAACGTGACGATTCACGATTGTGAAAGATCCATTTGAAGTTGAGGGCTCTGCGTGAACTTGTAATTTCGAAAATACGATTTTTTCAAATCACATTGTTTCGTAGGATCTTAACTTTAATTAGCAGCAAACATTTCATAGGAAATGCAAAAACTGGCCGAGTTTATGACAAATTTTGTAAAGGATCGAATCGTATCTCAAAATCTATTCGTCTGATTCACCTCAAATTCTGACAGAGCATAGTTCGTAACATTTTCTATCGGATGACCGGATACTCTTCTTATATGGTTATCCATTTGTTATTAACAAATAGCGAAAGTTGTTTTTTGTCGCTGAAAATCTAGCTGAAAAGCTAGAAGTTTTGTTCCAAGAGCTTGCCATTGACGTGATTTTCAAAATTTCAAAAAAAGTCTCCTATCATACGAAAGTTTCATTATTATACTATAAGTATGTTTTTTCATGCATGAACTGTATATAAAATCCGACCCCCCCCCCCCTCCCCCATAGCAAAACTATCGCCAGATAAAAATCTTGAAAATCGACCTGTTTTCTGGGCCCGAAGCTTACCTAAGAGTATTTGCGCTACTGTACGTACCCATTTACCCATTGACCTGCGCGGATTTGAATTTACTCCATTATTTGTACATATACATATAACTTCTGCGTTATTGCGACTCTGAACTTTGTCGTCGAGTCCTGAAAGGGTCGTAAATACTTCTTGCACAGGTCTCTCAATGCTACGACCTCAAGTACAACTATATATATATATATATATATATGGGGCAGTCCACGCCAAATCGACCACTTTTAACCCCGACTTTTTTTATTTGGCTGAAATTTAAATATGTTATTGTTTCCTTCTTAAAACGCTGGTGCGATTTTTCTTTAAGTTCTTGACACAATTGGAAATATGTAGTGACTTTTTAAAAAACCGACGTATTCTTCACATGCTCACCACTTGCTAAAAAAATCACGTAATAAGATCGTTTTCTGCAAACTTTTTGTTGTGAAATGTATTGCATGAAAGTTTTTAAAAAATATTTAGTCATTTTCGGTATAATGTTTTAGTTTTTTTGGGGAAAACACAACGTTTTCAAACGTCAACCATTTTCATTTTCGATATTTTTTTTCGTAACAAAAAATACGGTAAATTTGAAGCTTTGCGGCGCCAGACGCATCGTTGTAAGAATTTTATGTATGTTTTTTTTCTAAATTGAAACATTTTTGCTCTTCATTTATTCAAAATTTACCAATTACGTCAAAAAGATGCATTAACGTCAATTGATAAATTCGATCGTTTGAAAAGAAATTTCACAAGTAATACTTGAATTTGCCGCTAAAATGATCCAATACAATTAAAAATTATTGGAAATACTTGTTAAATCTGTTAATATTATATAAAAAGTATTGAATATCATAGAATCAATCATTTATAAATTATGTCATCATAGGGAAAAGATGCATTTCTTTAAAATCAACAAAATATGTTCACTTTGGAGAAAAAATAGAAAGAAAAAAAATCATACCACGATGGGTCTTCCCGGACTAAACGCTAAATTTATCATCTTTTGTTCGGAAAAAAAAAAAAAATCAAAAAACTCAAACATTAAAAGATTCGTGTTTTTTCGAACAAAAAAAAACTATATCGCATAGGACTAAATTTTTGTTTCTTCTTAAAATACATTTCAAAACAAAACGTGTGAAAAAAAGATCTTATTTGGTCAATTTTTCAGAAAAATTATGAGCATTTATAAAGAAACTTGGATGAAAAAGAAAATTAAGGCGTTTAAAAATAGTCACTACATTTTTCCGTTTGTGTAAAAAATTTTGAAAAAAAATCACACAAGCGTTTTTAAAAGGAAACAATAACATATTTAAATTTCAAGCTAAAGATTGATGTCTAAAGGATTGTGTCTAAAAGTGATCGATGCGACATGGAATGCCATATATATGTATATACATATATATATATATATATATATATATATATATATATATATATATATATATATATATATATATATATATATATATATATATATATATATATATATATATATATATATAAAACAGTTTCATGTTTCCTGGACCTTTCCGTTCGCTTACCCCGCTATTTTACTTTCATCGGTTCCCAATTATACACGAGAGCCAAAAAAGCCCAAACCCGGCCACTCCCCGCAACAACTCCACGTTTAGCGACCCTCAAATTCATCCTCGAATCGCGGCAGTGAGGGAAAAATTTACGGTTACACACAAAATCTGGAAGCGCGATGAGCCAACTCGTCGGAGGGCTTGCAAATGTGGCCACTACCGGGTACCACGGAATTTTCGTAAGCTACCGGTGGGAACCAACAAGATCTTTTCTACACACACACACACACACACACACACACACACACACACACACACACACACACACACACACACACACACACCGACACACACACGCGCACACAAACACCACACACACGCGCACACAAACACCACACACACACACACACACACACACACACACACACACACACACACACACACACACACACACACACACACACACACACACACACCACACCCACACCCACACCCACACCCACCCACCCACACACACACACACACACACACACACACACACACACACACACACACACACATATATATATATATATGTATGCCCATAGATGTGCATAAATGTTGTTTACGACCCCCTGCGTTCCCTTACCCGCAAGGACGAGGAACGCGGTCCACCGGTGCACTTTGCCAATTCAACTGAAATGCGTCGACTCGTCTGGAGTATTAGCCGCGCGATCTCTTCTCTGCGGAACCCCGCAATGTTCGAGCGGCTCTGAGATCATAAATTTTGGCGGATTCTCTTCGTCTCAACTATTACCGAAGAACTTTTCGGAGATTCCGCGTACTTTTATCGCTCATTTTCTACTATATATATATATATATATATATATATATATATGACGTGTTCACGTGAATCCGGTGGACTTTTTCCCTGACACCCGCCAATTCGATTATTTTATCTGATTCCATTCACTCTAAAAGACACCCTGAATTTTTTTTACATTTTTCGAAACAACCCTTAGTCAAAAAAAAAATTTCTTTCCGAAAAAAAACACCCCGATTTAAAAATCTGAAGAAATTCCCAAAAATGCGTGATTGCGTGTAAAATTTTCAAGCTATCACCCGCAGTGGAAGTATGATTTTTTCTGTGCTGAAGACGACATCAATTGAAATTAATACGAGAACTTTTTGACTGCTAACAAAAAAATCATACTTCCACTGCGGATGATAGCTTGAAAATTTTTACATATAATCACGCGTTTCTAGGAATTTCTTCAGAATTTTAAATCGGGGCGTTTTTTTCCAAAAAAAAACCAATGTTCTTGATTAAGGGTTGTTTCGAAAAATGTGAAAAAAATCAGCGTGGCTTTTAGACTCAATGGAATCAGATTTCAAGAAATTAATCGAATTGACGGGGGTTAAGGAAAAAGTCCGGGAAAAACCAATACCGATATATATATATATATATATATATATACATACACACACACATATATATGTACGTATGGATGAATATTTAAGAAACGTAAAAAGTGCGCGAATAAATGAGTACTATAAAAAGAAGAAAATTGATATAAAATGGTGAGGATGGTTCCCCGCAGTGATCAGGGAAGTCACGGTTGAACGTACGAGTCTCTCTCTCTCTCTCTCTCGGCTCTCATTTATCGATGGTGATTGTGCCGTATGTATGTGCATGTGTGTGAATTCTTGGTGCTCGTTCGCAATCGGCCTTGCCAAGGCCTTAAAGTCCGTTCCTCATCATTTTCTCTCTCTCTCTCTCTCTCTCTCTCTCTCTCTCTCTCTCTCTCTCTCTCTCTCTCTCTCTCTCTCTCTCTCTTTTCTGCTCTCCAAAACACAAACACAAACAGATCTGTACAGCTATATGTCTCTGTACAGTATGGTGTGTGTGTGTGTAAAAGGTGTACGATTATACATATATATATATATATATATGTATATGTATAATCGTATATATATATCCACTATAGATATCCTCTTTTTATCCATAAGTACTTTACAAACCTCACTGCATATGCACACGCACACACGTGAATGGAACACTCCTCATAAGTAGAACTCACCCAGTGAAACGGTTAACCAGATGTTGGAGAAAAAAAATTATAAGTATATAAAAATGTATATTTTGTGTGTGTCGGTGGATACGTATGTATGGATAAATCATATCAAACCGATTTCATTATTACTACTGGATAAATTCAAAGCTTCATAAAATTCCAAGCCTCTGCTCGACTTTCACCTACATTTCATGACCAACCACAGGCCTCAATGGTACCGAAAATATTCAACGGGTTCAGTCTTTTTCCCTTCACCTTTGAAATTGACCGGCGATATCGCACATTGCGACAGCGGCGACAGGAAATTAATTTTCCAAAGGTATCGTACTTTACAAAGTGGCGAAAATATCGTGTCGATTAAATTGCCGACCACGAACTTCCGATCGCTTCGATGCACAGTGATGCACAGTACGCGTTACTGCAACATTTGTCGACGTCTCGGGATGAATATATTTTCCACTCGTAAATCTTTACGATACGATTGTGCATGTGTACATATTGTGTGTGTGTATGTATATATACACGCATGCATATATATATATATATATATATATATATATATATATATATATATATATATATATATATATATATATATATATATATGTACGTGTAGAGAATACGTGTATAGCAATATATATATATACGTGTATATAGAAATGATGGAAAGTGACTGGAAACCGCAATTCGAACGAGTTTGAGTGCATTCAAATGGAACAACTTAATGTATATTTATATATACACACAGTCGAAAATGAAATTTACACGGTTCCAACAGTTCAATTTTTTTTTATTGGCCAATGGTTTTTCGAGTCCCCTACGAAATAAAATATAGCGTACTTTTGTGAGTATTTTCCAGAGAAAATAGAGCATTCTGGCTAATAAAAGATTCATTTTGCGTTTAACAGAACGAAGATAATTCAATTCGGAATACAAACTCCTGAAATACTTCTTTTGTGTATCCCTTCATGGGAAGAAAAATCATCGCAGATGCATTTTAAAGAGGCTGCATAGAATTTTGTTTCATGAAAAAAAAAATTGTTCTACAAGAGCGTTTCGTATTTGGAAGTGAATCATCTTCACGCTGTGGAACTGAAAACGGAATTTTAGAATTTCCAGAATACTCACTTATATCTGGCAAATACTAGTCATCACAAAAATACGCTCTATCCTTTTTCGAAGAGGACTGGAAACACCATTCGGAGCCATATTCCCCGCGGTCGAAATTATCCCGCGCTAGACCCTTAAGGACCTTAAACTAGTTGAAATAAAATAAACTAGTTGAATAAACTAGTTGAAATCGTCAAAAATATCGAGCTAGTTTTTTTAATTGTTGAAATTTTATTAACTATCGTTAAGCATTGAATTAAGTGAAGTATTGAAATATTAAATTAAGTTAACTATTGAACTATGGAATTAAGTTAACTATTGAACTATTATTAAATTAAGTTAACTGTTGAACTATTGAAATAAATTAACTATTGAACTATTGAGTCAAGTTAACTATTATTAATTTGATTGTCTATTGAAATTTTGTTAACTAGTTAAAATTGTTAAAAATATCGAACTAGTTTTCGACGTATTCTCAAAATATTCACATTTCGAAGGCATTCGAACTTCAAACGCGTTATCCGAAAAATGACATTTTCAAAATCAATGACGGCGATATCCAAACAATTACCGCACCGATGAACTTCAAAATTTACGAGCTTCTCTTACGTATCAAAACCAGTGCTTGAACGAAGGAATTTTCTTCGACGCCCCGTTTCTTTTTTTATCATCGAAAATAGAGCATCTTTCATCAAAAATCTATACTTTCCCGTTGAACAGCGGTCATTTTTTCAGAAATCAATTTTTTATTAAATCTTTCGTCCAAGAACTAGATCATTTCATGCAACGCCTCAATGCGTTTGAATTTTTCATTTCGGATGATTTGTTTCCGAGCAGCAGTCGTCACAGCGAAGGACGTTTTTCAAAAAGCGGTTTGCATAAACCATTGTGTAATTTATACACATTTTTCGATACAAAAATTGTAAACGATACTTGAAACTTAAAAATATTCAAAAATCGCGACAAAGGGGAAGAGCGGGAGGAGCGAGGGGGAGGAAGCAGAGAGAGAGAGAGAGAGAGAGAGAGAGAAAGAGAGATATTGATTGATTGATTGATTGATTTTATTATGCCCTGGTAACACCTTGAGGCAAAGAATGATAAATACATGTACATTAAATACATAAATAATAATAATCATAATAAATAATAATATGATATAATAATATTCGCTAACAGTAATAACAATAAAAATAATAGTAATAATAATGAGGTAATAATAGTACTAACAGTGGTAAATACAGAAATATGAGGTAAAGCAGTAAATATAATGTAAAATAAATCTAGAATCTAGAAATCTAGAAATCTAGGAAAATAAAGCCAGCCCAGAGGAGAGAGAGAGAGAGATCTTTGAAGATCAAAATACAAAACCTGCACTTGTTTTGCGAGAGAAAATTCGAAAAAATTCTTATTTCTGGCCACGAGCTCACCCGTTAAAAAAACATGACCATCTTAGAATTGTGACTATGTGTATATATATATATATATATATATAAACATGCATACATATACATATATACATATAAATACGTCTAACATGTGCACATAAATAATTCAAACATCTCAAGACGAATTTCTCGTGCATACCATGAGCTACCGTGTGCCCATAAATATATATATATATATATATATATATATATATATATATATATATATATATATATATATATATATAAATCGTCCCACGACTAGGTATACAGTTAAAACGTTAGAGTAACGGTCACGCTCGGATTTTCGGGGGTTTCGGACTGGCGCTTTTTTCAGTCCTGTCAGAAAATCCATAGCGCGAACCGAACACGTAAAGAAAACGAATTGACATTCGTCGGAGCTTCGTAATTGGAACACGAATTTCAAACGATCCGCGTGGCAAAAAAAATAGAAGACGACTACGCTTTTCAAATAGCTTCTGTTTTTTTTACCGTCGAAAGGATCGAAGATGGACCAAAATTGTACGATGGACGATCGAGAGAAAGGGAAAGAGCAGGAGAAGGGAGGGGAGTCGGTAGAGAGAGAGAGAGAGAGAGCGATTGATCAACGATCGAAAACGATGTCACACGATTTCGCGCCACTTTTTTTCCCGCCTTATCTCCTCGATTGACGACATGATTTTTTGTCTTCTTTCCGTCCGATTATTTTTGCGTTCGTTCCATGCAACGAACTTGCGAAGAAATAATAAAGACCGCGAGCGGCACAGTGCGGGACCACTCGTGTGTGTCCGGCCGTAAACTCTCTACAACAAATATATATACGTAGAGGCGTTCCAAGCCCAATCGACCCGAATCCACTGTGCCCTAGCATTTGAGTTCCGCAAAAAAAAAAAGAATCGTTTCGTGAAAACGAGACAAAAATGCACAAAGCTGCTGCCACGAAAATATCAGCAATTTCGTGCGCTCTTTTTTTTGAGGGAAATGCTCAGGATGGTCACGATGTTTTGGAGGAAAAACATTTATCGAAATGTACAGAATACGAGAATATAAGAAAAATATATGTTCTTTTTCATATTGGACGAAAATTGGATCCTTTGGAATTTATCAATACGGACACGAATTTTTTGCAATCTATAAAAAAAAGTATATTTTATTTTTACTATATTTATCCACACGCACACAGAGAGGATGACAATTATAAAGTGGCCATGTGTTTCAGAGGGTCTTGCACGAAAATTGACTTATGGATATAAAAATATTGTCAATGGTTTGTCGAGTCCTCGGCGACAAAAAATAAAGCTTATTTTTGTGATGAGTACCTAGTATTCGTTAGAAAGAATTGAGCTCCGGGGAAAACAAATCGATTTTAAATACAACAGAATGACAATAATTAAATTCCGAACACGAAACACTCCGGAATTTTTTTTTTGTGTATCCCCTAAATGGAAAAAATATTGAAAGATTCATTTTAAAGTGGATAAATGGCATTTAATTCTATAAAAAAAAAGTTTTCGCAGTATTTCATATTCGGAGTTTAGGTATCTTCATTTTGCTGAACGCAAAATGGAACTTTAATATTTTTCCAACACGCTCAATTTTGTTCTGGTAATTACTACTTATCACAGAACTACTCTATATTTTTTTTCAAAGAGTATTTTTAAAAAGCATTAAATAGCATATTTTCTCGGTCGCAAAATTTCCACGACAACCGCTTAAAAAATATATGGCTATCTCATATTGTGCCCGTGTATAAATATATGGGTATATATATATATATATATATATATATATATATATATATATATATATATATATATATATATATATGTATGTATGTATGTATGTATGTATGTATATATATATATTTAAAATATATCAAATACAACCCTCTTGGGTTCGATCTATCTGGAAACCAGAAACCGATGAGTGACTTAAAGCATTTATTTTTAATGGCACATAAACTGGCCCATACCGAATGGTATTTTATATATGTACCGATCTAAATCCGCTGATTCGCGAAAAATCTTCGTTTCCGATACGAATCGGAACTAATCGAAATAAATGGGTCGATTCGTCGCTACACAGCAAAAAGTACAAAAATAATATATCCTATATAATGCAATCCGATTAACTAAGGCAAATTTAATTAAGCATCGAGCCGTAACGAAGTGTAGCGCTTAACCGACCGAGTTACCCATCAAAATACGTAAAATACTTTCTCTTCTTGATCCCGCGAGTTTTTATCGAGTTTTAATTTTCTTAGCGTCTGCCCAATTGTCTCGGAGTATCCGCGAGTGCAAGTTTAACGGTATTGATAATTCTGTACTATACCGAAAATTAATTTTTATTATTATCATTTATTTGTATTGTTTTCTGTTATTGCATTCGTCATTGTCGTTTCATTCGTTATTATTATTATTGAATGTATTATTATTACTGTTATTAAATAATATCGTTATTGCATAATAATAAATGTTTTTGTTTTTATTCGTACGATAATTATAATTATTACCACTACCAATACTATTATTATTATAGTATTTCACTTACATTTATCAATATTAGTATATGCATTATTATTGTTATTTATTTACTATTTAATTTACTGTTATCAACGTTTTTATTTTCCATTCCCATTAGTTTTTTTTATTGCGCGATACCATAAACATGGGGACTACCAAATTGTGACTATCTGTTCTCGTGCATTGTACGATGATTCAAAATATTGCAAGGCCGAAGGGTTTACCGTTCCGTATTACAAAAAAAAAAGTTAGCTTGTACTGTTTGGCTCGGAAAATATTGCGGGAAAATATTGTCGTTTTGGGAGGATGAAAAAAACGATTGCTTGCGGTGCAATTAAAATCTTGTAAAAACGGGAGATATTCTTCAGTGGCACCGGTAGGACGAAGGTACCCTGGGTAAGTATAATTTTTCCGGGTCCCCCGCGTGCACAATAACGTCATCGGTCTCGATACACCGCGTGTACTGTACAAGAAAGCGAAAGCCCAAATTATGATGAATTGACGGTGCAACAAGGAAGGTCCGAGGTCACGAGATATCCCAACTTCTCGGCTCCTACATTCTTCGCGACACTTTAGCCGGACAATTTTGAAACGGGAAAAAAGCCCCCCGCGGTGTTGCGCACTGTCGACATTTCAATCTCTGTGGCCGCAAAGTAGCTCCACCGTATAGATATACACGGAGAAGGTGCCCCTGGCTCAATCACCCTGTCCCTTTCCTTTGTCGCAAGTCGATGATTTATAAGTCTGCATTATGTCCATAAAATACCTGCACCGACTCAAATTTTTCGTTCCGCACTATTCTCCCGTGAAGAGCGTTGCGGTAGACCCGAATCTCGTAACCGCGTCCAAGCCACGTCGACCGAGCCCATCGTCGCGACGGTAAATATATCGAGAATTTGAAAGTGCATAGGCAACGTTTTAGCTGCGTTGGATAATTTATAGGCTTGAGCCGAAATGCAAGATGATAAATATCGAAGCCATTTTTCCCGATCCGTGTACCATTGAGACGGAAATTCTAACGTAATTGATAATACTTGACTCTTGGTCCCGAATCGTTGCGGTAGCATGCCCGTTTTTATCGTAATCGCCAGAAAAAAGTAGCCCTGTACTCGGTACGCTTCGTAAATGAACGTCGGGACTCTGCAGATCAGGTAGATTGCGAAATTCTGAAAAGAAAAGTGCTCCATGATTTTTCTCTCCGATGCACCGTTCCTTGGATATCGATTGATCTACGACAGCCAATCCGGTGCGTCGCGTCATCGGACCACTGCGCGCGCGCCTGTCGAGCCCGACTGGGAGGGGCGCGGCGCTCTCTCATTGCGCGCTTGCCACGTGGTACGCCGCCTCGGCGCGCCTGATTGGCTCACATCGATTAATTAATATCCAAGGAACGGCGCAACGGAGAGAATAATCGATAAGGACTTTTCTCTTCAGAATTTCGCGATCTAACCGCCTAGCGAAGGCCTGACGCGGATCAGCGGTTATCTCGTGCGCAGATCCCAAAAACACGCGAGTGTAAGCGTTTTCGCGATGCGCGAAGAAGAAGACACGTCACGTTGGTAAATTCAATGCGCGTTTTTCCCGGTGCGCGATTCCGACGAGCCGGAGCGAAGAGAGCCTTCGCTTCGTTGTTTTGCTTTCTCTTTCGGGAGTGGCATGCTCTAGTTCACTCGCACCGTAATACAACAGTGTCCGCGAGGCTTCTCATCACGTACAGCTCAACCATATCGCACACACGTGTTACCCCTCCTTTTCATCTCCACACACACACGCGACTGCATACATTCGTACGAATGTACGACTATTTATTCAGTACAACGTGGCGTGTACGAGTGTAAGGAGAACGTGCGTAGGGATACGTATACGCACAAGCGTTACGTCTCTCCTTCGATTCTCCACGATCTACTAAGTACGAGCCGTGGCCACAGACTATGAACACGCTCCTGCACGAAAAATCTACGAACGCTCTCGGAAAAATAGGCGAAGATCCATATCTCGCTATGCGCTGTGGCCGTTAAGTTTCATAAAGCCAAATTGGGCTCTCGAATAAAAAAGAAAACCTTCGGTACCAAATTTGGTATGCAATTTCCAAAAAATCCTTCTCAACCAAATTTTCTACTAAAATTAAAAAAAACTTCTAGCTTTTTCGGTTTTGGAATTTAAAAGAAACTATTCTCTCTGAAATTTGATTCTGCATTGATAAAATTCCTCTTTTTACCAAATTTGGTTCGCCAATTTAAAAAAACCTTCCCTAACAGATTTGATTCGGAATTTAAAGAAAACGTTTCCTTTCAGATTCGATTCACAAACAAGAAAAGCAATCTCCTTCTACCAAATTTGATTCTCAAATTATAAAAAAGTATTCCCGATGTTGATCATAAAAATTTTCTTTCGCGTCTTTTCGTACGAAGAAAAGTGTTCGACTGAAGGTTTTTTTCCTCTCCTTCATCTCACGGTGTCCGTCAACCTTTCGAATTAACGAGATTCAGAGTAAATAGAGTAGCGAAAGAAATCAACGAAACTGTGTCATTTGTAGGAAAAAGTAGATCGAAGGGGTTAAGGGGGGGGACAAGCGGGCGAGTGATCGAATCGACGTGACGGAGTGTCGAAAAACCATCAAAACCTAATTTCGAAGAGTCACCGCTCCCCGTAGACACTAGTCAAGTGTCTCACAGTGATCAATTATTCAGACGGTAAGTCGATTGACCCTTTTCTCGTCCGCGTCTTCGATTAGTCCACGAGCTCAGAAGAATTCTTGACCACCGATGTTTCTCGTCTCGTTTTATCGTTAACCCAAACCACCGGGCGAAAAGACGACCTGCTTCAATTTCACTTTGCTCCGAGCTCCAGAGATCCGGAAAAAAAGCAATGCCCCTGATGCACTCGAGCGAAGAATTATCGATGTTCAGCGATTTTTAATTGTTGTGTTCTTTTATAACGATGAAAAAGCCCAAACAGCAATTGTTGCAGTTATTATCTGTCTGTGTGGGTTTTATTAAAGCTTTCGATTAAAATTTAAGGATGTTGAGTCCGAAATCGCAAATGATGATAAAATTCTGAAAATTTGGTATGTTTTTGTATGAAGTATTTCAGTGGTCGTGTAAAAATTTCACGACAATTAGGAAGCACGATATTGAACAATTAACATTCACAAATTAAATGTTGTTTTATGGAAACTGATGTAACTTTGCAATAAGTTTTTTTTTGACCTCTCAATTTTATAATATCTACAATATACTGAAAGCAACGGAAACAAAACGAAGTTTATTGATAAATTTTTTTTTATTTCTTTTAAAAATTGTGCTTAACAAAATGTTAATTTTTTAATAACGAGCTTCCTAATCGTCGTGAAATTTTAACACGACCTCTTAAATACTTCATACAAAAACATACCAAATTTTCCGAATTTTCTTATCATTTTTTATTTCAACCCTTAAGGAGGTTGAAGTAATGATGATAGAATTCTGAAAATTTGGTATGTTTTTACATGAAGTATTCAGGAGGTCGTGTAAAAATTTCATGACGATTAAGAAGTTACTTATTGAACAATTAACATTAACATGTTTCATAGGGACTCAACATCCTTAACGGACAACGAATTTTACTAGAATTTGATTTAGATATAGCATAGATATACCTTGGGCTAACATACAGGATATATTTTATCCCGTTCCGTTACGAAATTTTAGCTTTGCTTGCACCTATCAAGGTCTATGTACATTTGAAGAAAAAGGATTGGTTGTTTTTTTTTAATTGGCTTAAACGATTGGCAAAATGATTTTAAAACTTGAAACGCGTTTTTCTTGTAATAATATTTTCGAAATTGGGTGAACTCGTAGCTCCTGCAAGTTTTGATCGATTGACTCAAAATTTGAACTTCATCTTCATTGGATTTCTACGATCGCTTAACAATTACAGTTTATATCAACAAATCAAGGCGGTTTTTTAGTCGGAAATGCAACTCTTTTTCAAAATGGTGCCAGTTCTGCAAAAATAAATATTTTCTAATAACTTCGGGTACTTCGCTGACAAAACTTATGTAGGTTACGAAAAAGATTTTTGTTTCTCCGTGCTCCTGTGCACCACCAACAATTCCGTCCGTGGAGGGCCTCAAAAAAGACATTCTCTTTCTAGCCACCACTGGGTGGCCATTTAGTATTTTTTTTTTATGAAAAAATAATTTGCGTTCCTACAGATATGTAAAATAAATCCTCCAAACCTCGTTGTGATTAGTTTATTAGTCTTTTGAAAAAAAAATCCGATAAAGCCTTGTTTTCGAACTATCTCAGGGTATATAAGACCTTAACGTTTTATTGAAGCGTCTCATTAACTCACTACATGGTACCATAAGTTGACAATAGATGACTCTTCACGAAAGAAGAAAAAAAAATTCTTTGCTCTATTTTGTTGTTTATTTCGAGCTTGTCAAATTATTTACGTTTTTTAAGGGGGGAGATAGCTTTGGGCGAGGAAGAAATTTGTTGCTTTTCATGATCTTTGTAAAGGAAAGATGCCTTTAGTATTTTTGAGACGAAGGGTATGTTTTATAATTACTTTTAGCTATTACATGGTATTTTTTTTAATTCATTTTTAAAAATGGTGGAGGTATGGCATGGTCTTCTAAACTGCATTTTCAAGACTGGCTAGCTATAAAACTAATCGATCGATTCTGATGAAATTTTGTATCAATCCCTCTAACCTTATTGTCTAAAAACCGACGCTAAACGGCTTAAAAATTATTTTCAAATGTATTTTTACATGTATTAGTATTATATTTAGTAGTAATAGTAATTCTCTTTATTTTCGTGTACACCCTTGCGGGTTTTTTACATGTCCTTTCTTCCTTTACGCGTTTTCTTATTCCTAGGCTTCTACTTCTTGCATCTATATTATATTTAGTATTATACAGTAATTTTAAATGTATTTTTTTATATGCGAAATGTACCCATTTTTTCGGAAAATTTAAACTTTCTTTTTCAAAGCGTACCGTTTCATCGATTTCCAACATTTCTTATTCTTTCTTGGTTCATATTGAAAAAAAGAGTGTTAATGAAAAAAAAAATTTCGTTGGATTTTTTTTCCAGATTAATCCCGCTGACATGACGTGTCACCCCGTCTGACAACATCCACCGCGACCCGCTTAGAATACCGTGCCATACCTCCGCGATTTTTGAACATTAGCAAAAAAAAAAAAAATACCATGTAACCGCCAAAAGTAGTAATAAAACATACCCTAAGTCTAAAAAATGGTGAAGACATGTTTCCTTGAAAAAAAATCATGAAAATTAGCAAGTTTTTCCTCGCCTGAGGGTTTTCCTCGCCCCCTTAAATGAAACGCCCCCTTAAACGAACGGAATCGAAGATTTTCGCCCCTCTCTCATTTATATATACAGGGTGTTACGGGACGTGTTGAATAATCACATACAGGGTGTTAAAGGACGTGTTGATTATTCAACACGTCCTTTTTAATTTATTTTTCGACGAGTTTTTAATTATTTAAACGACGAGTTTAATTATTTAAGTTCGACGAGTTTTTTTATTTAACTTCAACGAGTATTTTTAAGTTATTTAAGTTATTTAAGTTCGACGAGTTTTTAATTCTCGTCGAACTTAAATATCTTAAATAAAATCTCGTCGAACTTAAATAACTTAAATTTTATTTAAGTTATTTAAGTTCGACGACTTTTTTAATTAAGTTCGACGAGTTTTTAATTATTTAAAAACTCGTCGAACAATGAAAATACCCCTTATGTTAATGCTATTAAAAAAATAACATTAACATAAGAGGAAAACGAGTTAGTACCAAATTTTGGGAAATTTTCCAAAAATCATACTTACCATGATAACTCGAAATTCTTAGACTTTGGACTAAGGTACCCTAGGTTAGATATGTTCCTAACGAGGTGATATATCACCCCCTTAAGGCTTTGCATCGACCTTCCTGCACCCTGTATAAACGCATTTTTTTCCTATATACACAAATGTCCTTCGATATCGTTAGGTGATATTTCCGCGCGATTTTGCTTCCAGAAAGATCGAACGATCGCGTAATTAGTGTCGAAATATACAAGGAGAGGTGCAACGAACCCAAAAGTCCGTATACTCTTACTCCATACTCGGCTCTTTGCGCGTGGCCGCTGGCCCGAAGAGACTTTTTCCTCGCGAGTCTGAAAAGTCCGAAGAATCCCACTGGAAAAATGTTTGGGGAAAAAATGTACATATGATGCAGAAATGTTGGTTTTTGTCTTAGCCGGAAGTCACGTATCGGGTCACGTATTAGTTCGTTAATGAATTCCGGAAGTAGTTAACTCTGAGCGAAATGTGACGTAAACACGAATTGAACTTTCATCACGAAATTTATATGTATACATGTATATTTATATTTATATATAATTACCCGAAAAATTGAGTCACTCAACAGCAATGCACCTTAAGGTCGAGTGGTCTCATTAGGGTCGCGTTTAAGACTCATTAAAGAATCACGAACCTTCGGACGAATTGTTACGACTGGACGTACTGTCATTAGCGTTGCTATTTCGAGAGAAGTATAATTAGAGTTGCGCTTAAATTCCTTATTATTTCAATTCTAGTGAAGCTCTCGAACGAGATTTTGGAACGCCAATATTCGACGTAAAAAAACTTTGACGGAATTAGCTATCGCCAAAATGTCGAAAATCACGAGAAAATTGTACCAGACGAATTAATGTGGTATTAATTCAATTGCAATCCACCGCTTATTAATTTAATTAAGGAAGCTCAATTGATGAGCCGACACAAACTTGGGACCTAAAAAACAGGTCAATTTACAATATTTTTTTCCGACGAGAGTATTGGGACACGAGGTTGGAATTTTACACACAATTACTTCATGGTCTTTCAAATTTGACTTTTTCTTTTATTGGAAGATATTGATGAACAATGGAGCAATTGATGGACAAACAATTATTATTTGAAGAAGGTGCCACGATTGCTGCATGGCCAATCGCCGTAAGTGCTTCTGGCAATAAGGGCCATCGGAATTGAAAAATGAAAAAATGCTCTTTTAGTTTGATTATTACAGTTTTATCATTTTTTTAGGTTAGATTTTAAAGTTAATTTAAAAGTTTTCTAACGTTAGTCTTCAAAGCTAGATAAAGTTTTATCATTTTTTTTCATAAAGTTTTATCACTCACAGTTTTATCATTATACTAAAAGTACATTACAGACAAGTTTGAAATAATTTGAATTACGAAAATGCGAAGATATAGAAAAAAAAGTTTAATTTTTGACAAAAAAAAACAACTTTAATCGAAAGTACGAAAGAACGAAATACATACAAAAATAATGAGGTCATAAGATGGAAAATGTTGTAAACTCGGTTTTTTTTATTGAGTCTGTTCGAATTTGAAGTGAATCAGACCAATAGATTTTCAGATACGACTTACACCGTTTCATAAACCATAGTTTCGAAAAAAGGGTAAATCGCAGCGCAGTGGGCGATCTGCCCCTTCACAAAAATCGTCATCACTCGGTCAAATTTGCAAATTTTCACAAAATCGTCCCTGCAAATTAAAGTTAAGATCCTAGGCTATAAAATTACGCTTAAAAAATCCTTCAACCATTTTCAACTTATCCAAGCCCCTTAAGGCTTGGATAAGTTGGACCCAAACAAACCCTTAAGGGAAGACACTAGTGTGACGGGCCGGAAAAAGGCCATTTTTTTCCTATTTTTTGACTTCTAGATTATTGGGTAAGATTTTGAAAACCCTAGATTATTGGGTAAGATTTCGAAAACCCTAGATTATTGGGTAAGATTTCGAAAACCCCCAACGTCTTATCGAGCTAAAATTTGGCGCAAACCTTCCTCTTAATATTTTAAGAAAACCCCTAAAGGGATTTTCGGCGACACGCAATAGTTTTTGGGTTTGTTTGGGTTTGTTTGGACAAAATATAGTCGGCGCGCACTAAAAAACTTAAAAATTCAATAACTCGAAAACTATTGCGAGTCGGCAAAAATCCCGTGAGGGATTGTCTTAAAATATTTGAAGGAAGTTTTGAGCAAAATTTCAACTCGATCGAAGTGGGGGTTCAAACCTAATCCTTAAAAAAAACTAAAAAATTCAAGATCTCGAAAACGATTGCGAGTTTCCAAAAATCCCTTCAGGGGTTGTCTCAAAATATTAAAACGGCGGTTTGTGCAAAATTTCAGCTCGATCGAAGAGGTTGAAAGCTTATTCTTAAAAAAAAAATAAAAAATTCCATATCTCGAAAACTATTGCGAGTCGCCAAAAATCCCTTTAGGGGTTGTCTTGAAATATTTAAAAGAAGTTTCATGCAAAATTTCAGTTCGATCGGGGGGGGTTGTTGAAACCTTATCCTTAAAAAAAACCCTTAAAAATTCAATATTTCAAAAACTATGGCGAATCGCCAAAAATCCCTTCAGGGGTTGTCTTACAATATTAAAAGGGAGGTTTGTGCAAAATTTCCGATCGATCGGCGGGAGGTTTTCGGAACCTTACCCTTAAAAAAAACTTAAAACTTTAATATCTCGAAATCTATGGCGAGTCGCCAAAAATCCCTTCAGGGGTTGTCCTAAAACATTTAAAGGAATTTTTGTGCAAAATTTCAGCTCGATCGGCGGGGGGGAATTTCGTAACCTTATCCGATTTTTCCATCACGTATCGCAATGGAAGAAGGTTCGATCGTTTTAAGGGAGCTTTCCAGTGTGAAATTTTCAAAAAATCGATTTTTTTTTTTGCTTTATCGAATAGTATACACTCTTCCGAATATTCTCTGAAATTTTCATGCCGAAATTCAGATTATTTCGGTTACTGTACAGCATTTCTTGGAAAAAGCCAACGGAGCGCTACAGCTACAGCGAAACTTTGAACGCGTTTTTCTCGAAACAGCATTTTTCAAAACGGTGTCCAACTTGGAGGGCAGAGTTTTAAAGCTATCGAGTTGAATTTTTTACACAATATTCTTAACGTCATTGTTTATCGTGCTATGGAAGCTTTTTTTTTTTTTGACATCTTCCTATTTTTTTGTAAAAAAACTGCCAAAAAAATGCTAAAATCGATACTTTTTGTTCAAACCGGCGCCATTTTTGCAAAAAAAAAAAAAAAAAAGCCTCCATAGCACGAAAGCCAATTATATACCGATCAATAATCTTTTTGTGTTTTTTGTTTCAGATCAAAATTGAGACCCCCAACGTGGACACCACATCCAAGTGCATTTTCTGCAACAATTGTTTCATCATTTTTATAGATATTAATTAATAAATAAATCGATCTTTAAAAAATTGTTTTGTATTCTTCAATACCCAATTAATATACAAAAAAAAACCAGACCGATTAGATTATTTTTTCTTTAAAAAAAAAAATCGCGAAAAACAGCGATTTTTCGGGCTGTCACACTGGAAAGCTTCCTTAATCGAAAAGGAGCGTTCCCCACGACGTGACAGATCGCGCGATCCACGTGTCTATCTCGACACACTTTAAACGTCACGCGGTACCCTCGAAGTGGCGCAATCCCAAACGACAATATCGTCTCGCGTGTAGTTGTGCAAAGTCGATAAAAAATTAGACAGAGAGAGAGAAAAAGATAGAGATAGAGGGAGAGAAACGAATGAATAAAAAGCGATCGAATCGACGAAGCGATAGTTGTAGAAAAAAGGCCCTTTGCCCATTGTCATCGAGGCGTGGAGGCTCGTGGTCAAAGATTCGGGACACAGAGCGAGCCCACTTACCGTACTCATTCGATTGGGCGGTGTAACGTTACACACGCGCAAGCGTCCCAAGCGACCGAGAGAGAAACGCGCGGAGGGTAAACCGCGCTCGATTGCTCACGAATTTCCGATCGGTCTTTTTTACGCCTTATCCTTCTCATTGTCACATCGTTTTACTTTTTAAAATTGATACGTAATACGATCAGCCTGCCCTCTGGATTTATGTATAGGATGGGCCAAATAGAAGCAGACGTTTTGTAAAAACAGCATATCTTTTTTAACGATAATAATAGTTGATAATAATAAATAATCGTAGTGAATAATGATTTTTTAAAAGTGATAATGATAAATAATTATAGTGAATACTCATTATAGTAATGATAATAATAATCGTCATCATCGTTGTAAATAATAATCATCATATGAATAATAAAATAATAATAATCATCATAAAAAATTGAAGATGTGAAGTGGAATATGGTGGGGAATGTAATAGGTAAAGGACCCTATACAATGGAGGCTACAATTGAAAAATAAAGAAAATAAAAGGTAATGATAATCATAGAAAATTAAACACTTTGCTGTTTAATTTGCGTCGTCCTTTGCGTACTTTATTTAATCCAGTACTATATGTGTAAATATATGTATAATATAATAATATTAAAAATAATAATTAAATTAATATGGCATAGGAAATGAAATGTGAATCTATCAGATTTCAATATTTTTCTGTTAGATTGCATTAAGAGAGAACACCACTGTGAGGCGACGAAAAAAAGGGTAGTTTTTTCGATTTTTTTCTGTCTACTAGATTATTTATTCGGGATTTGGAAAAACGGTAGGTGATGAAGTATACATTGACCTTATTTCCTGTAGAAATATGTTTCAATTTTACTACATCGATACATGCACGCATTGAATTTTATTAGTATTGAGTATTTTCACTCTTTACATTTTTTTTCAATTCATTTTTCAATTTTTTAACTTGAACATTTTTCATATATTCTTGAATGTGTATACTTTGAGAAAATGCAAAAAATATCGATTTTTTACCCATTGTGATGGGTGAAAAATCGATATTTTTTGCATTTTCTCAAAGTATATTAAAATTAAATTTATAATTAAATTAAATATTAAAATTGAATATTTTATGATGACGGGTTGAAATTTTGAATTTCAATTGAACATGCTGAACCTTTTTTTTTAATTCTATTCTACTAGATTCTACTAATTTTATTAGTATTGAATATTTGCATTATTTTTGGATTTTACTTGGTTTTAATTCCTCAATGCTTGTTACATTTTATTACAGTCCGCGTTCCAAGGAGAACTCTGATATGGTAGACAATGCAGATATGCATCTGGAAGAGACGCATTTATTGTTTTATTTTCATTTTTATTTCTCCTTATTCTCCGGACGTTAGTATTCGCGCGTCTACGTGTAATGAGGCACGATCACTTGTCCCGGAGAATACGTGCTTCCTGGTGCTGCGAGCATGCACACGTACGAGGGATTCGGCACAAGAGGGTGCGTCCGAATACGGCGCCTTCCGTACCAAAGGCATATGGTACGAATTATTGTTTAACAAAAGTTGGTTTAATACTCTCATATAGCAATGCGGAATGCACAGCGAGTTTTTTCACATCTTATTTCAAACCCTTGATTTAGTTTTCGAATTTTTGATACGTTGCGTGTTCATTTTTTTTGTAGATTTTTTTATTTTCATTTTTTATTCATATTTAATGGATTTTCATTTTTATAGCATTTTTAACACTAGATTACATGACATTCAAGGAGATTCTTATCGAAGATTTTATCGACATTGTTATTTATTTTGTTAAGATTCCTGTTGCAGTATTTAATTATCTTGCATTACTCAATCTTCGATTACAATTCATTTTAGATATTTTTTAGAGTCTATCAGATGGATAAGAATATATATATATATATAGCTATATATTTGACTATTACTGTTCATTTTCGTCATTCTTGCTCTAATCGGAGTCTCATCGGCATCAGAATATTTTGCATTTGCAGCTTCAGTTCCTCTAAACATATTCACACACATAAACACATATTCTTTACAACTATAGCTATAGGGCATATCAAGGTTTTTTTAATTTTGATATTTACTACTTTTTTTGCCAAAATCGGTGAAAAACACGTTTTTTTCGTAAAATGTCCGCCATTTTGTTATTTTTGCATATATCAAAGATCGTATGATATACGCTATAGGCATTAACATACCGAATCTAAAACCGTGTGATTTTTTTTTGTTTCCGATGAACCATCTCCGAGATTTCATCAACAGCGCAGACCTATAATTTTTTTAGGACATTTTTTTAACTGCCATTTTCGTCTATAAATAGTGACTTAAATAAATAAATAAATAAAAATTTGGATGTATTTTGAAAGTGTATTTATTAAGTGTAACAATTTTTATATCCAAATCTATAATATGAACCTATCAAAAAAATTCATGAAAATAGCCGTTTTTTAGCGTATAAAGTGAGAAGCCCCCTTAATATTTAAATGCTCATAACATTCGATGAGCTTCCTCTGTTTCAATTTTCCATCAAATACCGTCAAATTATATTATGATTATTCAATTACTATTTTTGGTCATCGCAATCTCAAAATTATTTTTTATCCTTTTTCATCACCCCCAAAAGATCGAATTTAAATTAAAATCTTCTAAACTTAAACACACACACACACACCATCCACATTTCATTGCCAGCAACTGTTCCGGTAACACGAAAACATTGAGGTTAGGATCGACCACGCGGCTGGAGCCCCGAAATCGCCATTTCGGCTGGGAAAAAAGAACCTCAAAATAAAAAGGATCGAGATTAACCTCGAAAGCGCGTGCTCCGATTCGGGGCTATGACAATTGCTGGCCATATTGGGCCGAAAGCCCGCGCGGTCGCTTGCATCGGAATGGCCCATGTGACATATAGCGGGGCCCCTACCACCCATGTACAGACGCGATCGTACACTTTGCACCGTAGACCTGTATTTAATTGTTGAATCACGTATACACGCACGCGCGCGCCTACATACATATGCATGTCATCTACCCTCGTACGAGAATCGATACAGCAGTACGCACGTTCGACGAGGCTTACCCATACCTGTGTACGTATATGTGCGTGCCTGTGCACAAGTTCAAGAACAATGGTCGTCACGATCTGTAATATACGATTTTGCACAGTCGGCGAACGGTGGAGGCGAAGTGTGTATTGTGGCTCCAGCTTGTGCCACTGACCTACAAACACAGTTACCTATGTTATATACGACGCCGAGGCGCTGCGGTCGCTCGTACTGCCAGCCAACTCGCATCGGAAACGCTCGCGAAGGCTCACTTAGAAATATATCTATATATGCGTACCGGGTGTTTCCGATAAAGTGTTACGAGCTAACGTCTCAAAATGTACGGATCATACTTATGAATATTTCGAACAAAAGTTGTTACGTTTCGGGAGGACAAAGAGATCGGAATGTCTAGTCGACCTTGGATACGATCGTCAAGGTCATGCGAAGGTCAACTTCGAAATTTTGTCCGGGAAGCCTAATTTTTTGCTGTATATTCTTATAGCTTGAGTCGAGAGCTTTTCAAAACACTATAAATAAGTATTTTACCGTTGATTATTCTGCTAGTTACGAGACTTTGAAGTTACGATACCGCCGGGATCAGCAATGCCCCGTTGCGCCTTGGGTAATACTGATACCGGCGGTATCGTACCTTTCAAGGCTCGTAACTGAAAGGCTACTTAATAAAAAAACACTTATTTATAGTGTTTTGGAAAGCTCTGGAGTCAAGCTATAAGTTGTAATTATTATACCATTACGAAACCATTATCCAACAATATTGTCGTATTATGTAGCAACAATGCAATTATAATAATGTTTTATCGTAATTGACGTTCTGAATTTCATTCATCATTATTATTGTTGTTATTATAGGTGATTATAATTATTGCCATCATCATTTAATTATAATTAATGACTATGACAATTATAATTATTATTAATGTACCATCACATTGCCGTTATGCAACAATATTGTGGTATAATGTAGCAACATTGCAATAATAATATTGTTTTATCGTACCTGACGTTCTGTATTTTATTTATTTATTATTATTATTGTTGTTATTATTTATTGTTATTTGTTATCAGCATTAATTGTCATGATGTATTATTGTTATAATCGTATTGCGAAAGCGACGGGTTGCGATGCCACTATGGCGACATCTGTCGCACCACCGCCGATTCTCCCACGTCGCATCTTCAATCCGAGTACTTCAATGGGCCTGCACGAATTCACTTCTCGCTGCTACGATGTATCATTATTTCTGCTCCAAAGAACGGTAAATCTCTTGTCCCTTCGTGAATGTACATATGGGTATGTATTGGTGCGCTACGTGTTGCTGGTCTGAGGTAAATATTAACGATCCAACAAAAGTGCTCGTGAAAGTGATTGGCGTAATTCGTGGGGAACAAGTGGACCGGAAGTTGTCCGTAAGCGGGACCCAAGACGAAGAAAGGAAGACAGGACGAAAACGGAAGTCATATCGAAATAATGTATCATTCCATAAGAATAAAAATATCGTATACAGTAATCCGAATTTTTTTTCAAACCCTCTGAATCCGAGACGATTTTGGACAGTGAGCGCATGCGCGTCGAAACAAGTGGCGCACCACGTGGTGCACAGATGCGCGAGGGGTATGCTCCGAAAAGTTTTGGACAAATTGTTCTCAAAGACGATTAACATCTAGGCCAAAAACCGAGCGTATTAGTTCCTGCGGAATTAATTGACGCAGGCGAATCCCTGACTGTGTTAATCTCGGAAAGTAATGGGTCCGAAAAGCCGTGAGGTTATGTTCGCGTTTCCCAGCGCGTCGCCCCACGATGAGTTATTGTGGGAGAAAATGGACGCGAAGAGTACACTCGGGCTCGACCGCAAGTGTACGGCTTTTCAAGTGAATCACTCATCAAGAGGTATAATTACGCAAAATCGCGTTAGGCTAATGAGGGGCACGTCAAGGCACGCGTCAGTGAACGAAACGGGCTGCTCATTAGAAATTCGGGGTCTTTTTACGGTTATAAATTCATTACAAAAATGCGCGCGTAGATATATATATATATATATATATTCTAAGCAAGTTCTGCCTAGCGTTCACGAGGTGGCGTTAAAACTCTCCATCTCGATTGGCCCACTTGTGAAACGGAACAAAACTGGCGGACCTGTCTTGGGTCGCGGTCGCGGGGGGTAGAGGTTTTGCTTGACGATGCGGATATACAAGCTAGAAAGACGACGAGTATACGGTCCCCGAAAATTCGTTGATATATACCGGGTAAGGCAGCAACCATTAGCAGTGAAAATATTTTCTAACCTATCAGACTTAGGAGAAAACTTTTCCTACAAAAGTTTCATAGTTCGAAGAGGGTCACCTCCAGAAAACTTCAAGGTCACCTCAATTGTTTTTTTTTCAAATATGACCACTATTTTTTTCTAAAAACTAAAAGAACTGGTAATAAGTTTACGCGATAAATTTCATAATTATCGATCAAGATTTAGTACGAAAAATCGTTAAAGAAGAAACTTCAATGTTTTTAGCCTAGAATCGATTGAAAGAACGGTGAAAACGCTTACTGCGATGAAAGGTGCTCAATGGCCGCCATGCACGCTTGCAACCTGACTCCCATTTATTGTAGTGTCTTATTGAGGTAATGGATTCGCGGAGAGGCCTATTTTGTGGGGGCGCTTGATGAAAATAAATCACAGTCCATTATTGTACCCAACGATAAACTGGAATTAAAAAAAATCGCCCTAATTTAGTTTAGATTTTAGTTTTAGATTTAGACATTTTGACATTTTCTCTGAAAAGTCGGGGCTACGAAAATTCATCTGCTAGTAACATTTTTCTAAGTGCAATCGTGAATATTTTCTTTAAACATTCGGTGGCCTCGGTTTTTGGTATCGTTACCGAATCTTTAAATGTTTGTACACGCGTGAGCAGATTATGTCAGCCAACTAGAGTTGTTTAGTGTATAAATTATTCGATAGAAATGTGGTCAGCATGTCATCTCCATAAAGCGTCGTATATGTTTTTAAAGACGCAAGTTTCGTTAAAAATTCGATACCATGGCATGAAATTTTACTGGTTACTGGAATGTATTCCTCGACAAATCGAGAAAAAAAATCCAATTTTTTTTGTCATGATTCAAACACGACGACGAAAAAGCTCGGTCAAGTCTTAACAAACATTGACTATTTTAGGAAACGAAAACTCGTTTTTTCTGTTTTAGATCAACTGGGTGGCCAAAATCAAGTACACCGTTGAGCCCCTCGCCTTCAAAGGTCCTTCACGTGATTGTCTATATCGTCTTCAATTATTCATAGTTTTTAAATAAAATTTGGCACACAACTTTATTTAAATGTACATTCAAATAAATGTCCAAACGATTTTTCAATCACCTTATTCGTTCAAAATTAATTTGTTTAAATAACCCCGATTTTCTGATTGTCACAGTAGACCGACCTCTTAATCACGTCAATCTGTAGTGACAAATAGGCTATAATTAATGTATAATAGGCTATAATAGGCTATTTTATACTATTGGTGTATAAATAAGTCTCCGCCGTTTGACAAAAGATGGCCCCACCAGGAGGTTATAGTTCAAATTGTCAAATGCAAAACGCCATATGGTCCGGTTGGACATTTGGCAAGACCATAACCTTAAAATATTAGCGATTTTGTATCAGCATCACATAGTTTTTTCGTGCGGAAAGTTTTGAGCCGAATAAGCGTAACTTGCGGGAACTTTTAATTTACTTCTAGTTCTATCACCAGGCTCCGATACATAGGATATTCATAATTTTTTTTTGAGCTTCACTAATTATATTATTAATCGTCTCTGTAAAATTTCAGGATCGGTTATCGACCTTATTACAGAGAAAAAAAATATAAAAATTGCGTCCTTTTGTGAAGGAATCCCGAGACGACATACAAAAACCCAATTTCCGGTCGCTACAAAAGTGCATACAATAGTGAGAATCCGTCAGATTCTTAAAAATAATCAGATTTACATACTTAACACTTGTAGTAATCCAATGCTCTGAGAAAAATAATACGCTTATTGACCTAATTTTCATGTAATATCAAGTTTAATTTAAACTTCCGGTATTGAAAGAGACATGACAGCAAGGCAACAGCTGACTGTAGTCATAACCTCATCTCACTCGTTCGAATTTCCACACATGTTTCATTTTTAGCCAACATATTTCGCCGACACGAACTTTCAACTCTTTTTTACCAGTCGTGGCCCGAATACAATGCTTTACATTTCCCGTACCTAACATTGTTTTGGCAGATCGACATTGAAAACCATGGAGGTTAAACTCGTCCGAATGAGTAAAAAGAGACGGAGATAGAACCAATCATGGAGCCTAGATACCAGGAGCAGGGAGACTAGAGTAAAGGAGTGGACACTCTATAGGAGATAAGCAGCGAAAGATGGCCCTAAACTCCCGCCTTATAAGAGACCGCAAGAGGCGCTGCGATCGCGATTCCCCGATGTATAGTAATACTTGTAGCTAAAGGTTCTAGGCATGCGCATGTAGCCGACGGAAAGCCTAGCAAGAGAGTATATCTATATATAAGGGAAGACCGATTGCAACGCCACCTACAAACTCTTATTTTCCTCGATTTTGGAGCCACATCGTTAGCACACAGTGTCCACTCCTTTACTCTAGTCTCCCTGACCAGGAGGTCCAGCGCCAATGGAAAGGCGCTGAAAAAAGCGTACCCGAAAATGTGTCGAAGAGATAGCGCTGGGGTGCAACGGGACCTACATATATAGTAAAATATTGGTCAACGAGGTGAAAGTGATCGGATGAGTTTCTAACCTCACGACACACCGATCGTGACATCAAACGTCAAAATATCCGCCGATCCATAATTTCCTCATGACGGTTAAAAAAAAACGCGAAAGCGAGAATTGGCCTCAAATTCAAACTCAAAATGGCGGCGATAGAGCTCATCTTGAAAAACGTATTATTTACAAATAGCTTCACGGGAGGACAGCTTTCTCGTAAAGTATAAGATCTGGAAGAAAATCCAAAGATATTATAATCTATATATTGTTAGCTATGTGACTACATAGGGATTTTTATGATCAAATTTTGAAAAATGCCGCACTTCGAAAGAAATAAATCGATTTTTTGCCCAAACAATAAGCAGTAAATTGTTTTTAATAAAAAGTTTACATTTGATCAAAAAACGGCTACGTACTCCCATAGAGAAGGTTATTGTGAAGCTGCTATCAAAATTGCAAATCGATGCATGCGAAGATGTTCGACTCCAAGGCGCTGCCGCAAAATCGATAATTGAACCTTTAAGTAAAAAGATTTGCTACAGGACCAATTGCATATTGTTTTTACGACACTAAAGTATTTTTAGGCAAGAAAACGTCTTCCCAAAATCCTAGAGTGATGTTATCCCTTAACACGAATGAGGGTTAGGTACATCATCTGTGATCTGTCGTAGATCGCACCCATGTTTAGCGTATATCTATATACATATAGGTGCCGGAGCACCTCAGCGCCATCCTTTCTCGTCATCGTTTTGGGGACAAGTTGAAAGGCCTCGCTGGACCTTCTGGTATCTAGGCTCCATGGCACCAATGTTGCCAAATATCAAACCTAGAAATACTACGGGAATCGTTGGAATAGCTATTTTTTCACTTTTATAATTAAATGTGAACATTCATTGAACAGTTTGCAGATGAAAAATTTTAGTTATTACAAATTTTTTTTTTTTTTGCAGATGTTAAAAATATAATTTGTACAGGTCTCAAGTATGATCAGTGGTATGACTAGTGTAAAACGATAGGAGTACCTTAAGAACGATGAGTTTGACGTCGAAGACAAAATTGCCGTCGAATTGGAAGCATTATTGGAGGGAGATTCGTGCCAAACGCAAGAAGAACTTGAACTTAATACATTCGAAGTGACTTAACAAGCAATTTCAATTTGAATAAAACATAAAGTGCGTTCTTTTCACAATAAATGCCCAATTTTTTTTATTTTGAAAACGCCGGAGACTTATTTGTACTCCTCATATATCTTGATTGATTATCTTGAAATTTGGTGAGTCAACTTATTTTAAGTTCCTCGATAAAATTCTCAAACAAGTGGTCCCATTTTGAAAATGAAACCTACAATTCTCCGGAGCGCCTCCAACTTATGGCCCTACACGACGTTCTTACGCTAAGTACTGAAAAAAAAGGTTTCTGATACGTGTTCATTTTTACAAAAAACGTTTGAATAACGCCGTTCTGATTTGTCCGAAAGCCACCTCGTACATCGTTCATGCTATTATTGCCATTAGCGTGAAGTTTGATTCACGACCCACTCTTGATTTCGAACCCGATGGTAAATAGTGCAAGACGCTGACGTTCCACTGCCGAACGATTCCAAAATTAAAATGCCTCGTGGCTGCCGCTGTCCGCGTTTCTGCCGGTTTTTCCCTGTTCCTTTCTCCATCCGTCTCCGTTTTTCGTAGCAAGAATGTTCGTTTTCAAACGTTCCGGCTTGAAGCTGAAGTGGGGAACTTCATAACGGTGACTACACGTGCGGAGTTCGCAGCTGGTGCGCTCGTGTGTCCCACGCGGGCAAAATGTACGAAACCCCGAGAGGGCGCAGCAATCGCCTGCTCGCAGCGCCCCATTGCGGAAATCTAACAGTATGTCTCTTGGAATGAAGGGTATAAGACGAAAAATCTTCAACAAAGTAGAAATTGACTAAATAAAATGTTGGTCAGAAATTCGATTGAAATTCCACTAGATCCGTGCCCGAAATCCAAAAGTCCTTGAATAAACACCGTGGGACTGCTTGGTCTCGTCACACACGTGAACTTGGTCCCCTCCTGCCCTCCCCTCACTCTCTTTCTCTGTATCAACGGGCGACTACTTGGTATGTCCTCATTTTTTTTTCGTGACCCCCAAAAGTCGACGAAGTACATGCTCGGCAGAGTCACGATCTGCCCCCCCCCCCCCCCCCTCGCCGCCTGTCGACCGCTTCTCTAAGCGTCTTACTTCACGTAGAGGCCCCCCGGGCCTTTATGCATACTTCCTTATATACATATGGGTACGTTCGCGACGAGAAGAATCGTGTGTATGCCGAGAGAAGATGCCTTCGGAAGGTCACGTGCATGCCACAGTTTCCCACTCCAGCACACAGTTTTACGAGATAAGGAACCCATGTATATCCGTGTGCTTGCACATATACCGGGTGTCGCGCGAAAGCTAAGGCAGTATGGAGGTTAGGTACGGCAGATTAACCTCCATGGGGCAAGCGGTAAAAAAGCGTCCGCCGAAATGAAAAAAGACTGAGGTATAAAGTTTCACCACCAGGGTCGCTCTCATCCCAAGGGACCGAGAAATATAGTAATAGCCAAGGCTCAAAGTGAAAGTGGCCGCGATACTCCGATTAAGGGGGGGGACATCTTTAGGCGAGGGAAAAATTTCATGATTTTCATGACATTTTTTAAGAGGAAAAATTTCTTCACCATTTTTTAGGCCTAAAGTTTGCTTTATTGCTACTTTTGACTGTTACATGGTATATTTTATTAGTCTTTAAAGATGGCGGAGGTATGGCACGGCCGTCTAAACTGAATTTTCCAAACTAGCGTGACGTATAGCTGAAATTTGGTATCAATCTTTCTAACCTTATTGTCTAAAATACGAACCTCAATGTTTAAAAAAAAATTTTAAGGCATTTTCGATTGCAAAATGCAGCATTTCTTTCGGAAAAGCCAACATCTTTGTTTCAAAGTGTAGCAGTTCATCGATTTTCAACATTTGTCACGTTTTTCGAAGATAATTCGTCATTGGTTTTCTTTTTAGATTAATCCCGCCGACGGTACGTGTCACGCCGTCTGTCAACATCGACCGCAACCCGTTAGAAGACTATGCCATACCTCCGCCATCTTTAAAGATTACTGAAAAAAATACGATCCAACAGCTAAAAATAATAATAAAACATATCCTAAGTTTAAAAAATGGCGAAGAAAGCTTTCTCTTTCAAAAAAAAAAATCATGAACATTAGGAATTTTTCTCCTCGCCTGAAGGTATCCTTCAAAAATTGCTAATGTTCGTGATTTTTTTTTTTTAAGAGAAAGCTTTCTTCTCCATTTTAAGCTTAGAATATGTTTTATTATTATTTTTAGCCGTGAGATCGTATTTTTGTAGTAATCTTTGAAGATTTTTAGTAATCTTTGAAGACTGGGGTGAAGATACCCCCCCCCCCCCCCCCTAACCCTAAAAAAGTTGAAATTAAACAGAAGAGACGAAAGGACTAATTCATTTATAAATCCTGATCCATCTTGAAAAGCTTCTTCGCAACTGTTGTAGAATCGGAAACTGAACTACGAAAATCTTGAAGTTCTTTAAAATGAAAGAAAATAATTCCCAGGTGTAACATCTACCATTGGGATGTATACTCTTTGAAATTATAAATGATTTTGTATTTTACATATACCGATGTTGAAAGAGGCTGGAAAAGTATTACAAGTGTTTACTATAGTGATTTCTTTCCGCGCCAACTTCGTCCCGACCACTAGAACCGCCATTTTATTGTAAAGCAGCGTTACAATTGAACTTTTCGAATGGAGAAACGCCAACTCCGTCTATCTCCGAGATCTAGACATGGCGGCTATGCAGGCGTTGTGAAGCAGGGTTAAAGACACCAAGATGGCAGCGGGGGTAAAGTTGGCGGCTTTCCGATTTTTAGAACCCTATGCAACACTGGGGCAGCCGCCATATTGAGACCTCTGAGATGTACCTCTCATTTGGTACACATTCACCGCATCAAATCCCAACTCCCCGAGATTGGACTTTCGTATGATTTTGGACTTTTCACAGACACGAGGATTTCGCCGCTCTCGCCCACAAAATTCTCATATACTCAGTCAATAAGAGCGCAATCTGCCCTTATCGGAGTTTCTACTGTACCGGCAGTGGTAAGAGCTTTTCGTCGCCGTCGGTGCCGCAGAAACCTTTAAGCAGCGCCGCGGCTGCGTTCTACTATACTGACAGTAAATACGAAGATATTTTACCAAAGTCGGTACAGTAAAGCGCATTGTATTGATTCCTACTACTTTGACTGTACCACATGGTTACCGACCATCGGTACAGTAGAAATCTTGACTAGGATAAATACTGACATTTCGAACACTGCTACGTATCTATAACTCGGGCCATCCCCAAGCATCAATGAAATAAAAATTATTACGTACCTAAATATTAAAAAATGCGATTCGGTGCGATGGTCTAGTGGTTAGCGTCCTTGCCACTAAACCTGCGGACTGGGAGGTACCGGGTTCGAATCCCGGTCGCGTACATTTCGTCGTGAAATGTTTTTCTTCGGCATTTCGCGGCGAAATAAGCCTAGTTCCACGACTGGGGGGCGAATTGATGACCGGCTTTTACATTGGTATAGGTTTTCCGCAGTTTCCCTATACCCATGACAGAATGTCATGATGAATATGATACAGAGGGGAAGTCGGCTGCCGCCGCAAGGAGGGGGGGGGGGGGATAGGGACAAAAACAGTGAAGAGTTGTAGAAAAAAAGAAAGTGAAGGAAATAAAATAGGTAACAAACCCGAACGGCATGTACCTTTAGGAAAAAAACAAAATAAAATATTGAAAATGCAAACAACTACCTGACCTCGTGTACACATGTATATAGATATTATATATTATTTTTATATAAATACAACAGCAATATATCTCGCAACGGTGCACAAAAATCTCGAAAAATATATATAGCAGGTTTTTAATAATTCCTATCGTTTCAACACCTAATCGCCAATGGCTACGAAAAACGTATTTTGCCACTTTGACAGCATATACCTATATATATATATATATATTATATATATAATTAATTTGTACGTGACGTAAATTTACTGATTGAATTTTTCGTTGTACGACGGTGCGCGCAGCGCTGTAAAGTAACAGTTCGAGCCATAAATAAGAGACTCAATGACGCAGAAAAACAAGATGCTCTTATCAAGGTACATTTTTTCCGCGTGCATACATACGTGTACATTTATTGCCAATGCTATATAAAAACAAAGTACTGGTAAATGTATTTGGACATGAGAATATTTATATAAATATAACTTATCGAGGCATAAATGTATTTGTCCGAATGCATTCACCAGTAATTCGTTTCGACGTAGCAGTTTTATAGAATTTTTCGATATATATATATATCGTAAATATTGGAAGCACAAGTTGAACTTTGGTGAAAAATGCAAAAAACAGGTCTAAAACGTATCTCGATTTGTACAGAATTTTAAAAGCGGCCCGAGTGAATGCGTCGACATTTTGCAACCGCCGAAGGGCAAGGGACAGGGGTAAAAATTTAAACCAAAATTGGGCGTTTTTTTGGTACCAGAAGTGAGGTTTTTCGCAATGGAAATCTACAATCAACGATAGTGAGGGAAATATTTGTCGGAGTTGAGTTGGAATGCCCCATATATATATATATACACACACACACATACATAGAGGGTGCCAGCTATTGGGGTTCCTTTTGTGACATAGGACGTGTCATCGCAAGCAAAAGGCTTTTTTTCAATATCGCGCAACGAAAGCTGACCGATATATTCGCGTTCAAAGTCCAAGTTGCCAGACAGAAGTTGCTCAAGCGCGAAACGTTTCAGCCGGATCGAACGCGACTTCGAATCCACCTTCGGACAAGTGAATTTTTTTTCTCAAAGACATATTTTTTCGTTAAAACATAACCACTGAGACTCGGTTTGCAAATCGATAATACGATTCAATAATATTCGTTGATTATTGAAAACTTGAAGAGAAAAAAGAATCGCGCATGCGCAACTGCCGCTTAAGCAGCGTCGGACTTTGAACGCGAATATCACAGCCAACTTTGGTCGCACGATATTAAAAAATGCTTTTTTTTTCGCAACGAGATGTCTCATGTGCTCTCAAAGAAACCCTGATAGTGGAAATTACGACGCGGCCCAAAAAACAACGTAAAGTTGCTATGTACAACTCGCCTGAGATTGTTGCATTAGACAATTTGTCGTTACATCGCCTCGCACAAAATCGAGTACGCAGCTTGGCATTTACTTTACATTGTCGTGTGCTAACGTTATTTCGCCTAGAACTGTACAGATATGGCAACTTATAAATACAGCCTACGTGTGCGTAAGCGCGTGTACGTAATGGGCAATATCAACGAACGTAGGAGTGCAAAAGTTCACGAGTAGTATTTCTTAATCTCCTTCAAGAGCGGGGCCTCCGTCAGTTCGTTTATCTCGACGAATCTCTTGTTTGCTCGGCTGAAATAATAAATGTCGCCGGTGTAGATATCGAACCAGAGAGCGTGAATGTGAAGGTCGTGCCTCTCGAGGCGTTTCTTCAGAAAACCGTAGGAGGCGACGTTCTGCAGTTGCTGCAACGTATTTATCTGTTGGTCGGATAAAAACAAAATTCCAATTGGACCACGATTATGTCAGCTTTGGTTTATTGAAATACGGAAATGAAATTTAGGCGAGGAAGAAGTTTGCTGATTTTCATATTTTTTTAAACGGAAAGATTTCTTCACCATTTTTCAGACTCAAGGTGTTTTATTACTACTTTTGGCTGTTATTAGTCTCCGGAGACAAATAAGTCTCCGCCGTTTTTGTAAATAAATAATTGCGCATCGTGAAAGAACGGTACTTTATGTTTTATTAAAATTGAAATTGCTTGTTGAGTCACTCCTAATGCACCCTAATGAACTTGCACCCTAATGCACCCTAATAAACTTGCACTCGCTGTAAGTGCAAGTTCTTCTTGCGTTTGGTACGACTCTCCCTCCAATAATGCTTCCAATTCGACGTCAACTTTGTCTTCGACGTCAAACTCATCGTTCTTAAGGTACTCCTGTCGCTTCACACTAGTCATACCACTGATCATACTTGAGACCTGTACAATTTACATTTTTAACATATGCAAAAAAAAATAATTTGTAATAACTAAAATTTTCCATTTGTAAACTGTTCAATGAATGTTCACGTTTAATTATAAAAGTGAAGAAATAGCTATTCCAACGCTTCGCGTAGTATTTCTAGGTTTGATATTTGGCAACATTGGATCTATCTCCGTCTCTTTCTACTCATTCATTATTTTTTCTCTGTAATAAGGTCGATAACCGACCGTGAAATTTCACAGAGACGATTATAAATATATTTAGTGAAGCTCAAACAAAAAAATTATGAAAATTCTATGAGTTGAAGCCTGACGATAGGACTACCTTAAACTTTTGAAACCCCTCGCGACAACTTCTCTCACTTGAAGCAGCCTCGCCATATGCTTCTACAAGCAATCGATGCGCCTCGGCTGCATATTTCGTCAAATTAAACAAGTAAATCAAAAGTTTCCGCAAATGACGATTATTCGGCTCAAAACTCGACATTTTCGCACGAAAATAATTACGTGATGCCGATGCAAAATCGCTAATATTTCAAGGTTATGGTCTTGCCAGATGTCCAACCTTACGACATGACGTATTACATCTGACAATTTCAACCATAACCTCCTTCTGGTGGGGCCATCTTTTGTCGAACGGCGGAGACTTATTTATACTCCCAATCGGGAGCCAAACTCCGCCATGTTTAAGGCACATAGTTCAAAAAAACACCACGTAACAGCCAGCTGTAGTAACAAAACATGACCTAAATCTTGAAAATGTTGAATAAATCTTTCCTTAAAAGGAGAAACTCATGAAAGTCAGCTATTTTTCTTTGCCCAAAGAAGCTCGCGAACCTGCGAAAGTTTGTCCTCGACGGCGAATTTGTCTTCGGGATCGATGTAAGCGACGAATTTTCTCATGGGCGTCTCAGCCTGGAAGATGATGGGCTCGTGAAAGCCGGTGATCTCGAGTTGTTGAAATTTTGCGAGACTGCTGCTCGCGTGGGCGCACAGCCAGGCGCGCAGCGGCGATATTCGTCGGTTCACCTGAAACATCAGCGCTCGTTCTTCCAACGAATCCAAACAAGCCCGTTCCAAGACTCAGCGCGCCAACATGGCAAACCGGTCCAGGCCGATAGGAACGAAATTTCACGACTGGGCGAAAATGTCTCACTTGCGAGGCGAATTCCTCGTCTCTGAGGGCATACAGGAGATTCATGGCTTTGCAGTCGCTGTGTCCGCATACGATGACGTGCCTGATGTCGTTGACGACGCATCCGAGCTCCAGGGCCGCAGGCTCGCACATCGTCAGCTCGTCCACGAAGTGCTGACAATTCGGCACGATGTTACCCGCGTTTCGCACTGTCGAATAACGAGAATGAAAAGAGATACAATGATTATTCGATGCGTGGGCTATCGAACGTCGTGGAAACCTCGTTTTGTCATTGACTGCCGTCACCACGCAGGAACGACGAGAACGTTTGCGAAGAACGCGAAGGCTCGAGTGAATCAGCGTGAGCCAGGCGAAATAGATAGCGACAGAGCAATGTTCGTACGGATAGAAGCGTTTTTGCGAAAATTCATCGTACCGACAAACATGTCTCCGACGTTCGTTTCCGTAAATCTAGTCGGGATCATCCGAGAGTCCATGCAGGTAAAGAATACCGCTTTGGGCTGCGATAAAACGAACGACAGAGATCAATTATCTTTTTTTTTATTCCATTTTTCTTTTTTCCTTTCGCAGTGCATTTTTGTGGCAACGCAGCTCTACGGAATGTTCGCGCACCATTTTTTATAAGCGATCAGTCAGTAGGCAAGCATTTCACGTTTAGCGTAAGGTATAGTAAATATATATATATATATATATTGATGCATGAGAATAATCAATCATTGACAGAGTGAAATACTTTACGTATAATAATTTGCACAATAAAAGAGAATTTCCATAGCTGTATATTTATATACAACTATGAAGTAGTGATTGACTACGACGTTGAAGTCTGCATCGTTGGAACACAATGATTTTGTTTTCTTCTGTTCTCAATTCGTTATTTTCATCATGATCCAAAGCCTTTTTGCTAATTGAGGTCATATATCTCTAATAAAAAGGCACGAAACGGTTTTAACTTTTTTTCACAGAATAAATTGATTTAAAAAGGAAGCGATTAACAAGAATTTTCGTTGCATTCCAATGATGCAAACTTCAACGTTACGATTGACTAGAAATTAGTAACTGAAATAGGAAGCACCTATAGATTTTGGACGAAAGTCAGGGATACAATTTGAATGGGTTGTCAATGTCTACATTTTGGTAGCCTTAGATTAATTTCAAGTGGAGGTTTCAACCGTTTCCAAAGTCGCCTCCACTTTTTTTTTAAGAAAAATCTCTATTTTCATTGGCCCCAAATGTAAAGCTCAAAAAAAACAAAACCGAGAGGTCCAACATATGGTATAGGAATCGCAGATTGAAAGTCAACTCATGATCACATTAGAACTTCTAGTAACACTTTAAACGCGTTTTTCTCGTAACTAGATTCTCTAGAACTGTGTACAAAACTTCGAGATATCTAATGATTGCATTGACTTGAAATTTAGTACACTTATTCAGTGTAATAATGGTCTGGTTTTGACCGACGGTTTTCTTCGTAACTTCATTTGTTCATTCGTTATGTTAATAATAAAGACATTATTAACACTTGTTATGTTAACAATGACATTTAAAAATAAACGGAAATAAAAAGTAAACAAAAATTTTGCTTGATGATTGAAACACGATAACAAAAAAAGCTCGATCAAGTCTTAGCCAAAACTGCCTATTTTGAGAAAATAAAACTCTTTTCTTACAGCTTACTTATTGCTTTGAAATAATTTTTTTTTAATCCTGATTTTTAGGTCATCACAGTAGTCTAACCCCTCAAAGTCGTGAATTAAAAGATTGACGCGTAACTTAATGTTCAATAAACAAGAATATTAATTTGTGTTTATGGACACGCACACACATTATATGTATATATATATATATATATATATATATATATATATATATATATATATATATATATATATATATATATAAACAAAGATTCTGACAAACGTTTCGCGTGATTTATTTGATCGCAAACAGTAAGTTGATTGTTTACACGCATTATTTTCACACGCTATGAGATAATTAGTCGTTTTTGTCAAAACTATTATCGTTAAGTCAAATACTGAAAGAAAAAAAACGACATTCTACACCGTACCTCAGGATGATCCCGTACTTGCTGAAACTGCTTAACCATTTCTTCCCGGTGGCACTTTCTGTACTTCATCACTCCCCTGATGATTCTATCCATGACGCCACAGCGGGATCGAAAATGTCGATCCGATAATGTACGGATTTTCTATATTCTTTGCGGCCCGTGTTGTCTTGTGTTTTTCTTTCCTCACTGAATTCGAAGAACGAGCATGGCGAGATAAAGCGCCAGTGTGTACTGTGTACGTGTGTACTCGATGACAGCACACTTATCGGCCATGTTGGATTTCGCAAGAAGACGCGGGAGGCTCGAAACGGCAGGGGTGCCAATAGCGGAAGCGGTGGCGAAGGCGCTTTGACGAAAGGTTGTAGGGTTCTTGAAGGGGTCAGGTTACTGTGATAATGACGAACGCTCGTCTCTTGAGGCAACTCATATTAAAGAGGAAGATTCAACATGTGAGAATCGCCGATTGAACGTAAACCTATGATTACAACGATAAAACTTGTAGGAAATACTTTAAACGCGTTTTTCAAAACGGTGTACACGATTTCTCGACATCTACTGAACCAATTGACGTGAAATTTGGTACACTCATTCAGTGCAATAGTAGTTTAGTCTTGACCGACGTTTTTGATTTTGAAAGTTTGTTTTCATTCGTTTTAACAATAACGTCATTTTTCCTCGAAAAATTGAAAGAAATTGAACATTTTTTTTCGTGATGATTGAAAACAGGATAGCAAAAAAAGCACGGTCGGGTCTTAACCAATATCATCTATTAAAAGGGAAACAATCGTTTTTTAATTTCCATCAACCTGGTGGTCATAATCGAGCCCACCGTTGTGAGCTCTTCACATTCAAAGCCCCTTCACGAGATTGTTTATAACCTCTTCAATTAACATATTTTAATGAAATTTTGTACACAACTTTGTTAATGTACATGCAAATAAATGTCCAAGCGATATTTCGATCATCTTACTTATTTCCTCGAAATCAATTTTTTTTAATAACCCTGATATTCGGGTCGCGAGAGTAGCCTAACCCCTTAAACTTCGAGGTATGTAGGAGCAGGTACTTGAGAATTGGATCGTTGCTTAGTATTTTTTGGTGCTAGGGATAATGGACTATCTCGGTGCTAGGGATAATGGACTATCTAGGTGCTGGGGATAATGGGCTATGATAGGTGCTAGGGATATTCTTCAGGATACTGCTAGGGACAATGCTTTAGGGTAATGCTAGGGGAAATTCTGAGAAATAATTCTCAGAGATAAATGCTTATTAGGTGCTAGGGATAATGGACATCGACGTGTCCATAATCCCCTAGCACGTAAAAAAAAAGACTAAGATCTGCTCCTGCTTGCTTGGAGGAGTTTAAAGATATCCGATCTCCAATTACAACTTTAGGTGCTAGCACCTAAAGTTGTAACCTAAAGTCCTGGATTCTCCAATAGGCCGTACAGGCCGCGACCCACGGTCGGCAGACTTTAGGGGGAGGGGGGAATTTAGAGGCACCTAAAACGGCCGAGGTAAATACTAGTGATTAAGATAGGAGGGACGGCACAAAGTCAAGTGGCCAATACTTAAGAAAAGTATAAATCCGACACTGCCGTTATCCCTAACAAAGCTTTTTCAATGTACATTTATATATATATATATTTTTTTTTCCATTTTTCATAGTCTTCGTTGATTTTTGGCTACACACTCACATTCATACAAGAAGCATTTTACAATTTTTTCCGAACCTTCTTGCGCTGCCTTGCCGACGTGGTACATCGATATATACAGGATGTCCCTCTTCTTTTGTGACTTTTTAGTGGCTCATATTGCACGTGTGAGTGCTAATGAAAGAAAAGTTGAATGAATAAAAACTAAATACCATGTAGCAGCCAAAAGTAGTAATAAAACGTACCCTAAGTCTCAAAAATGGTGAAGAAATGTTTGCTTTTAAAAAAGAAGCACGAAAATCAGCTATTTTCCACCTCGCCATTAAAATCTGCCACCTTAAAATTTAACGAAAACGAAGACTCGCTTTGCAAATCGATGGTATGATTAAATCATTTTCATTCGTTATTTTATGCTCGAAGAAGAAAAATAATCGCTCGTAAGCAACTACTGTACTATTGTTTACTCAGCGTCTGAATCAAAACGCAAATATCTCGCAATTTTTGTCGCACTTTTTACAAAAAAGCGTTTCGCTGGGAAACGCACAGTTTTTACGCTCGCCAAGAGAATGCTGATGGTCGTGAACCATGCTGTTCACGCCGAAGGATATCCCTTTGAACAACGAGCTATACATAGTTTCGTTTGATTTCGTTCGTGTATCGTCCCAACGTTACACGTTTTTCTATTCGGTGGGATGCGCCGGAGTGCTGAAAATCGCCAGAGTCATAGTGAGATGTCTGCCGATGAATACTTCAGTGCCGAAGGAACCAAACGATCGCGATGATGTGCGGAGCTGGTGCTTTTATGATTTTCAGGACTCTCACAGGACGACGAGTAGTAAATATATCGTTGCGAGTATGTCGACCGCAAATTTTTTCGCAAATGCGACACGGACGAGCTTCGTTTTGGCAGCATTTACATCGAGCGGGAAAAAGGAGACGCTTCGTCATCGCTCCTCGGCATAAGCCGAATCGAGTTTGAAATTTCGTACCATCAAAAAAGAAACAAACACTATTTTTTGAGACCCGGAGGAACTAAAGAAATTTTCGGATTGGGATATATTCAAAAAAATTCAGGTTGGGATTTTTAGAAATCCAAAGGACCTCTAAAAACTTTTAAGTTGGGAGTTTTAGAGATCCGGAGGAATTTTGAAAAAATTTGCATTCCCCTTTTTAGAAATGCGGAGGAACTCTAAAAATGTTTGGATTGTGATTTTTAATTGTAACTGTAATTGTAGATTTTTAGACATCCGGAGGACCTCTAGAAATTTTTGGGTTACGGCTTTTAGAGATCCAGAGGAATTCTAAAAATGTTGGCGGTGAAATTTTTAGGGATCCGGTGAAATATTATCAAAATTTTAGTGTGGGATTTTTAGACTTCCGGCGGACCTTTAAAAAATCTTAGTTTGGGATTTTTAGAGATTCAAAGGATCTCTAAAACCTTTCGAGTTGGGAGTTTTAGAGATCCGGAAGACGTCTAGAAATTTTCGGGTTGAGATTTTTGGACATACGGAGGAATTCTAAAAATTTTGGCGGTGGAATTTTTAGTCATCCAGAGAAATATTTACAAAAATTTAGTGTGGGATTTTTAGACTTTCGGCGGACGTCTGAAAAATCTTGGTTTATGATTTTTAGAGATCCAAAGGACCTCTAAAAACGTTCGAGTTGCGAGTTTAAGAGATCCGGAGGAACTCTGAAAAAAATTGGTTTCGTATTTTTAGAAATCCGAAGGAATTTGACAAATTTTTTAATAGACAATTCTAGAGATCCGGAGGAACTCTAAAAATTCTAAAAGTTCTCGAAAACGAAAACTTTCTTTCCTTGTTCCTCTCCAATATTTATTTCGCATTTATACAATTCGACGGAAAATACATGAATAACAATTGGGCGACACGGATTTGTGTGTTTTTTTTCGTACGTTCGTTCGTCTGTAAAAAAAGGCGGCAAATTTCGTTCGTTGCGCGCAACGCGCACGGACAAATTATTGTCAAATTGTATACGAAAACTTGATTTTTTCTTGTTCACTTTTTTACTCGTCATTCGTTCGTCCGACGGACGAGTGCGCAATTTTAAGGGAGAACCGAATGTGGAGCGAAATTGAGGGCAAACGATATCGCCGCTGGGACGTTTTGCAGGCAAGAGAGAGAAAGAGAAAACTTGTACTAGTGCAATAATAATAATAATAATAATAATAATAATAATAATTGTAATTATAATTAAAATAATTGCAATAATAAAGTTAATTGTAACTATAATCATCATAATTTCAATGATTGCTATAATAATAATAATATTCGTAATAATAACTAAATTCGATTGAACTTCGCGCGCGAGCACCATTGATAATTAATTGTAAGCATGTGCACGTAAAAGGACAATCGTGAGTGAAAGTTCCATTCGGTCGTAATTTCGATGCTTCGCGAGCCGACGGAAAAAAAATTCCCTCCCACCGAAGACATTCGGAAGATCGATTTTTACTAACAATGTCAAAATATAATCGATAAATTTGGTGAAAAAAATGTCTGAGAAATCCTCGAAAATATGAATTTTTCGTTTTTCGAGATAAAAACTTCAATTCTTCCAAGTGCGTGCGAAATTTGAAGAAATATTTTTGGTTTTATTGACGAATGATTTCATAAAAATTCCCACAATTCTGCAATGACGTAAAAGTTTGCATCGTTGGAATGCAACGAAAATTAATTTTTTTAAACTTCCAACGTCGATTTTTACTCTGAAAATCACTCAAACGATTTCTCGTATTCTTATTAGAGGCTCACGACCTAAATTCGCAAAAAGAGGCGTTAGATGATGAAAAAAAATCGAATCGAACTTTCATCGCGTTCTGCATATATTCTCGCGTATTCGTAAAAATCAATCAGCCCCATTTCACGAGGAAAAAAAAAAGTTCTTCGTATATTCGTTTAAACGGCTACTTTCGAAAAATAAATCGACAACATTTCGACATTGCTGCAATTAGAACTAAATGTGTTCGTACGTGTTCCCTCTGATTTTCGTCGCACTCCGAAACATTCGAAATGCCGAATCGGCGTAACTTATCATTTGCGATCGTCGCGCACGAAAAATCCTCTGTTTCGCATTGAGAACGCCTCCAACTCCTCGAAGCCTCAACGAACAACCTCGAACGGGAATGGACCGAAGTTCTGTGAAGCCTCCAAAACTCCGAGCGCTTAAGGGGTCATGCCTAGTCGTAAAAGTCGAAAAATGACTATTTTCAAAACCAATTTACTTTGACGGTGATATCATGTTATCAATATTCCTCGAAAATTGCTAGGCGATCGGATGAGAAATGCCAAATTCATAGGCTGTTGTGTCGACGACCTTCGAAACGGTCGAAGCGTCGTTCGAAACTTTAAACGCTTTTCGTTCGAAAGTACATTTTCGAAGTCGCTGAGCGAAATATCTCGAAAACTACTGCATCGATCTTTTTGTCATTTCCAGGGCCCTTTCTAAATGCAAAAATATAGTATTCGATAGAAAGATTTTTTTTTCGATTTATACTTTCGAATCGACGAAGAAAAAATACCCATTTTTTCGCAAAAATCAAAACTTTTACATTGGGCATGCGCCATTTTGTTTTAAGGGATATTGGAAAAATCATTTTTGGCTCAAAAAATAGTTTGAGGTCATAAAATCAATATGCAATTTGTCCTGTAGCGATCTTTTTTTTAAAGTTCAATTATTGATTTTGCCGCTTCGATGCGCTGCGACAAAACTTTTTTCAAACTGGGAGGACACCTTTGCATGGATCGATTTGAAATTTTTATAGTAGCTTCACTTTCTTTTTTTCAAATGCAGACTTTACTTTATAAACAATTTACTGCTTATTTTTTAGGCAACAAATCGATTTATTTCTTTGAAAGAGCGCCATATTTTCGAAATTTGATTTTTTTAAATCCCTACGTAGTCCCATAGCTAATAATATATAGATAGTAATTTTTTGTTTGTTTTTGTTCCAGGTCATATACTTTACGAGAAAACCGTCCCGTGAAGCTATTTGTAAAACTCGTTTTTGATGGCAAGCTCTCCCGCCGCAATTCTGTATGAAAATTATAATACATTTTTTTAAATACTTTAATACGCGTTAACTAAACCCTCTCAAAAGAAATCCTATTCCTTTTTTCATACTCCCAAAGTAAATTGTCAAAGTTAGGCCTTATTTTCTGCCGCTGGAGTGTTATCCCTCAACTTGCTATTTCGGAAATTCCTTCGATCAATATTAGCATAAACCAATGTACTAACGGAATCTGTTTGACTTTGTAATATCAAGTAACCCGGTTTAGAAAATCGATCATAATTGAATATTCCCGAAAAAAATAAATTACAGCGTTCTTCAGACGATACTTCTTCAAATACCCAATTTTTGTAAAAAATGTATCACGATATTAAAAGAAAGAGAATCTCGAGAATAAGTTGTTTTCGACTGTCACAACGAGGCATGACCTGTGGAGGCAAGCTTAATACTGTACAGCCGCAGAAAAGAAGCGTGAGGCTGTACGGGCGGAAATGTGAATGAGAGTGAAGTAACCGAAGGGTCGGCCGTGGTAGGCTCGATTGAAACTTATCTCCGGTCGGCGATGGGCGTCGATCATGAATGTAAGTACAGGTCTGCGTTGTGCTCGTCCAACCGGAGGATCTCAAGCGTTATCAGTATTTTCGTTCCTCGCAATTCGAGCGTGTCGAAAATTTGATTTTCGCCGCAACTCGTGGATTGAGCAAAAAGAAATCGGGAGAAAGAACTACGGGCCGATGCGCGGATGGGTGACCGCCCGCCGTCCGCCTACCGATCACCCAACCGGAAGTGACTTTTTCCGAGTTCCCAGTGCCCTCGTCTGCCCAATGCAGTGGTGGATCAGGAAGGAGCTGGTCGACGGGGGCGGTCTCTCGGGAACTGGAAACAGTGAAGTCCCAAGTGTGGGGTAAGAAGTGTCAAGTGTGGGGTGCGAAGTGCCAGGGATGAAGAGCGTCGAAGCAAACCCAAACGAAAAGGAAAATCCCTTCGACTCGATGGCCTATTTTCGGCTACTCGAATTTTCCACAACTTTCCAAAATTCTACGCGACTTCTCGCGCGTAATTTGCACGATTATCGCGGGTGCAACTTCCGGTTTCGGCAAAAACGTTTTTCGCTTTGCAGACAAGGCGAAATACATCCGGCGTGCACATCGTGCAAAATAAAATAAAAAATGAATGCCAACCGCGATCGACTACAATTGCGTAATATTTACATCGTCCGATAGGAGTGACGTTTTGATAATATTTTCACGCCGCGAACCATCGCCCCTCGTCTCGTTTTTTTGCCTCCGTTTTTCTTTTTACACAAGACTCTCATTGGAAAAGTAGACCTACGTTAGTAACGCTCTTTTTTTTCACGGAACATTAAACTATCGGATCGATTATTTTACAGCTTTAATACGTAATTTACAAATTTCCATTAATTTCGTTCGCGATCGATCGACGTGACGCTCGGCGCAAAGTACGCAGAGCCTGAAAATTCTTTCGCCATTTACTTTTCTCCTCTCCACCGGGCAAGAATATTTGCTTCCGCTTCGCCCGAGCTTTATTATCTCGCCTCTTTAAGTAACGCAATTAGAGAGACGAAACACGACTGAACGAGTGAACGAAAGGAAGAAAAAACGGTTTTGAGAATCGACGAGTTTTTGGCGAGCTTGTAAAGTTTTTCCGCGACGGCGAAAAAACGAACTGACCTTCGTTATTCTCTTTTTTCTCCGCGCTTTTCCATCTCTTTCCCCCAATACACACATACGAGTGTACAACATCGAGCGAATTAATCAACCATCTAGCTATACGTCCGAACGGAGTTGGTTACTGCCAGCGATTGGTCGAGAGCGTTTGTTCCGGTAGGACGCTCGTAGCTGGCTTAACCGCCAATCCACCGAGAGACATTTGGGACATCTGCTGCGGCAACTGCGATCAAAGACATATTATTGTCATTGCGGTAATCATTTATCTTCGGCATACCCTTTTGAGGGCTTTTTAACTTGAATTTTCGCCTATACTTTGACTCTCAGGTGTAGTTTTGTAATCTAGGCTCACGTTAAGTTTACCGAGGTCACGTCTGTTTCCAAGACGCACTTAAGGGGTGAATAACACCTTGTGGGAGCGAAATGAAGGGTCATTTTCTCAAATTTATTTACGAAAAACGAAGCGATAGTTTTTAATTCGGTTTGCAATATTCGTGAAAAGAAACTCTTTTTTTTTTTAGTTGGGCGGACAACTACCGCCTACAATCTTCAATCGTTCGACCCAGATTTTTATGTAGCTTTCTTATAACACTTTCTAGCGAAGTGCGTAGGGTTTTTTTTGTGATCAAGTGAATACTCACATGCGCGGCGAAGAAGAAGGGATTGTGCCCGGGTGCGGGTTGCAGATTCTGCGAGGCCATCATCCCGCTCCATCCGTTGTTGCTGCTCACGTTACTCTGACCCTGCATTTGCGTCAACTGCGGGTGAATGATGGTTCAGATATACATCGGGAGTACAAACAAGTCCTAGGGCCTAGTGGTAGCAAAATTTGCGCGTAAATTCTAAAAAATCCGGTCGCATTTACTTGAAATTTAGTACTCGTGCCTCTCGACACAATTAATGAAACACGTGTGTCAGCGTTTTTCGAAATTAAACCCCTGAGGGGAGAAAAGGGGTGGCAAAGTTTGTATGGTAAATAAGAAAAATCTGGTCAGAAAATTCATTTGAAGCTTAGTATTAACGCTCTTCAACATAATTAATTTTAAAAAAGCATATTTTCAGAGTTTTCAGAAATTCAACTCCTAAACGAAAGGGGATGAACTTTTTGATAAAAAAAATCACTTTTTCGCATTGCATCTTGAATGTACACGCTAATGATCATCACGTAATTTTTTTCCTATGTGGCCCTTTTGGATCACTTGCTATAAGGAGGTGCCGGATTTACGTAAATCGATCATTTCTCGTTAACTGTATGACGTAGCTCAATAAAATTTTAAGACCTCTTTTGGGGATGGATTCTTCTAGATGCTGATTGAGTTTCAGAACACTAAGTTCATTAATAAACGAAGTCACATGCAACAAAAAAAATTATTTTTTCGTTCACCGATGTTTTGCCCTTAAACTAACCATCCTACGTCATTTCCGCATAGGACTTATCGTGTAGGTGATATTATTCCGCACAATTTTGTAGGAAGCATTTTTCGACGAAACCAATTCCGAAAAAGATATAATTAAAAAACTGAATTATTTTTTTTAACTCTCTGGTGGTCGCGAGACACCATTATGAGGGAAACTTTGGGGTACATTCCTGGTAACCCAAAAACTTACAAAAGAATTGGCGACGTGCTGGCCCCCGAGAATACGTTACATATTCATTCCGACTGGACCAATAAGTCAGATCGTGTCCTACTATCTCCTGGAATTTCAGTTTAGCAAAAGTCCCACGGTTTTCGAGATAAAAATCATCTGCTTTTGGTTTTTCGCGCGCCATTTTTACAAATGATAACTTTTCTGACCCGGTTTCAAAAAAAAAAAACTCGGTTATGTGCTTTATCTATTAAAGTCTTCTTTTTAACCTCAAATGTTAAGGAAACTTTATGAAAAAAAGATCTTATGCAGAATTTTCATACAAAACAATTCGAACATCCGACTTTGATAGCCTGCGGTGTGAAAAAATGTGATACGCATATCGTGCCAATTACTTCAAAAAATTGCTTCGTTATTGTCGATTCATATTATTTGTAGATATGGCATGCGAAAAACCAAAAGCAGATGATTTTTTTTTCAAAAACTTACATACAACTCAAAATCTCGAAAAATGTGGGAATTTTACTATATATATATATAAATCAATGATACTCGAGGTTGTCGAAATTACCATTTGATTCTGCATCGTCATCGCGCTGGCGGGCATTCCGTTGATCTGACCGACAGTGCTCATGTGTAAGCTGTTGTTCGCCAAGGGATTGACCATTTGCCCGGAGCTCAGAGCCATCTGATTCGCGGCAATGTTCAATTGATTCGTAACCACGGGCATTGACATTTGTCCTCCCTGAAGCTGATTCAGCTGTCCCATTGAGCTCGGTTGGCTGGCGAAGTTGTTCTGTTGTCCGAAGGCTCCTATGGTTTGTACGGGTTGGGCGAATTGCTGGACCGGCTGTTGTTGCGCGTACATATTGCCACCTTGAAATTAGCGAGCACGTGGTCATTCTGCGTCCGGTGCAACGACAGATACTTGAGTAGGGTCGATGAAGAGACGAAATAATATTGATAGGAATGAAAGGTAGGGTTGATGATAATGGATACTTAAGAGTGGCGAACGACCAGCTTGAAAAACGTCGATTCTTTTATTAACGATTGTTATTCTTTGGAGTTCAAGGCGTGTTTGAAAAACGAATTATAACGAAGCCTCGATTAGGGACAAAGTTAGGAGGGTAGATGTGACCGCGGACGTGGCGCAGAGGTGCCTGAGCTTGACATTCGAAATTGGAATTTTTATATGATTTTGACGAATACTTTATCCGCTTATTGCCAAAATTTGAGCGATTTTGATCGTTTAAGTTTTTCGCGATAAAACTGCAAAGTCGAGCACTTTGAGTTACCGAAGCGCGTCGTCTTATGGAGACGGTCAACCGGAAGTGCGGTGATTGTGGTTTTTCTGCTCACGTGTCCGACTAAACCCGTTGGAAAACTGAAATTCGATAGATTAAATACCATAGATATTGTAAAAAATAAGAAAATCAATCTTCACGGTGTAGTTAAAGCACCGCATTACAAGAAAGTTTTAACTTCCGGTTGAAAACGGTCAGAGTATGTATGTATGTACCGTGGTGCCGCCGTGTTCTACAGTACGGTATCACTCCACGGTAACGGCACCGTGAAGGGGAGGGTAGGGGTTCGCACTTTTGAAAAAACGATTTTCTGTTGTCATTCGCAAACATTTTTTTCACTGTCAAACTTGCAAAAAAGTGTTTTTTTTTCACGCTGAAACCCCTACCCTTCCCTTAACGGACAACACCACTGTGACGGCTTCAAAAAATCGATTTATTGAAAACCATCTAGAAAAATCTAAAATACATTTAAGATTAAGATGCCGTTGGACCCAGGTCAAAAAAATAATTATTTTCGGAGATATTAAATATTTTGTGGAGCGGTGCAGCGCGGTAATATTTCTGAATATCGCCATAAGCCGCCTCTTCCTGAGGAAGTATTGGAGGCAATTACGCCAGTGTTCGAAAATTTGAGCAGAGACGATTTGCTGCAGCGTTGTTTGGGCGGCTTCACGCAAAACAACAACGAAAGCTACAACAAATCAGTTTGGGCAATAGCCCCCAAGTGTCAGTCCGGGAGCAAAAAAATCGTCGATATTGCAGCTGATATCGCGGTATTATTATTCAATGATGGCCTGAGAAGCCTCATGAAAGTTTTGGAGACGTTGGGTATAACTATCGGCCCAAATTGTTTCAATTTTTGCGTTGAAACCGACGCAGCGCGGATCGAGCTGGCGGAGCGCTCGCTCACAGACGCTGCAAAAGAGGCAAGAAGAGCCTCTACAAGTTCGAGAAAAGATGCTAGGGACAATGATTTGCTTCTTGAAGGCCAGCTATATGGTGCCGGCATCGCTGATTAGAGGTAAAAAAATTTTTTTCCAATTTATCGCATAAATTAACAAACCCCAAACTTTACACGCGTTTTTCTCAAAACCACTTTTTTGAGTACGGCACGCAGCAGAACTCGAGCAATTTTTATCCGATCGACTTCAAATTTGGACTGCATCAATAAAACTAGATTATCTAAAGAAGTACATAGGATTTTTTCGATATCTCAATAATAAAAAAAGTTATAGCCTATTTTCGACGAGAAATTTTGCTCGAAAATCGTCCTTCAATTTCAAAAGCGTGCCTATTTTTTAAAAATCAATATTTTTTCAAATCCCTATGTACTTTTCTTCAAAATATCATATTATTAACGAAAACACTCGGTATTTTTTTTCAGATCGACTTTGAAGAGAGTTCTGCTGCGTGCCGCGAACCACTGCAGAGGCAACAGTACCTGACGCGGGAGCTTCCCCAGCGTCACCATGGGGCGTGAAAAATTTGAAATTTTTTTTTTATCTATCTTCAATAAAGAACGAACAAAACAAAAAAAAATCGAATATCTCTTTTTTCCCACAAAAAAAAATTCTTGAAAAATGGCAAAAAAACAGGGGGTCACAGTGGTGTTGTCCGTTAACGCTCTTTCTCGTGTAAAATATTCCAGAGTAGGCACTGCCAGGCCCTTCTCCATATATAATTCGGCGTTGTTCTGTCCACTCCTGGCGCCATCTTACAGTATCTACTCTGTATTCCTTCAAACACGAACAGCCGAAAATATCAGGTTGGCATGAAAGTCTTTGCGTTTTATCACGAAAAATAAAATAAACGAGCAGTCTTGAAACGCGTGATTAGTTTTATTCTGAGTATCCACCATCGGATTCTATTTAGATTCTACCTTATGATATATAATAATATATTATATATGACAATAATAAAACATAGCCTAAGTCTCAAAAATGGTGAAAAAATCTGTTCTATGAAAAAAAAAGATAAAAAATAACAATTTTTTCCTCGCTAGAGCCCCCTTGATACCGTTTTTTTTCTTTGAAAATAGATTCTCGTCCGTCGTGTCCGTAAAAGATCCCCAAAAGTGCCAATTTTGATTAATAATGAGGGAGCCGTTGCCCTTCGCCTTAAGGATGTTGTATCCAAAATAGAAAAAGGTAATAAAATTTTAAAAATTTGATAGGCCATTATGTAAAACATTTGAAAGGTTGTGTAAAAATTTCACGACGATTGGGAAGCTGGCTACTGAGAAATTAGAACTCACAAATTACACGCAGCCTTATGGAAACTGAAGTAAGTTTGCAATTATTTTTTTTTGTTATAAAAAATAATGCCAAAAATACACAAAAAAACACACTTGAGGAAAAACATATAAGAATATAACGGCAACGTTGCATAGACCGAAAGTAGTGAGAAATTTAAATACTCATTTTCGTTCACGAACGACGTAGTTTCTTGCACCATAAAACCACTTTTGTTTTTGATATATTTGAAATAAAAAAAACGATCATTCATAAATATTTCTTCTATTTCTTGAAAACAAATAGCAAAGTTTGCTATTTGCTAATAAAATTGCCTAGTTACTTCAGTTTCCATAAGGCTGCGTGCAATATGTGGATTCTAATTTGTCAGTAGCCAGCTTCGTAATCGTCGTGAATTTTCTACACAACCTTTCAAATGTCTTACACAATGACCTAACAAATTTGTAAAATTTTATCGCCATTTTCAATTTTGGACACAACATCCTTAATTACGCAGCGTAATTAGTACGACCGTATACCTGGAGCACCGAAGGGCGACTGCTGGTGGCTCGGAGTTCCGTAGAGCGCGAGAATACTGTCCTTCGTCATTTTGCTCTTCTCCTGGGGCGTGGGTGCCGGCTGATTGAAGAAATTTTCCTCGTCCGTTTTACTCGCGGCCGTGCTGGCCGTCTCGGCGGAGCTCCCGTTCGTCGCACCCGTCGTCGGTGCCGGCGACGAGCTCGCCGGTGTAGCCGACAGGAATGATGAGAAAATGTCGTCTCCCGAGCTGGAACCATTGGCGTTTGTCTGGTTCACCGGAGCATCTGTGCATTGAAAAAACAAAACAAAAAAATATCGAAGAATCCAAGCGTTCTATTATTATTAGAATATCTAAATAGTGTTCCATCTACATCGAACGTCGGGAATAACTTCGAAAGTATCGGTGATATTAAAATATGTTACAGACGTACATACAACATGGCTTAGGAAATAGATTTTTTCCTACGTAGATTTCTCGATGATATACGAACCTCAATTATCTATTTTTAATGGGATTCTAATGGGACACGCTATACAATATATATATATATATATATATATATATATATATATATACGTGCATGTTTGGTTTTCAATTTACTTTCAGATTTACTTCGTTTATTTATTTATTTTCGATAAAAAATAAGAATTATATATGAATAGTAATGGGAATAATAGTACAATTAGTTTCAATCGCGTCTTGTATCGATTTTTATTGTCATTCAAATGTAAACATTTTTTCGGATTAGGAAGATTTCATTGAATAAATTAGTTAATGTCGAGTGATTACTAAATGTATTTGTGAAAAATAGAAATTGCATGTGTGGACTTTATGAAGCATTCTGAAAAACGAATATATATATATATGACTATTAAGTATAAATCAAGTGATTAAAGTGAGAGATCCATTCAGATAGCCGGAGATAAGCGAATTTTCAAGATTTCTTTGTGTCGAAACTATTTATCCTATATAATTGAAATTTTAACTACATATTATTACAACTTTTAATTTTCAAAGAAAAACATTTGTTCGTGTTTAAAAGCAGGAGCTTGTTCTATTTTTCATGACGTTTTTACTATAGCATTTGTTAATGAAAGAGTCGTTTTCAAAAATAATTTCCAAGGAACTTTAGGGTCACATAGACGGTTATTTTGGAGTGTGCATGATTTAAAAATGATCGTTCAGAGTGTTTTTGAGTCATTTAGTATCAGGTTAACGAATGTTAACGAGGTCAAGTGAATTTCAGGAAAACGCGTTGAACGCGTTTTCCTAAAATTCATCGAAATCATCAAACTCATACAAAATGACTCAAAAACTTCAAACGCATTTTCCTGAAATTCACTTTTCGTTAACCTCATGCAAAATGACTCAAAAACACTGTGATTGATCACTTTGAAATCATGCACCCTCTTAGATAATATAATTACCATCTATGTGATCCTAAAGTTCCTTGGAGATTATTTGTAAAAACCACGTTTTCATTAACCAATGCTACAGTAACAATGTCATGAAAAATAGAACAAGCCGCCATTTTTAAACACGAACAAATGTTTATCTTTAAAAATTAAAACATGTAATAATATGTACTTAAAATTTCAATTATATAGAATAATAAATAGTTTCGACGCAAAGAAATCTTAAAAATTCGCGGCTACCTGAGTGGATCTCTCCCTTAAATTGCTTGATTTATACTTAATAGTCATTTGAAATAATAAAAATATTCATCAAAAACAGACGACGCGCGCGCGTGTATGTGTGTGTTTGTAAGGACTTTCAGCAAATGCCACCATACGTTGAGTTTTTAGAAATACATATATAAAGTTCTGAGCGCTTTTGAAAATCAATTTTCAAAAATGTAAATTTCTTGTCTATGTTCACCGTTCTCTCATTACTTTCTAGAAACGCCATCTGAAAAGCTCGGAGAAAATCGTTCGAATATTAAAAACTAATTATTAAAAAAAAAAAAAACAAAAAAAAAGAAATCACAGATTCGCGGAAAATGAATTGTTCAAACTCACCCAAGCCCAGAAGATCTAGCGTCGCCGTATTGCTCGCCCTATTGGGCTTGGGACTGACCGAGCTCCGTGGTTTTGGGATTTGCGGCACGATTTCCGGCTTTTTGACTGATGGAAGTGAACTTTGGCCGGTGCTCGATTTCGAGCCTTCCTTCTTCCGTCGCCGTTGCCGCTCAGCCTCCTCGTCCAGCTCCTTGTCCCAGTTTACCTGAAATTTCCAATTGTACTCACGCATTTGTCGCACGTTTTTTTTTGCAGGCATCAAGGGCGAGTAACGCCCAGAAAGTTCCGGTTAAAAGAAACGGAGGACCGTGAACAAAAAAGGGATAAAAGTTACCTTCGGCAGGGGAGGCGGCACCCACTCTCTGGCTATGTACTTTTTGTGCTCGTACTTTGCTCTTATGAAACTCTCGAGGCTGCAGTCCGTCTGCGGTCTTCTGAAACTGTCCGGTAGTTCGGCCTCGTACACGGCTCTGGCGCGCGAGTTGCCCATTTGTTGGAGGCTCTGGTAGCAAACGCACAAAGTAATGTTAACACGGGTCAATTGTGACGGGCAATGAAGCCGAATATGTTTTATTCATTTCTATTATTATTCATTACGCAACATATTACGCAACATATACAAGTTGCATTGGTCACTATCTTCATTTTTTCGACTATATATAATTCCTACTATAAAGAAATTACAGCATATAGTAGGACATGAGCTGACCTATCGTCAGTTGCAGGATTATCCATTTGAAATTAGGATTATCATAACGAAAATCGTTTTTTATTCTAGCAATGTCTTCTTTCATCATCCAAAATCCTTATCTGCCAATTAAAGTTATCAATTTCCAATAAGTATCCTAAAATACGTTCGAGTGATTTTTGGAGCCTAAATCCGTCAATAAAAAATCGGGCCGGTCGTAAAGGCATTATTTTCGTGATTGACTTCCAACGATGTAACCTCGGACATATAGATTTTCAATCCTGCAAGATGCAGAGAATATGCTTAACATGCAAGAGAAACTTAATCCACAGCTGTTCGCATGTCTGAACCATTGCGCGGGAGCGGTTGATCGAACGACAACAACGGGAATCGAATTATTAGGATTAGTATTTAAAAAATGGGGGAAGGAATTCTTGAATTCCTTGACTAGATGAGCGGAACGAGAGAGCGAGGAGTTTCGCAGAGGTTGCTACTTACCACCACTTGTTCCGGCGTCCAAGTGTCCAGGTTGACGGACTTGACCTTGCTTATGTGGACTCCGAGGTTTCTGTGTATGCCGGCGCAACGGATGCACAGAAAAATACCGAGATTCCAGCTGGCCCATCGCGGTCCTGTGGAAATCAAGGAACGGTAGTGGGAAAATTTTTCCGCTTACATCCCAGCATCAAAAATGCTCTGCTTTGTCATGTTTGTACGACTATTTGTGAAAAAACACTCGGAAGTTAGGTGTTTCTTTTTAGACGCTTTTATCATCCCGTCAAAATCGCTGTAACCTGACAAGTGCTAGGAAGTTTGTTTCGGTTTGCGTGAGAGCTGTCTATGAAGCTTATGATTGTCGTCAAGGTTTCTGCGACCTGCCAATCAAATCTGTCAAACTTTGGCATTGCTCCCTCCTCACCCCGTCATAATCGTCAAAGTATCCATATCTTGCCATAAAACCCCCAAATATCTGTTCGGGTTTGCCCTCTTTCCGCCCTGTCATCATCGTCAAGATTCCCCCAGCCCGCTACAAAAATCCCCTAGCCATTGTTTTGCGTTTCTCCCTACCTACCCCGTCATCATCTTCAAGATTCTTGCAACTTGCCAAACGCGTCGTATGTCCCCTGCATTCTGCTCACCTTTTCCTTAGCACCACCCCACCTGCCGTCATCATGTCAAGAACCCTGTAGCTCGTCAAAAACCCAAAGCCTATCTTTGTTCCCATATCTCAACCCGTTGGCTCTTCCGTCACGTCTGTCCTTCTCGTCAAGCTACGGAGCCTTACAGTGGCTCGTCATCAACAGTGGCACAAGTACCCATCGGCATGTGCCTGTCAATCGCGCCTTCGTGCAACGTGCCACTTCGCATCATCCGGATAAAGACTGTTCCACGAACGTGCTTGCCGTACTTGCCAAATCACGAATTATTTGCAAAATATTCGCGAAACGTAACAATCGCAGTAGTAACAACGATAACAATGATAACGATAAACGAGGAATTCTAAAATAATGAAACGCCCCGTTGGAACTGGGTCGCCGGAATTGAGGCGAAAATCGATACAAAGTTAACCAAAGTGCCAGATGCCTCGTGGACTTATCGCTGAACGGAGAAGGGAGGGGAGGAGGAAGTAAAAACGTCAAAAATACGTGGCGAATTGCCCCGAAGTAAAATTCGGTCTCGGAAAAATGAAAAGTTCTTTGCAGCCATTTCCGGTTTTTTATCTGCATACGTATATATTTTTTTGTGGGTGGACGAGTGGGTGTACGCGTGTAAACGAACCTTTGGCATCACAGTCGACACAGTACTTGTTGTCTTCATCGCGCAACATTTGCGTCAAGAGGTCCTGGCATTTGTCCTGTATCTGTCTGGCCCGTTCCTTCTCGAACCGCGACGTCATTTTTGTCGTACAAAAATGTTTCTCTCTCTCACTCTATCTCACGCTGCCCGTATTTTTTTACGTATGCTTATTCTTCTTTTGTTTCGTTGTATTTGAGGCGTTTGACACGAAGCCCCTCGGCCAAGAGACGAGTTTTCTATATTTGTATTGTATTTTCAATGCACAGTTGGACGCGACGCGCCCTCGGGATTACGGTAGAAGGAACTCGCGGTGTAGACGGATAGACGAATAAAACTCGTAGTAGACAGCGAAGAGACGCTGACAACGGGTGACCATGACAGGGCGACGTGACGGTCACGAACGTCGACATCCCCGGTATGTATGTATATATCGCTGTCGGGACGTCGTGCGGTCACGCCATCTACTGCAGCGGCGGCAAAGCTACCAACTGGGGATCGACGATCGGTAACGTGGGAACGGAAGAGCAGCATGGGCGGAGGTTGGACTACGGGACTACTTCGTACTGCAGGGCCGAAGCAAAGTAGTGAAAAATATTAAGGGCAGGGTCACACGTCCGGTCGGTAAAAAACCTAGTGTCAAGTTCTCTCTCAGCGTTCTCTCTCAGAAAGACATTGTTCGTCGTTCAACAGAGCGGAAGATGTTTCTTTTCTTTTTTCCAAAAAATCAACCATTTAGGAGAACACTGGGAATCTGAAAATCAGGTATCTCTCTCGCACTCGTGGCCGCTCGGTCGGTTTGACACATGGCCTTAAGGATATGTACAGGGTCAACGTAACCTCACCAAGTTGAAAAATAAAAACACAGCATAAAATTATCCATTTCCGAGAAATCGCTGTTAGAAAATTTCAGCTACCTCTCTCGCACTCATATGTCACGTGGTATATCTTCTATACGCCTTAGGGATTTGGGCTACTGGGAATATTTCAAAAAATCGATAGTCGCTTGAGGCGACTCAAAATGGAGAGGAAGGTCCGATATATAGTGCAAAAATCGCAGATTGAAGGTAAACATGATTACAACAATAGAACTGCTGCAAAATGTAAACGCCTTTTCTTCGAAAATATGGTTTTCAAAACGGTGTGCACGATTTTTCAACATCCAATAATCGCATTGACTTGAAATTTGGTACACTTGTTCAGGATAATAGTAGTTTAGTCTTGGCTGACGTTTTTCTTAATATTCTTTTCATTAGCTATTAAAAATAATTATGTCAATTTTTCTCACAAACATCGACACAAAATCAATTTCTTTTTTTTTTTTATTGAAACGCGATAACGAAGAAAAAACTTGGTCAACTACCAGCCAATATTATCTATTTTAAGAAAAAAATAGTTTTTTTTTCGATCAACCGGGCGGTGAAAATCACATACACCGTTGAGCTCCTCACGTCCAAAGGTACTTCGCGAGATTGTTCATCATTTCTCAAACTATTCATATGTTTATGGGATTCGGTACACAATTTTGTTAATGTACATACAAATAAATGCCCAAACGATTTTTCAATGATCTTACTTATTCCCTGAAAGTTGATTGTTTTCAAATAAACGTGATGTTCCTGTTGTCACAGTAGCCTAACCCCTTAATCGAAGTGTCGCAGTTTCTTTCACTTTGTGATGATTACTGTATCGCTCGATCTCTCGTTATCAAAGCGACCGTAGTGGTTGAATGTGTACCTCAACTTTTTACATTCCTGCGGACGCTTTTTCCTGCTTTTTCTACCGCTTCCCCTGCGAAGTTTGGTCTACTCTGAACTCCACATTTACCAATCTAAGAGCCCAGGCTGAAAAACCGCGATGTAAATCCCTATTTTTGAAATTACAACCCACGGTGGCTAGAGCGGGAGGGGTCCGAACTCTTATGGAGAGACTTGAAAAAAGTGGCTACAGAGATGTGGTCAAATCGAGATGGCGCCACTATTACTAAGACCTCGAGAAATGAGCTGCGTGTGAAGAGACGGAACCGACGGAACAAATAAATCATGAGAAGTGAGCTGTGTGTGAGGCAGAATAAACTTGAGAAGTGGACTGCATGGGAGATGTAAAATTATATATACCAGAGAGGTCTCCGTAAATGCGTAAAGATAGAAGATATTTTTAATATAGCAATGCCCACTGAACAATATGCATTACTTGCATAATTAACAGTCAAAAGGTCAATAATAATAATAAGAATGCAATACGTAGTGATATTTTTATTATAAGTGTTCATTGTACAAAGAACGGTAGAAAATGTCTTAAATAATACTGATGCTTTTTTTCTTGAACCAATTTTTATTTTCTTAGGTGAATACGACGGTAAATAATTCCTAGTGAAAGTACAATGCTTTGCGATCGGTTTGTATTAAAACTCGCAATCAGCGAATCGCTAACGCGATTATTCTAACGATAAAATATTTCAATGAAAATAAAAAGAAAATTGCACGAAAGAAATTGCAATTACCCATTGAGGCAAGAAATTTAAAAAATGTTCAGTATTTACTTTTCGATTTGAGAAAAACGACATAATAACAATATAAAGTCGAAGCGATATTGCCTACTCCAATGTTTTCAAGATAAAAACATGCTGTAATGTTTTAAAGGTAAAATATCTGTGTGTCAGCACCAAGAATTCGAATATTGTGTGTATATTATCGTATTTTCTGGTACAGTAGAACCTCGTTTATCCGACTTTCGATTAACCGACTTTCCGCATTATCCGAGTCGCCTAACTCACTCGAGTCGTCCGCATTATCCGATGTGTATCCTCGGACAATACGCAGAATCTCGAATAAACCGGAAGAATCTGCTATGCGTATGCGTGGAGTAGTCCAATGTTGCTACCGTTTTCCGTATTATCCGAGATTTCACTTATCCGAGGTACCATCTACCCACATTACCTCGGATAAGCGTGGTTCTACTGTATTTTCCATGGCGGCTAGGATGCGTATTCGATCCTCTTCCATCTCTCTTACACGACATCGATACTCAGCTTACTTCTCGAGGTCTTAGAGATACTGTCGCCATCCCTGTTTGACCCCATTTTTTAAGCAACTTTGAAATGCACAGAACGGACTCCTCCCACTCTAGCCTTCATGTTACAACTTCGCGAGCTCCTTTTCTCGAGTCTCGGGTTCCGGTCGATAAGTGCGACACTTCGTGCGCTGGCTCCGTAGTACCGGGTCGCGCCGAGCGATGTCGCTGGAGACCCGCCTGCGCGCCCGAATCGATGAAATCCCCCGAACCAAGCACAAGTTTATTTTTAACGCTCGCGGCCACTCACGATTCGTCCAAGTGGGGTTCGCGCGGAGTAATGCGTGTCAGTTGTTTTGAGTCGCTCGTGCACGCAATAGCTCTCGTCCTGTTACTCGGTACCGAGCGTGTCGCGTGTGTGTGTATGTGTATGCGCGCGCGCATCGACTACTGCGTTTTCGACGATTCTGCATACGCCTAATTTCGTGCATCGCGAATCAAAATTGACCACAGTAAAAAAAAGAGGTGACAAAAAACTCCGACTGCACGGTAAATCGAAGGTTTTGAGTGTCTTTTCGCGTGGTTGTGTGTGAAAAATCGTGTTTTTTTTGCTTTCGCGAGTGGATCGGCGTACGGATAATCGGAAGAAAGTGCATGCGGCCTCGCCGGTAGAAGTGCTTCATTGCCATCTAGAATGTCGCAGCGAGAGACCGTGATACATCTAGTTGCTGGAGGGTGGGTCAATGTTTTTTTCTCACATAAATACACACAGACCAGACACATAGATAGATATAAATATAAACACACACACACACACACACACGCACACACACACACCTATATATACATAATATTGCGTAGCTCACTCCCAACCTACACTACAAATGTTTCGCAACATTGTAAATAAATGCGTGCACCGCACACACATGTCGGCGTACATGTACGCGCGCCCGGTAGTGCGCAGTGGCAACAAACGACCGTGTGCCGGTCGAGCGCCGCATGCTCGCGGCGCTTTTCTGCACGTGATCGCACAATACAATAACGTATCCAACCAATCTGCCGCTCTTGCGCCGGCCGGATTTTTCATCAGCGTTGTTTTCTTCGCGAGTGTAAATCGGGGAGCGAAATTCCGTCGGTGGGGAAGTTTTTTTAGCCGGCTTTTTTATTCGCACGCCGTTGGGCAAACGCGCAGAACGCTGTGGAACGCTACGAGCGCGGCCAACAATTTGCAATCTATTTTCGTAGTCGCGGTGCTTGGCAATTGGGATAGCGCGACACGGAGGGGCGAGAGCGATGGAGGCGAAGAGTAGAATGTGTCTCGGATGAGTGAAGATGAGGTTCGCGATTGGCTGGAAATTGTTGACAGATTGCTTTCTCCGCTTACTGGAAATTCTTGCGATTGCGTCATGTTGAGCGTGGTATTCTAGGTATCGGATGTTTTTATGAATCCATTTTGTGGGTATGAATATTCAGGGCAATTATCGTCGGTCCTGCGCCTTTGCTGTTTACTTGGGCGACCCAAATACCTCAGGTGTCGTGCGCTCTCTCTCTCTCTCCCCCTCTCTGTCTTTATTTTTCTCGCTCTGTCTCTTTCTATCTCCCTCCCCTCCTTGCCCCTCTCGTGTTTTCCGTGTCGTATTAATACGCCATCTCTTCCCAATGGCTGTTTCTTTCGCGAAGCGGACGAGAATAATAATAAACACTCGATCGTGGACGGAAGGTCATTCTCGTCGCTCGAACGATCGGCGCGCCATGCATTTTTCTTTAGTTAACATCTCCGTGCGGGCGGATTTATCGTTTCCGGTGCGAATTGTTGAAGCGTTTTTCCTTCTGTTTTTTTTTCTCGTTTATACTCGTGAGCACTGTGAAGCGGACTGAAGTAAGCGAAGTAGCGTCACGTCAGGGCGTTGTACGTGAATCTAACGTTTTGGTCGCGACTTCGCCTGCACTGCTACGGTTGGGGCCCCGACAACGGGTCGATTTTCAATATCTTTTTGTGACGAGAGTATTGCTATGACGAAGTCGGGATTTTACACAGTATTAATGCATACTTTTGCCAAGTTGAAGGTTCTTTGTTTTTTGGAAAATGTTGATTTATAATGAAGTTATTATTGTTTGAAGAATGCGCCGCTGTTGCTGCGCGGCCAATCGGTGTAGGTGCGTCTGGTGCCTAGGACCATCGGAAATTAAAAAATGTACTTTTAGCATAATAAGAGGCTCGTGAGAGCGGAGACTTTTTGGAAGTCTTGAAAATTATGAAATCGCCAAGCTGTAGAAAAAAGGCCGATGTTAGTCTGTAGAAAAAAAAAGAGGCTATTCAGGACTTATATATTCGATATTGGACCATCAAGGGTTTGATTGAAGATTACAAATCGTGGCTGGCGAATGAACATCATTGCTGCCAACCTCCGCGGAGGTGCCGTATTTCGGCAACAACTTAATGTTAATTAATGATAATAATGAATAATCTCGTGACATAAATAGACAAGTCCAACCTTCTGAAGCAACTGCTCTTTTATATTTCAACGCCTTTTTCTCAAAACGATAATCTCGAATATTCTTTTTCGCCGTTGTCGGTTACACATTCGTAATAAGGATGCTCGAAAGTGTTTTGATTGGGGCGTGGCCTAAACGTGCTTAAAAGAAACGAGAATACGAAAGAAAAAGTATATTTCCTTTGGATTCCAACGACGCGAACTTTAACACCATCACTAGTGGTGTCTTGTGATTCGTCCTCGTGATCACATCACCGGAAAACAAGAATAGAGTTTATATATCTGGATTAAGGAGGTACGATCATTACTACGAATCCAACTTTCGGATTTGAAACGTTTTAATATTATTATTACGAAGATTACTACCGAGTCGTTGACAATCTAATTTTTCAGTTTTAATTTGCTCACGTGCAATAAATTCATCATTTACCACAACATTTGGCACGCTATAATCGATAATACGAATAATCGACATAAGTAAACGTCGATCAGAGCAGCTGTGGGTAAAATAAATTCAGACTCTTTTTTGACCCCGTGGAAGTGATCGTACCTCCTTAACATTGGGTAAAAATTAAATTCCCAAATTTCCAAGAGCAGCATTCGGCCCTGATGACGGGCTCCCGAACGTTACGGCAGGCCGAACGGACTTCCGGCGCGGACCAACGCGAGCGCAGCTCTGCGGGGCTGCGTCGAGCGGTGGCCGGCTCGGCCACGACTCGGTGCCAGCGATCCGCTACGACGGTGGGGGCGCCAGTGCGCGCGTTATATTTACGTTATTTGTACGTCGTAGCGTGCGACCGGCGTGTGGCGCAGTTCACTGCTTTTTCTTCTTATTCTTTTGTTTATATTCAGCCTTATCGGGCTTATCGGTCAGCGCTTTTCAAGGCCATCCGGATATACTCGTTAATTATCTGTGCGGGAGAAATGTTTTTCGAGAATGAAGACGGGGACAAGAGCACCGCGCTTCGCGGGGGGGGGGGGGTGCTGATCGGCGGTTACGTCGCGACTATTGCGACGGAAAAAAATCTGGTCGGCAACCACGAAGATATAAATATTCCAAGTGTTTTTGGTTTTTGCTTCAGGTCTCATACTTTACGAGAAAATCGTTCTCCCGTGAAGCTATTTGTAAAAAAAACACTTTTTTCTAGATGGGCTCTATCGCCGCCATTTTGTGTTTGAGTATGAGATATTTTCGCGCTTTTGAGTTTTGTTTTTCTTCGAACCGTGACGAGGAAATTATGAATCGGCGGATATTTCGACGTTTTATGTCACGATCGGAATGTCGTGAGGTTAGAAACTCATCCGATCACTTTCACCTCGTTGACCAATATATTACTATATATGTAGGCGCCGCTGCACCCCAGCGCCATCACTTCGACACATTTTTGGGGACGCTTTTTTCAGCGCTTTTGCATTGTCGCTGAACCTCGTGGTATCTAGGCTCCATAAAAAAAAATATTATGCAGGGTCTTATATACAAGTCTGGAAACGACCACGATTTGGTAGGTACGCTTGGCCAATCCACGTTTCTTTGCATTTTTCGCCACTACGTGGCATTGCTGATTAGAACGGTGCGACAAGGAAAGTATAGCTTCCGTCTGTCTCTCTCACTCTCGCGACGGAGGGGGGCATGCGTTGTAGCTGATATCATAGGTCGTTGGATTCGTCTGATAATCAGCTACAACTTCGCAATATAAGAAAAAAAACATGTTCCCGTTTGAAAAATCATTGATGACCTTGAGAACGCAGTAACTATGACTTTGACGAGAAATTAATTTTTCACCACTGTATCAGCCCTTCGAAATCAATCAAATTACCTCCTGACATTTTTTTTCGTCATTCTAAAAGTAACGGAGATATTTGGGTTGGTCACGTTGACTGGTCCATTCCGTATATGTACGTAGGTGATGTATGCAATTGCATATCGATCTCCGTGTCATGTGTACTTGACCAATTTTCACCGATGCTCGCAGACATATAAATTCACCATGTTATTAGCCGCTCGCGACGCCTCAGAATCTGCAAGGTCTGTGAACGTTACGTCACAATGTTATTGTGCATACAACTCGTTCGATGCACGTGCGTTCTTCGATGTTGCAGGATGTTACGTCAGTGCGTAGCATGAATGAAGCGAATCATCGATTTTTTTCCTCGCGGTGCCGCGGTGTCGATAGTATTCAACATTATGATAAATACTTTGTAATATGATATAGAGGATATTGACTTTTGTAACAATGTTCACATTGCTACAATTATTGAATATTTTCGTAAAATGGAATATTTTCAAAAAATTTGTGTAAAGACCATCGATAACGTCGATGTTACTTGATGTTTTGATATTTTATTGAAAATTTTCTCGCCTAAACAAATCTCCGCCCTAAAGGGGTCTGTTCACTTTGCACGCTAAAAAGGCTGTTTTCATGATTTTTTTTTCGATACGTTTATACTATAGATATTGATACAAAAGTTGTTACACTTAACAGTGTTTGAAGTTTCACCAGCAGTTCTATCGTTGTAATCATAAGTTTACCTTCGATCTGCAATAGCCTGATCCCTCAAACTCATTATTTCCGAGACTCGATTAAGGCGTTACCCCCCCCCCCCCACTTGTAGCGCAAAAAAGGCCTTTTTCATGAATTTTTTTAAAGAAAACTACAAAACTTTTTTAATCGATCAATATACCATCTTAAAGAACACATCTTGAAGAACTTTCAGTAATTTTTTTTTTGAAAAATATTACATTGTTTAGTGGCAAATGGCCGTCAATGAAATAATGTTTTTATATACACGGTTTGCGGTGACCAACATTGCAGCGAAGTGGATCATCTGAAAAAAAATGTGGATGGATTTAGTCAAATATAAGTATAAACTCGTCTTTAATCGAAGGATTTTAAAAACTATTCATTTTTGACAAAATGGCGGACAGTTAAAGTTAATGGTTCGATTTTAACGAAAAAAAACGGCCGTTTTTGGCTATAAAACGGCCATTTTTTTCGGAAAAAAAATCGAACGATTAAAGACTACATTTTTATGTATTAAATAAGCCTGCAAAATTTCAAGAAGATCGGTTCATTAGTGTTCGAGTAATCTTGGTCACCGACTTCAGAAATGCCATTTTGAGAAAAACGCGTTTAAAGTTTCAATTTCAGTTTACACGAAGAACGGATTCTTCTCTTTCAACACTCATATCTCAGTCAATTTTGTTCGGATCGACTTGAAATTTTCAGGACATATTCTCAGATACTTATACTTTAAAAAAATGCAATAAAAAAAATCGATTTTTTATTGCATTTTTTTATTGTACCTTTTTTGTAAAATTTTGTAAATTTTGTAAATCTTTCTTTAAATTAATAAATCTTTAAATCTTAAATATCTTAAATTCTAATATCTAATATCTTAATCTAAAATAAATCTTAAATATCTTGAAATCTTAAATATCTTAAATTCTAATAAAAAATCTTAAATCTTTAAATCTTAAAATAAATCTTAAAATTAATAAATCTTTCTTTAAATTAATAATTCTTTAAATTAGTAAATTTTGTAAATCTTTTGTAAAATTTTGTAAATTTTGTATTGTAAAATTTTTTATTGTAACCTTAAGGGGTTACCCCCACTTGCGATTTTGAAATAATCGATTTTTTTATTGCATTTTTTTGAAGTATAAGTATCTGAGAATATGTCCTGAAAATTTCAAGTCGATCCGAACAAAATTGACTGAGATATGAGCGTTGAAAGAGAAGAATCCGTGAATTGAAGAACTGAAATTGAAACTTTAAACGCGTTTTTCTCAAAATGGCATTTCTGAAGTCGGTGACCAAGATTACTCGAACACTAATGAACCGATCTTCTTGAAATTTTGCAGGCTTATTTAATACATCAAAATGTAGTCTTAAATCGTTCGATTTTTTTTTTCGAAAAAAATGGCCGTTTTATAGCCAAAAAACGACCGTTTTTTTCGTTAAAATCGAACCATTAACTTTGACTGTCGGCCATTTTGTGAAAAATGAATATTTTTTAAAATCCTTCGATTAAAGACTAGTTTATACTTATATTTGACTAAATCCATCCGCATTTTTTTTTCGGATGATCCACTTCGCCGCAATGTTGGTCGCCGCAAACCGTGTATATAAAAACATTATTTCATTGACGGCCATTTGCCACTAAACAATGTAATATTTTTCAATAAAAAAATTACTGAAAGTTCTTCAAGATGTGTTCTTTAAGATGGTATATTGATCGATTAAAAAAGTTTTGTAGTTTTCTTTAAAAAAATTCATGAAAAAGGACTTTTTTTGCGCTACAAGTGGGGGTAACGCGTTAAGGCAGTCTGTCATTAGCTTCATAACTTTCGAGACCCGCGTAAAATAGTTCGGCATTTATCTCCTATCACGCGTCATGTTATTGGTTGACTTACTTTACGTCGTTTTCTTAAGGCTACATACATACGTGCACTTTCACATTTAAGATTACGCACGACGCTTTCACTTTTCACACTCGCGCGTATCGACTGTCGTTTCGCACTTTGTGAAAAATTCTTTTACGCCCTATCGATGGGAAATGACCGTTCTTATATTCTGTCTCGCGTCGAATCAGGGTTGCGGGTACGGTCGGGGCGATTGTGACTTGCCCTCTCGAAGTTGTGAAAACGCGGCTGCAGTCGTCCACATCCGGTTTTTGTCCGCCGCCCGCCGGGAACAAGGAGCTCACTTCCGGCCATGTCACGTGCAAAAGCTTTCCCACGGCCCAGCAGAGGAGGCGACTCTGCACTGGAGGATACCCGAGGTGAGCTTTCGCAGTAATTTTTTCTTCTGTTTAACATATTTTATTTTTCGAATTATAGGCGTGCCATTAAAAAATGACGAACCTTCGTAATTGTCGAAATTGCCGATAGTGGTTAAAAAATCGGCAGAAATATTTAATTTTTTTAAATAACGTTGACAAAATTATAATTAATCAACATCAATTCCATTGAATATTCGTTAATTATATATGTTATCGTAAAGATTTGGAATATGTTTGATAATACGGTAATGTTGGTGCTCGATTGAATTGTTTAATAACATTAAAATAAGTATAGTAATCAAATATAAATATTGCTGAAAATAGTTGATAATATTATCATAATAATGCTACTGAATTTAATAATAATATTGAAACAAGTGCTATTAATAGTAGTGGTATTTGTTATTTCAGGTGCTTTATTTGTTATTTCTTATTTTATTTTTTACTTATTTATTTATTATTTTATTTTTTACTTTTTACTTATTTATTTACTATTTCATTTATTTATTTATTCATTATTTAATAATAATATTGAAACAAGTGCAATTAATAGTAGTAGTATTTATTATTTCAGGTGCTTTATGTATTATTTCTTATTTTATTTATTATTTATTTTTTACTTATTTATTTACGATTTTATTTATTTATTTATTTTTTAATAATAATATTGAAACAAGTGCAATTAATAGTAGTAGTATTTATTATTTCAGGTGCTTTATGTATTATTTCTTATTTTATTATTTATTTATTTCTTTATTTTCTATTTTTTACTTATTTATTTATTATTTTATTTTTTACTTATTTATTTACTATTTTATTTATTTATTTATTTATTTATTTATTATTTAATAATAATATTGAAACAAGTGCAATTAATAGTAGTAGTATTTATTATTTCAGGTGCTTTATGTATTATTTCTTATTTTATTTATTATTTATTTTTTTTAATTTTTTACTTATTTATTTACGATTTTATTTATTTATTTATTTATTATTTAATAATAATATTGAAACAAGTGCAATTAATAGTAGTAGTATTTATTATTTCAGGTGCTTTATTTATTATTTCTTATTTTATTATTTATTTCTTTCTTTATTTTCTATTTTTTACTTATTTATTTACTACTTTATTTATTTATTATTTATTATTTATTATTTCAGGTGCTCCTTCATGGTACTAACACATAGAAGTCTCCTACATACACATTTCCCCTTAAGAAATGTTTTTATTTCTAACTTATATTGTACTGTCGTTTTGTCTTTCGTTTCGTCTCGCATTCGCCTCCTCGTTTACTATTTTTCCAATTAGTTTCTCGATGAGTTTTATGTACATAGTTCAGTTAGAGGCGCCTTTTCAGCATCGTCTGTATCTTTCTATCGATTTGCTCTCCTTTATCCCCTATCCATTTTTCAAGATCTACTATTATCATTATTAGAGAGTTTTATTTGCACAACTTTGCACAAAGTTTTTTTTACAAAGCTTCAACAATACTACATATATATTACTGTTTGCATCTCTTATCTTCTCACTCGCGATTTTCTTTCTTTCAATATTCCAGAACTTACAACTATAACACCCATCTCATTTTTTATTCATTCCTCTATTCCTACGACTCAATTATTAATTTTTTGTTTGGCCCTCTTTCTTTGTTCGAAGAAGAGAAAAAAATAGTCTATGAATTTTGGGAATAAAATGAGTGTAAAAAAAAATGTTTTTCTTTCAGATACGCACTCGTGGCACTCTCCCATTGCGGAGTCGCAACTCCGCCGGGCGGTGGACCACATCACGGCCACGCACCGCCTGGCTTGGTGCACTGTCTGAGGTACATAGTGAAGAACGAGGGACCGCGCGCCCTCTTCAAAGGCCTCGGGCCCAATCTCGTCGGGGTCGCGCCATCGCGGGCCATCTACTTTTGCACCTACTCGCAGAGCAAGGCCTTCTTCAATTCTATACTCGCCCCCGACAGCCCGATGGTTCACGTTTGTTCCGCCTCCTGCGCCGGTGAGTCGAGCTCGCGGAATTCTCGAGCATGTGCTTCCTGTACGTTTCTACGGTTTCGTAGTATTCCTTGGCTCTCGCGCTGGAGGAAGATTCGACGGTGGATTTTGCGCAATGGAAGCTGCGGAAAAATTCTTCCGTGTTAGCCGTTAAGGCTTCTTGGCCACTGCTAGGAAATTTGCCCATCGAGAAACGTCGCGAGCGAAGGACTTAACGAGCTATAAATAGTCGACGATGAATTGCACGAATCTTGGGCGATTATCGGTCTACTTGAAAGCTCCCACGACGCCCTTGGGGCTCCTCACGCGCGTCGCTTGTTCATCAATTCCGCGCGCAAACGCGTCACGCATAGTGCCCGGTCAATTCAGGCTTGGGAGGGGAACTCGTATGCAAGTGCATTGTAATCGTGCACGATGTCCTCTCGACCTGGCCACTTGCGTCCGCGTCAAGGCGTTACCCCCACTTGTAGCGCAAAAAAAAGGCCTTTTTCGTGAATTTTTTTAAAGAAAAGTACAAAACTTTTTTAATCGATCAATATACCATCTTAAAGAACACATCTTGAAGAACTTTCGGTGATTTTTTTATTGAAAAATATTACATCGTTTAGTGGCAAATGGCCGTCAATGAAATAATGTTTTTATATACACGGTTTGCGGTGACCAACATTGCGGCGAAGTGGATCATCTGAAAAAAAAATGCGGATGGATTTAGTCAAATATAAGTATAAACTAGTCTTTAATCGAAGGATTTTAAAAAATATTCATTTTTCACAAAATGGTGGACAGTCAAAGTTAATGGTTCGATTTTAACGAAAAAAAACGGCCGTTTTTTGGCTATAAAACGGCCATTTTTTTTTCGAAAAAAAAAAATCGAACGATTAAAGACTACATTTTTATGTATTAAATAAGCCTGCAAAATTTCAAGAAGATCGGTTCATTAGTGTTCGAGTAATCTTGGTCACCGACTTCAGAAATGCCATTTTGAGAAAAACGCGTTTAAAGTTTCAATTTCAGTTCTTCAATTCACGGATTCTTCTCTTTCAACCCTCATATCTCAGTCAATTTTGTTCGGATCGACTTGAAATTTTCAGGACATATTCTCAGATACTTATACTTCAAAAAAATGCAATAAAAAAATCGATTTTTTCAAAATCGCAAGTGGGGGTAACCCCTTAACGCACACACGCGCATATACACAGGGTGTCCGTCTTGTCTCTGCCACCCGAAATAACTCGGCAATTATCGTCGTCACGAAAAAAATGGTCCAGACAAAAGTTGTACGGTGCGCAGGGGGCCATCGAATCAGGGTTGTTACGCGTATGGAAAACTCAGGGAATTTCTTACCTCCTGGAATAATCAGGGAATTTTGGAAATTGTCTGGAATTTTCGTACAATTTGCTTTTTGCAAAAATTGCACAAAATGAAACTGACTTGAGAAAAAACTGGACAGTATGAAAATAATTTTTAATATTTATATTATTCCTCGTCATACGAAAGTTACGTCAGTGCCGAACATTGAGAATTTAAAAAGCTGGAAACTAACTTACTGTAAAGCTACAATTGTAAGTTAATGTAAGCTAAAAGTAAAGCTAAAAAAATATGGTGCTGAAGTTTGCAGCGTTGGAACGCAACGAAAGTTCCGTTTTACATTTTATTTTCCACATTTTTATTATTATAGGCGATCTTTTTTGATAGATTTTTATGTAGATCGAAAACTAAATATGTTAAAAAATGATTGATGGATTTTAGTAGGCGAAATCTGCCGAAATAAATTAAATTCGTTGCAGTCCAACGATGCAAACTTCAGCATCGTAGAAAAATACATTTACATTCGATCTGTCGATACACAACCGCACCATTATCATTATAGATAAGTGTTTACATTTATTTTTTGTTTACTTTCACCGGCGTACGAACTTTTGTTTATAATGAAGAACAGGTTCTGTATTTGCGTTCAATGTCTTTTTTTTACTTTATAATGTTTAAATTATGTTTCGAATTTCAGTCAAAAAAAAATAAATATCAGTTTTATCAAATTTCCATATGTTTGGTCTTAAAAAATTATGTTATCCAGTTCAATATAATTCTTCAATAGAAGGATCGAGTTGAGAATTTTTTTCAGAAAAGCCAGTCATTGCTGATTTTACGTATATAATTTTCCCGTATAGTTTGTAACGTTTGCAAAGACTAATATCTCTCTAACTAAAAAAATGTATGGTTGATGAAAAGAAAATGTTCTTTATTTGACCCTAATCTGGCTAATTTGCAAAACCTGGAATTTTCGCATACCTGTATGGAAAACCTGGAAAAGTCAAGGACTTTCCGAGTCAATAATGCGCAGCAACTGTGCAAATGCGACGAATTTTTTTTTATTTCGTTGGCGTCGCCGACGCACAGTGAAGATCGCCTCCGCTTTTTAAAACGAAACGGTACAATTTTTTTTCAACCATCTTGTGGAGGACCTCAAGCCGCATAAGAAACATTAGGGGGTCAAAGTCGTTCAAGGTAACTCAAGGTCAGGTATTAAAATGAAACGCAAATCTTAATATCTCGGATCAGTGCGAAATATTTGGCAATGAGCCGAGATATTCAGATTTGTATCATCGATACTGACCTTGAATAACCTTGAACGACTGACCCCCTAATGTTTTTCCATGTGGCTTGAGGTGCTCCAGAAGATGGCTGGAAGAAAAATGTACCATTGCATTTTGAAAAGTGGAGGTGACCTTCGCTGTGCGGCAGCGCCTGCACCGAAATAAGAAAAGAATCGGTTGCATCCGATGGCCCGCTTCATACCGTACAACTTTTGTCTGGAACATTTTTTCGTGACGTCGATAATAACCGAGTTATTTCGGGTGGCAGAGATAAGCGGGACATCCTGTATATGGGGCATTCCACGCCAAATCGATCACTTTTAGACCCGCTCTTTTGATTTGTCGATTGTGTGTGTGTCTGTTTTTTTAAATTCTTTTACGTGATCGGAAATATGTAGTGAATTTTTGAAAAAAAAAACGACGTTTTTTTACACTTGCTTATAACTTTGTGAAAAATTGACCACGTGAGATCCTTTTTTTACCAATATTTTGTTTTGAAACGTATTTTATGAAAAAAAAAAATATTTAGAAAATATTGCACGTCATATTCGGGATAATGTTGGAGTTTTTGGGCAAAAACACGATTTTTTCGAAGTTCGACATTTTTGATTTCCGATTTTTTGTTCGTAAAAAAAGTATGATAAATTTAGTGTTTTTTGCTGCAAGACCCATCGTGGTAAGATTTTTCTTTCTATTTGTTTCTCCTGAAGTGAAACATTTTTATTCTTGATTTTTCCAAAATGTAAATGTTTCCCATAACGCAATAATGTCAATCAATAGATTCTATGGTTAAAAAATGCACGGTAGTATTTCGTTGAAATTAATGTTTTGCTCAGAAACTTCAAAGGATGTACCACGGGGAGGTAAAGTTTGACATCCCAAGTGTAAATGTGCATGTGTGAGCCTGGGTTTGTTTGATAACCCGAACAAACTCAATATAAAAAGTCGTGTCCATTAAAAAAACATGTCGGCCATTTTAACAGTGCCATTTTGAGTTTTGGACAAAAAAATAATTTTTTTTGAACGCTCCCTGTGAACCCTAAGGCTGGGGATAGACGTCCGACGTTTTTCTTTCCGATACTCGGATCCGACAGTCTGATCTGATTATGGGAAGGCACTTATGCCATACATTTGTTTGAACATGCAATACACATCCGATCCGATAGTCGAATCGGACGTCCGAGTCGGAAACGGCGCCGGAGCGTTTACGATTTTATTGCCGTCGCTCAGGGACGCCTGAGCTTGGGGAAAAAGCCGGCCAATAAAATTGGACGCCTATGAAGTGAATCCGATCCGATAGCCTGGTCGGACAATCGGAAGCAAAGCCGGACGTCTCTCTCCAGCCTTAGCAGTAGAAATATATTCCAACCTATCCAACTTGGGAGGAAGCTTTTCCGATAAAAGTTGCACAGTTCGTAGGGGCCCGTCGTGTGGTGGCTACGAGATTCATCCTGATGGCACTACCAGTGTTATTACTAGTTTTTAAACTAGTAACCAGAGAGGAGCTACACTGCAATTTGATTTACGAGGTTAGCCATTTATGTTAGGCTGGCCATTCTATAGCCATATCCTACGGCTATATAATAGCCGTTATTTAGCCATAACCGCGTAAATCAAATTGCAGTTTAGTTAGTTTGAAACCTTGTAACTAGATTTAGTTACTAGTTTGAATCTAGTAAAACTAGATTTAGTTACTAGTTTGAATCTAGGCAAACTAAATTTAGTTACTAGTTTCAATCTAGTAAAACTAAATTTAGTTACTAGTTTGAATCTAGGAAAACTAGATTTAGTTACTAGTTTGAATCTAGGAAAACTAGATTTAGTTACTAGTTTGAATCTAGTAAAACTAGATTTGGTTGCTAGTTTAAATCTTGTAAAACTAGATTTAGTTACTATTTTGAATCTAGTAAAACTAGATTTGTCTGCTAGTTTAAATCTAGTAAAACTAGATTTGGTTACTAGTTTGAATCTAGTAAAACTAGATTTAGTTACTAGTTTGAATCTAGTAAATCTAGATCTAGTTACTAGTTTGAATCTAGTAAAACTAGATTTAGTTACTAGTTTGAATCTAGTAAAACTAGATTTGGTTATTAGTTTGAATCTACTAAAACTAGATTTGGTTGCTAGTTTGAAGCTAGTAAAACTAGATTTAGTTACCAGTTTGAATCTAGGAAAACTAGATATAGTTACTAGTTTGAATCTAGTAAAACTAGATTTAGTTACTAGTTTGGATCTGGTAAAAGTAGATTTAGTTACTAGTTTGATTCTAGTAAAACTAGATTCAGTTACTAGTTTGAATCTAGTAAAACTAGATTTAGTTACTAGTTTGAATCTAGTAAAACTAGATTTAGTTACTAGTTTGAATCTAGTAAATCTATATTTAGTTGCTAGTTTGAATCTAGTAAAACTAGATTTAGTTACTAGTTCGAATCTAGTAAATCTAGATTTAGTTACTAGTTTGAATCTAGTAAAACTAGATTTAGTTGTTAGTTTGAATCTAGGAAAACTAGATTTAGTTACTAGTTTGAATCTAGTAAAACTAGATTTGGTTGCTAGTTTGAATCTAGTGAAACTAGATTTAGTTACTAGTTTGAATCTAGGGAAACTAAATTTAGTTACTAATTTCAATCTAGTAAAACTAAATTTAGTTACTAGTTTGAATCTAGTAAAACTAGATTTGGTTACTAGTTTGAATCTAGTAAAACTAAATTGAGTTCGCAGATTGACGTTTATAGATATAGTTTCGAGACTAGTAGTATCGGATATCCGACAGTTCAACATTATACTTCCACAGTGTTCACTGTTTAATTCCCCGTCTCACGTCACCGTTTACAGCTCAGCGTTAATAGTTCTAGACATGTCCCTCAATCGCTAGATACTCGTTTGGTACCTGACTGTTTTCTAGTCAGTAGCTCTGAGTATGACAGCCCATGGCTAACAGTTCACTAGCACACTATCTAGCATCCAACAGCTCGCCAATGTGACCGCGCCCAGATTCATCACGTTGAAGTTTCCATCGTTGGAATGCAACAATCTTTTCGTTTATTCTTCATTTCTTTTTTTTTTTTTTTTATGCTTACCCAAGGCATACTAAGGTCGAAGATCCCTACTAAGACTACGCAATAACGTTTGAGTGATCTTCAGAGCCGAAGAAAAAAATTGGCCAATAAAAAAAAAGCTTTTCTCTGCATTCCAACGACGCAAACTTCAACATCATGTATATTCGGCTACACGCCTGTAGGCACACAGCTACCGTACGCACTGTCGGGATCTACTCGAGGCGGGAGAGCCCCTAAATACCGGATCGCTGGATTAGTATTCCGTAGATACGGCAGGCGCTCCGTTTGTCGTCTCGCATGCGCTTGGTGTCCGGAGATGTTTGCTCGCAGACCGAGAACTCGAGTTAATCCAACTTGTTCGCACTTGGATGTTCTATTTAGATTGTCTCGTTGACACAGACACCCCAGACGAACGGTACAGTCTATGAGCTCCGTTGGTGGCACGGTCCGGACCCTCCGAAGGTCGCTTCGTCTTTATTTATTCTGCCGAAAAAATGTACACAGATACGATAGTAACAATAACAACAATAAATAACAAAATAATAGTAATAATAACAAAATTATGATAAATAATAATAACAATAATCAACGAAAAAAAAGTTACATTAACAAAAAATAATTATAACAAAAAGGATTTAATATCCTTAAATATCTTGATAAAGTAAAATAAGAATTTGGCATACTTATAAAATAAATCGGATTTCACTGTCCTCGAATATCTTTATAAGACAAAAAAAGGATTTAATATCCTTGAATATCCTTATAAAATGAAATAATAATCATAATAAGAAAATTATGGTAAATGATAATAATGATCAAGAAACAAAAAATTATAATGACAATGAAAATGAATTATTGTAGCAATAACGATTTAATATCCTTAAATATCCTCATAAAGTAAAATAATAATTTGACATACTTATAAAAAAAAAATAAGAACTCGGTATCCTTGAATATCTTTGAAGATAAAAAAAGGATTCGATATCCTTGAGTATCCTTAGCAAATAGAACAAGGATTCAACATCCTTGAATATCCTTATAAAATAAAATGAGGATTTAATATCCTTGAATATCCTAATCAAATAAAATAAAGATTCAATACTAATGAATATATTTATTAAGTATATTCAGAGTGGCTCGATTCGTTGTTCCAAAGCTGTGCCTCTAACTTTGCTTCAGCTGTGCAAAGTTAACTTTGTATACCTTACCGATAATTTATGATTAAGCTCAAAAAAATTATTACCGTTATGGATGTTTATTACCTGAAAAATGTGAGCAAAATTTGGGAGAGAATAATTTTCGATAATAATCGATTTGTCTAAAAAAATATCTCATAATAATAAAACAAAGCACAGCTTTGGACCAACGAATCGAGCCACTCTGAAAAAAATAGGTGTTACTGTACATACTTCAGAGTATTTTCTGGAATTTTTTGAGAAGAATCAAAAGTGACATACCGACCGAAAAAAAATATTTTTGTATAATTTTGGTGAAAATGGGCATTTTTTTAACTCGAAAAATTCAAAACATAATTTTTTCACAAAGTTCATGTAAAATTGCAACTTTTTTGTGTTAAACATTTTTCTGTTAAATCAAATGCTCACGAGATATAACGGTATTTTGAAAATTTGAAAAACTCGAGAAAGTGCGGTCCAAAAATTTTGAAAAAATTTACACTTTTTTTTTCATATAATTAAATAATTTGACAAAATTTCAATTTTTTTTGATAGTGGACAACTTTTTCACCGTTCGAAATGGTATGGAACGCCTCATATATATATATATGCAACAAATGAAACATATATATTTTTTTTTCTAACAGCTTGATATTCATACTAAATAGATGTGTAATTAATTTTATGAGTGAATCACTTTTTCGTACGAAAAAAAAAATTGTTAAACTCGCACATGATTTGATATCCGTTACTGTGGTCTAAGGCCTTAACGAAGAACGCCGTGGCAAGGCAAATTTGATTCGATGAATATGTTCGTCGGACGACGATTTGCCCGATTCGTTGCGAAATAAAATCGGTACTGTGTACACTTGTACTCGCAATTATTGTATTACGATAACCCGAACGCGCACGTAACGTGAGTATTATAGATTGCCCCCCAACCGAGCATTCATTTCGTTTATCGAATATCCGTGTATACATGTATATACATTTTTTGTCCCGGGTGTAAAAATTACTTGCGAATACGACAATTCACGTGCTCCGAAATCATTGATTATTCTTATTCTTGTCCTCGATGATATTACAAAGCGAATGGTGCGCGGTTGACGCAAAAATGATCATTTTCGTTCGGCAAATAATAAATTTGACATTTAGATCGAGAAAAAAACAGTAAACGTAGCTGGGGGGGAAAAATGGAAATTTTAGTAGAAGGCAAAAAAAGATAATGGGACAAAAAGATACGAAAAGAAAATATTTTAAAACAATTTTAACGAGCAAACAAGAAGAAATAAATTAATCGCGCTAAAAGGGAAAAATAGACGAAATTGAAGAAAAAAAAGTAAATAGAGCATAATTTTTTTTGCAATTTTTGTTTGGTGGAAAATGAATAAAACGATAAGAAAAAAAAGGTAAATGTATTGAATTTTAAAAAACACAAATTTAGTTGAAGGAAAAAATTAAAAAACAAAAGGCCAATTAAGAAGTACAAAAGAAGAAAAGAATATACAAGATAAGGAGAAAAAAATTAATTAAGTGATCAATAACATCGAAGAAAAAAAATGGGCAGAATTAAAAAAGAAAAATTAATTGCATACCAAGGAGAGATAGAGAAAGAGATGCAAGCGAAATTGAAAGGAAGAAATAAGATTAATTGCGAAAATCGAAATATAGTAATTAAGATTTAACGATTTATCGAAACTTTTATGTCCGACGAGGAACCAAACGTGAGAGCGGCGAATAAAACGTGCTCTTACAGATGCGTTCAAGATCGCACGCGTGTATCACGTGACGAGCGCGAGAACAAAAAAGAACGCAGATACCCGCAGGATATTTTCGCGAGGCTCACGTGCGTCGTGTCACGTAGGCCAGTCATTCGCGTACGCGAAGTGCAAAAAAAAAATCTCCGTCGCCAACTCCGTGTGTGTATGGATGGTTCACTCGTCGACTGCTTTTTTTTCACGGTCCCCTGTCCTTGTCGACAGGAGGAAAAAAAACAATCCGATTTTCAAATTAAATTCCACTGGATTTCGATCTTTTTTTCGAGACTTTTTGCAAATTCTGACGTTTCAACTCTCGGTAGGTCACGAGTCCAATCCTTCAATTTCCCTAACAGGTTCCATAAAGCGTTCACTGTTTTTTAAGGAGTAAGGCCACTGTAACGGCCCAAAAAAAAAGGTTTTTTCACTAATTTTTTGCTCCCGAAATTGAAGGTATTTGAAAAAAAACTTTTAATGGTGTTATCGGGCATACATTAAACTTTATTATAAAATTTTTTTACAGTAAAAAAAAACAAAATGGCGGTTCCACAGCTATCTTCCCGGGACATGTTTTGCTTCCAGGGCTCCGCGGCACGCAGCACCACTGGTGCACTTTTGAATCTAGAACAAAAAAAAACCATTAATCTAGAGGGCTATAGCTAGAGAATGTCGATCGGATTTTAAAAAGTATCAATTTTTGTGGATTTGGCGTGCGTTTGAAAAAAAAATTGATTTTTGACGAAAAAAACGGCAAGTTTTTTGTTAATAAAAAATCAATAAATAAAGTTCTTGAAAATTCCGATCGACATTCTCAAGATAATGTAAATGTTCACATCTGGTTAAAATTTCAAGTAAAAAAAATGAAAATTGTTCGAGTTATGCTGCGTGCCATTTTGAAAAACCATGTTTCGAGAAAAACGCGTTTAAAGTTTTGCGAATAGTTTTTTATTGGAAAAAATTAAAAAAAGAAGTTAAAAAAAATTTTTACCGTTAGTCTGCAATCCCAGCACCATACATTTGTCCTTCGATAGCCAAATTTTCATCTTCTTCGTCTTTCCTGGTTGATTTTTGGAGCGCGCGCGCACTTTTGGCCGCGTCGCTCAGAGATGTCTCCGCGTGCGTGATGCGTTTGGCGTCGGCTTCGATGCAGAAATTATATAACTGTACACCGATTTCCACCTCCAACATCTTGAATATTTGCAAGACGTTGGTAAGGCCGCCATTGAATATGCAAACAGCGATATCCGTCGCAATATCTAGTACAGTTTTTCCGCTTGAGGATGATTTGGGGGCCAAACTCCAAACGGTAGCGTTGAAACTTTCGTTATTGTTTTGGGTATAGGCCCCCAAGCAACGCTCCAGCAACTCGTCCCGGCTCAATTTCATGTAGATGGGTTTGATGGCTTGATAAACCTCCTCACTCATTGGCTGATTGTGATGATACGCATCCAAGGCATTTTCTGCTTTCGCTTTCTTCCAACTGCACCAATTCTCCGAACATTTTTCGTGCTGAGGCTTTTCATCCGTTGACATTTTGTGAAAAAGGGTTGCCCAGATCTCATTTTTCATATTTTTGATGGAATCGGAATTTCGACGGATTGCTAAGCCGTAATAAATGCTTAGTTCGTCAATCAATTTGGCAGTGAGTTTTCCTCTTCCCCCGAGACCTTTTGTTCCTTTTTTTAAGTTTCTCAATCGAGTGCCCATTCTTTTTTGCACGTGATCTGTGCACTCTTTTTTTTAACATCAACATTTTCATAAGGCTTCGAATCCACGATGCCTCTGAAAGTTTTGGAATCGCCATCTCCGATATAATTGCAGTTGTTTCGGAGCAAGTTTTGACACGCTTGGCGGCGACCTTCATTTCCTAAGGACAACAAATTTTTTTTCGCACAGGACCTTTTTTTTCTTATTCTAGAGGGTTTAAACTATTTTTTAAGCCAATAAAAAAAAATCGATTTTTCAAAAAATTTACAGTGGCCTTACCCCTTAAATTAAATCCCAGCGAACTTCAGTTGTGGCCTAAAAAAACAGCTCGATGTTCAATATTTTTCTCCGGCGAAAATATCGTGATTACGAGGTCGGGACTTTATACACAATTGATACATGGGCTTGTCAAGTTTGGGTTTTTTTTTCATCGACAAATATTCGTAAACAATGAAGTTATTATTTAAAACAAAGCGCCGCCGCCGGATGGCCAATCGGTGTAAGTGCTTCCGGAAACTAGGCTCATTTGAAATGAAATATAAAAAATGTGCTTTCAGTGCAATAATAAAACATTCGGAGAACCGCATATATTTTTTTGAAATTTTGCAAATTACGAAAATGGCGAGCTGTAGAAAAAAAAAGTCTATTTTCGGCAAAAAGAACTACCTTAAGGGGTCTTTTCACTTTAGACGCAAAAAGGCTGTTTTTATGCATTTTTTTGATAGGTTTATATTACAGATATCGATATAAAAGTTGTTACACTTAATAGAAAAACTTTCAAAGTAAAGAGAGAAAAAATTCAATGTATTTATGTAATTCAAAACAAACTTTAAACGCTTTTTACTCGAAACAACGTTTTTCGACGGTTGATAAAATCTACGAAACTACAATCTTGAAAAAACAAAATCTTGAAACGATCCTTATGAAAATTTTAATCATATATTCTTTGCAACTATAGCCATAGCGTATATCAAAGGTTTTTTTAAATTTTGATATTTACTATATATTTTTTGCCAAAAACGGTGAAAGAACACGTTTTTTTTTGTTTTTTCGAAAAATGTCCGCCATTTTGTTATTTTTGCATATATAAAAAATCGTACGACATGCGCTATAGCCATTACCATACTGAATCCGAGTTTGAATCTGAAAACCGTTTGAGTTTTTGTTTCGGACGATCCATCCCCGAGATTTCATCAACAGCGCAGACCTACAAGTTTTTCGGGACATTTTTTCAACCACCATCTCCGTCTGTAAATAGAAACTTAAATAACGAAAATTTTTTTTTTAAGGTATTTCGAAAGTGTATTTATTAAATGTAACAACCTTTATATCAATATCTATAATATAAAACTATCAAAAAACATTCATGAAAATAGCTATTTAGCGTCTAAAGTGAGAAGACCCATTAATGATGGATGTACATAATGAAAGACTCGAAGATTTATTGGACGTATCTGTGGTTGAACGAAAAAACAGCATCTATGAAAAAACAGCGTTTGGATTTAAATGCCACTGCGAACACGCTGGGTGCGAACGGCGCACAAGTTCTTTATGCGTCGCCTCAATTTGTCCTCAGAGACGTTGCTATTGAATTACCGGCGCATAATCTAAATATAGGCTGCCGTTGTTACGTCAGGGTAAACAAGTTTGTTGTCTTCTCGGCCCGATAGAAATGGGAACGTTGCCTTTGCGCGCATGTAAACACACAGACGAAAAACAGGATCGATATGAACAAATTTCTTTTCCCGGACACAATTCAGGTGAAATCTACATCTGCGAAAATATTGAATATCCTGTTGGGTACTTTTATACGCACGAGCGATGAAGTGAACTCGGGCGGATCAGCGTACACGATTTATTTCTTCGTGAACACCTGAACAGGTTGAGCTATTTTCGAACGACAATACGTAGTAACGAGGCGGAAACGCGCGCATTTGAGACGCCCCGCGCACTGGTGGTGAAAATAAAAACAACTCAACAGGTCTTCATTAGCCCGAAAAAAACGGGTCGATTTTGAATATTTTTTTCTCATCGGAATATCGGGTTTCCGAGGTCGGGATTTTACACACAATTGATGCGTGGGCTTGCCGATGTTGAGTTTTTTTTATGTTGAAAAACATCAATAAACAATGGAGTTATTATTATTTGAAGAAAGTGATGCGTTGCTGCGTGGCCGATCGGTGGAGGTGCTTCTGGCAACTAGTCGCCCGAAGAGAAAAATATAAAATTTACTGTTGGTATAATGATAAAACTTCCGCACGAACGGATACTTGTTTGAAGTTTTGGAAATTACGAAAGGGACGAGCCTGAAGGGGAAGTTTGATTTTCGACAAAAAAAAACAACTTTGATAATTTGTTATTAACAAACGGACAAGCATATTAAAAAATTATCCGGTCATACGATAGAAAATGTTATATACCATGCTCTGTCTGAATTTGAAGCGAATCGGACGAATGGATCTAGAGGTCGGACACACCGTTTCATAAACCGTAGTTTCGCGGAAAACGCAAAAGAAAAAAATCCCAAAAATCGTTATAACCCGGTCAATTTTTGATATTTTTATCAAATCTTCGCTAAAGTCAAATCAATCGAAAGTTGAGAGCCTACGTTCCAAATCTATACAATAAGATTTGCACTCTATTTTTTTTTACGTTGACATTCCGAACCCTAATTATAATTAACCTGTGCGTCCAAGAAGGACGCAAATATCAAAACGTCCCCATTTTAATTCCGTAAAATATTCATCAAAATGTCATGCTACATTACTGCGTTCGTAGAAGCAATATTGCCCTGGATTGCAATTGCAATAAATTGCCAATCAGCAATGAGTTGTAACGGCGCGCCGTGCCTTGCAACGTGGGACGGTGTGACGAATCAGTCGTGTCGCCATCTGTTCACGATGACTCCGTACTTCTCCGTCGACCTTGCGAGAGAAAGAAAAGGAGCCCGAACCTTACGGCTCAATAGCCAAGTGTTTGGATATCGCCTCTGAAAGCTCTGAAACTCAATGTGCCAAACCTATTCTACCTTGTAATCGCACGCGTACAGTACATTCTGTTGTACACGCTACGATCTTCGTGCTCCGTACGTTTGGCAACGTGCCGAATTATCGGGCAAAATTAGCAACGGAAATGTCGCCATCGCTCTACAGAGTGTCCGAAAAGTCGACGGCTTCTTCACGATGCATATAGATCGCAAAATTCCGAAGAGAAAAGTCCTCATCCACTTTCTTCTCCGACGTAGGCTTGCCTGGATATTGATCGATCCAGTGACAGCCAATCGGGCGCGCGAACGGGGCCAGGCGGGAGGTGGGGAGCGTCCAGCGAGAGCGCGCGCGCAGCCACGCCCACTCGCGCGCCATAGGCTCCGCGGCCTAGTGGCGAGCCGGTCGGCGCATCCCATTGGCTATGACCGATCACTCGATATCTTCCGAACGGCTGATCGGAGAGAAAAACGTCCGAGGACTTTTCTCTTCAGAATTTCACGCTCTGTCCACTCCGCCGAAAGTCCGCAGCAACTTTCCGCATACCCTGTATCTGTACCCCGTTTTGGATCGGGATTGTGTAAACACGTCGAAGAAGTTAGAAAAAGAGGGTCAATTCCTCGTGGCTCAATCTATCGTACTATTGAAACAGTGCTGCAAGTCCTTTGGAATTCGCAACGCGAAATCATTACCTGCGCAGTAACGCGTCCTCAACGAAAAAGAAAAAAAATACTCCGGCCATTGGCGACACAAAGTTGGGGGTTCTCGTACAGTGTAACTCTATGTCAATACCAAACATGATCGCAGCCAAACTCATGTATTTGCTCGCTCTTTGTCACCAACTTGAGAATTTGATAACGCCCGTTGACACTGCTGTGGCACATTCGATAAATTGTTTGCACCTTCGATTCGCGGCATTCCTGCGAGCGATAAATTATGCGTGTCAACTTGCCGCTTGCCTCCGACTCGTAAGAGCATTTTTGACATGTATTCGCAAACTTAAACGGATGAGCACATTGTACACACGTGCTCGGTACGTGATTTCTTATGCAACGATCTCCGAACGTCGAATATTCATAAATGAGGTGTTGTCCATTGGGACAGTTTTCATTAACGCAGGTCACAGATTGTTCGATGCGCGGTAACAGCTGATCAAATTCATTCTAATTTTTCCACGCTTTTTTATCCATTCTTTTTTGTTCCAACGTATACCGTCGCGGGTTTTTGCTTATTACTCTTCTCAATCGAACACTCTCCTATCACTCCCTACCCACACTTTGCTCATATAAACAAGAATACAAGTAAAAATTTCGCCAAAATTGGAATATTTTTTGAACACCCGTTATTTTGTGATTTTTTTTTCGAAAAAAGAAACAGTTACGTACAACTACATTCACATAGATTATGAAACGTTTTTTCTTTCTTTAAGGATGTTGAGTCCCTATGAAACATGTTAATGTTAATTGTTCAATAAATAGCTTCTTAATCGTCATGATATTTTAACACGACCTCCTGAATACTTCATGTAAAAACAGACCAAATTTTCAGAATTCTATCATCATTACTTCAACCTCCTTAAGGGTTGAAATAAAAAATGATAAGAAAATTCTGAAAATTTGGTATGTTTTTGTATGAAGTATTTAAGAAGTCGTGTTAAAATTTCACGACGATTAGGAAGCTCGTTATTAAAAAATTAACATTTTGTTAAGAAGAATTTTTAAAAGAAATAAAAAAAAATTTATCGATAAACATCGTTTTGTTTCCGTTGCTTTCAGTATATTGTAGATATTATAAAATTGAGAGGTCAAAAAAAAAACGTATTGCAAAATTACATCAGTTTCCATAAAACAACATTTAATTTGTGATTGTTAATTGTTCAATAACGAGCTTCCTAATTGTCGTGAAATTTTTACACGACCTCTGAAATACTTCGTACAAAAACATACCAAATTTTCAGAATTTTATCATCATTTGCGATTTGGGACTCAACATCCTTAATATACCTCGATAACGTTGTTAACTTACAATTTTCAAAAATAAAAATTCTCACGAGATAAGTTCAATGTATGCTCAACAACATACCTTTTTTTCAAATCGTGGATAAATAATCTAGAAGACAAGAAAATCGGATTAAAAAAAATGTATTTATGTAACCCAAACAAACTTTAAACGCGTTTTTCTCGAAACAACGTTTTTCGACGGCTTGTTGATAAAAGCATCGAAGCTACTGAACCGATCCTCATGAAATTTTAACCACATATTCTTTGCATCTATAGCGCATATCGAGGATTTTTTTAAATTTTGATGTTTACTATTTTTTTCTTAAAAAACGGTGAAAGAACACGTTTTTTTTTTGTTTTTTCGAAAAATGTCCGCCATTTTATTATTTTTGCATATATCAAAAGTCGTATGATATGCGCTATAGCCATTGCCATACTTAATTTAAAAACCGTTTGATTTTTTTTTTGTTTCGGATCGCAGACCTACAATTTTTAGGACATTTTTTTAACTACCGTTTTCGTCTATAATTAGTGACTTAAATAAATAAATATTAAAAAACTGTATCTCGAAAGTGTATCTATCAAGTGTAACAACTTTTATACCAATATCTATAATATAAACCTATTAAAGATATTCATGAAAATAGCCCCTTCTTTAGTATCGTATTTAGTATTCAGTATCGGTTCGATTCTAATTTTTATTTTTATTATATAATTTTTCTTTGTATATTTATAATATTTTATTTATAGATTTATAAAATTTTAAATAACATTATATCGATTTTTATTATATATGTATATAATTTACATACAATTATCTAGACATACGTATATATTGCTGGCTCTACGTATGCTAAACAATTTACGTAACAAAAAAAAAACAGCTCACGCGATCCCACGGTATTTGCATTTATACTTTGGACCTCCGGACTCGCTCCAGTAATTCATGCATGAAACGAAACCGAATTGCAATGGTAAATATAAATATCCGATCTGGAATTAAATCCATCAAACTAACATTGACGACGAGAATATTTCGTTTCTTTTTTTTACTTCCGAACATTTCTGCTCCGAGGTTTTTTTTTAACTTTCCTCCCCTCCGCGTTTCTATGCGTGACGATTTTTTTTTCCTTTCACAAACGGCACGATTTTTGCACGTCTAATCCCGCGACGTACAACTCCCTGACGATTCCGTCTTCGGTTATCATGGAATAACGTCGACTCCTCGTACCTCCGAGTTCTGGCATTTCCATATCCATTCTTATCGATTTCGTGTACGCGCCTGACGGATCGGCCAATATTCTCACCTGCGCAGTAAGGCACATTCCTCAGGTGTTTGAAAAAAAGTCGAAATATAAAAATCCAAAAGTAATTCGATAAAATCTTTAAATTGTTGTTATAGTCCACGAGATTGAAGTTTGCATCGTTGGAACGCAACGGAGATTATTACTGTTCACTTGCTCGAATTTCTTTTCGCAAATATTCGCCACAAAAGTGCCTCAGCCATTTTTTAAGGGGTCTGTTCATTTTAGACGCTAAAAAAAGACGATTTTTATGAATTTTTTTGATAGGTTTATATTGCAGATATTTATATAAAATTTTTTACGCTTAATGAATACACTTTCGAAATACATTAAAAATTTTTTTTATGTATTTTCGTAACCCAAACAAACTTTGAACGTTTTTGTCGAAAAAAAAACCTTTTTCGACGGCTCGATGATAAAATCCTCGAAACTACTGAACCGATCCTCATAAAATTTGAACCACATATTTTTTACAACTATTGCTACACCGTACATCAAGGATTTTCGTAAATTTTGATATTTACTATTTTTTTTGCCAAAAATGGTGAAAAAACTTTTTTTTTCGAAAAATGTCCGCTATTTTATTTTTTTCATATATAAAAAATCGTATGATATGCGCTATAGTCATTAACATACTGAACCTAAAACAGTTTGATTTTTTTTGTTTCGGATAATCCATCCCCGAGATTTCATCAACAGTGCAGACCTACAATTTTTCAGGACATTTTTTTTAACTACCACTTTCGTCTATGAATAGTGACCTAGATAAAAAAAAAAAAAATTTGCTGAATTTCGAAAGTGCATTTATCAAGTACAACAACTTTTATGTCAATATCTATAATATAAACGTATCAAAACAATTCATGAAAATAGCCTTTTTAGCGTCTAAAGTGATAAGACCCCTTAAGACGCTTGTTTGTAGATCGAGAATTGAAATCTGAAATTTTTTTTTGTAAAATACTCAAGATGAGGGAATAAAAATGTAAAGGAGAAATTATACATACTTTCTGCGACTTCGAAATAAAGTAAAAATATCGAAATACCAAAAAAATATTCCCGCTTGAAAAGATTTTCCGGATGACAGTAACAGTGGCCTATGAAAAAAATTACGTGCACTAATAAAAAGAATATCAGAGTACGACGAAATCAAAGAAATTCGGGGCGATAACGAACGAAATCAAGGATTCTTTTTTGACGTGCGATCGAGATATGTATCTCGAGAAATCTCGTCGAAACGATAAAACACAGCGGGGGCGGTTGGCGTGTGGTAAACTGACATAACTCGGCTTTATCCTCAATGCTACATAACGAAAACGAGACTAATCGTTCCTCTCGACATGCACGATCGTTATCCGCAGCACTGCGTCATTCCATCGTCTTTTCTACCATATTGGGCAAAGTCAACCACACGCTTACCGTACAAAATTCTCTTCGCCAAATTCCACTGAGATTTTGTTCCGCAAAAAAATATGCAATTCGAACGATTCGACGCTGTGAAATTTGTCATTGATAAAGGAAGAGGGAGTTGGGAGAATAAATGTACTTTTTCCGGTGCACCCTTGGCCCATCCCCAAGCTGATAGAACGTACGGATCGTTCACGGAGATGCAAATTATTTCGTGGAAGCCTTTGGATTTTAATTCGTCCGATCTGACGAAGAAAAATTGCTAAGTGTCAAACGATCGTGTTGTACTTTTTGCATCGGCTGGTCAGTCTTATTTTTTAATTGATAATTGATTACAGAACTTTTTCATTGATAATCAATTTCATTGACATTTTGATGACGTTGAAGTTTGCATAGTTGGAACGCAACGAAAGTCCTCATCACTTTTTTTTTCTTTCATTTCTTCATTTTCATTACAATCTATCATTTTTTGATAGATTGTAATGAAATTATACATTTTGGGCAATATGATAAGATTGATACAATATTGATCGTAGTATATATACCATACATAGTATACGATACTTAATGATAATATGAGTAACATCTTATTTATTATAACAATAGTAGCGATAATATGGTAAATATTACTATTATAATAAAAATATGAATAACCATGATAACAATTATGATAGCAATGATACTGCAATTATTAGAACAATGAAAAGAGCTATGTTAATAATGATAATAACAATAATAACGTCAATAATCTTGTAATTTCTATAAAAATATAAACGACAGTATAAATAATAATGGGGCCGGGTTGAAGTTCCGAAGTTTGAATGCTCCGACGGTTTAAAATTCCGAATTTTAATATTCCGAAATTCGAGATGGGGCCGGGTTGAAATTACGAACTTTGAATGGTCAGAACGTTCAAAACTCCGAAAGAATTTTACACGAAAGAGCAAAACTCCGAAAGAATTTTACACGAAAGACCAAAACTCCGAAAAATAATTCGGCAATGAAAGTTTTTGAAATTTCAAAATTTTCAATAAATCGACGATTTATTTCAAGAATTTTTATTTTATCGAGCAGCGCTTTTATGTCAATTTTGAAATTAATCTAGACAATGTTATACCCTCTTGCTCTTCTACATCATTGACGGTCAACTATGATGTAGAACGTATAACATTGTCTACAGAAATTTCAGAATTGCCATAAAATCACGCCTTAATAAAAATAACATTGTTGAAATAATTCGTCGATTTATTGGAAATTTTGAAGCTTCAGAAACTTCCGTAGCCAAATTATTTCGACGGTGTTCAAATTTTCGGGGTAGTATTCTTTCGATGTTCTGATCATGAAAAATTCGGAATTTCAACCCGGCCCCATAACGACGATAACAATTATAATAGCAATAATGAGGTAGTTACAATAATAACGAGAACAGAATACTGAATAATATTAATGAAAATCTAAACAGCAATTGGAATAATTTTACTAAGTTAATCAAATGTAATAAAAAAATGAATGAAAAAATTGAAATTTCAATTCATCAACACAGCAATTTTACCAATTTTCGTAAAACAACAATAGAAACGACAACACTGAAATAGCAATTGATTCTCACAATAATAATTAATAATAAAAATGGTAAGGCGTGAATTTAGCCGCAGACGAAATCTTTCCCAGACTTGTCACCTGTGCGTTCACTGACGTCAGAAGACTCGCGGAAATGCACAATTTTTCACGACAAACTGTGCCAAATATTTCATCAAATATGAAAATGTATCAATTAAATATTTACCAAGCAATATAAATTATCGAAGGAGACGCGTTTTTCGTAGGCGTCCTTTTAAAAAATGACGAATTACTTTTCGACAAATCCTCGGAGATGCACTCTCGAGCATCCCGGTACGAACGCACCCGGAACGCCAAAAATGATGGCTCTCTTGCCTCGGACAAGTTCGCGTATGTTTTTCGTTCTTTCCGAGGCTTCCTCGTACAATTCGACGCTGGGCAATTCATCACCGACGCTTATGTGGGTCATTTTTGACAGACAGAGAGAGATAGAGAGAAAGACGGAGAAAAGCACTTGGATGTTATAAATTTTGTGGTCGGTTGTAAAAACAAATGATGATGCGGTCGTTAAGGGATAACACCAGTCTAGCGGCAGAAAATAAGGCCTAACTTTGGCAATTTATTTTGGGAGTATGAGAAAAAGAATAGAATTTCTTTTCAGCGGGTTTATTCAACACATATTAAAGTATGAACAAAAAAATTTACGCTCCGGCTAGCCGTCCGGTTATCTCGGGTAGGCTCAGTTGACGCTGTACAACGCCCCAAACAATCAAACCCAAACAAACATACTCAAACGAACGAACCCAAACAAACGGACCCAAACAAACGGACCCAAACAAACAAATCCAAATAAACAGGCCCAAACAAACAACCCCAAACAAACAAACTCAAACAAACAAATCCAAACAAATGGACCCAAACAAACAGTCCCAAACAAACAAACCCAAACAAACAATCCCAAACAAACAAACCCAAACAAACGAACCCAAACAAACGAACCCAAACAAACGAGCCCAAACAAACGGGCCCAAACAAACAAATCCAAATAAACAAGCCCAAACAAACGAACCCAAACAAACAACCTCAAACAAACGAACCCAAACGCACAAACTCAAACAAACGAACCCAAACAATCAAACCCAAACAAAATTATAAAGATTTTATTCGGACGAATACGTGTAAATTATTCGGACCGGGAGGCACTCCGGAAAATTTATCAAATTTTTCATACAAAATGGCCGCGACAGAGCACACCTTGAACGACGTATTTTTTTTTTACGAATAGCCTCACGGGAGGACGGTTTTCTCGTAAAGTATACGACCAGGAACAAAAACCACAAAAATTATAATCCGTATAAATATTATTAGCTACGGGACTACGTAGGGATTTTTTTTAATGAAATTTTGAAAAAATTGCGCTCTTTGAAAGACACGAATCGATTTTTTGGCCAAAAAATAAGCAGTAAATTGTTTATAAAAAATGTACTCCCATTGAGAATGTAATTGCGACGCTACCATCACCATTTCAAATCGATCCATGCGAAGGTGTTCGAGTAATCCGTCCTCCCAGTTTGAAAAAAATGGTTTCGAGAAAAACGCGTTTAGAGTTGTACGAGCACTGGGCAAAATCTATAATTGAATCTTTAAAAAAAATCGTTCGTTACAAGACCAATTGCATATTGTCTTTATGAGCCCAAAGTATTTTTTAAGCAAAAAAAAACGATTTTACCAAGATCCTAGAGTGGTGTTATCCCTTAGGGAAAAAGAATGCTGTAAATGCTGAAGATGAACATGACTTTCAGGATATTTCGGAGCAACGAACAATTTGACATTTTCGCGGCAGGGAAAAATTCATTATTTTCGTAGCACGATGATGACAAAGAGTGTCAACGTTATTGCAATATTCGTGGTTACAATAATAATGACAATATCGATAATAATAATAATGATAAAAATTATTTCATTGATAATACTGATAATGATGCTAATATTGATAATATTGCTAATAATATTGATAATATTGCTAATAATATTGATAATAATTCTAATATCAATATTGATGCTGTGACAATCGTGACCAATCGGTCATGATAACGATGAAAATGATAAAAATTGCAATAGCGATAATAATGCTAACAGCGATGATATCGATGAGACTGATAACGATGATTTATGATATTTCGATAAATAATGATGGTACTAGTGAAATAATAATGACAATAATGATACCGATGACCGTAATGATAATAACTCGAATAATTATAATTACAATAACGTCAATGATAATAACGATAATATGGATAATACGTTCATAATAATGATAATCTTAATCGTAATAATAACTCAATAACAATAAAATGAACTTCGACAATGATAATATTATTCGGCATAATAATAACAACCCCATAGCAATAATGAACATAAGGCCAATTTGTCGTTGACATTTTGACGAACTACTCGTTAGATTAAAAAAATAGAAAGATAAAAAATTAGGTCATTCGTTAGATAAGAAAAGTTTGTTTCACCTTCGGCAGATAAAAAATTGCATCATTCGTTGGATAATTTTTTTTTTTGTTTCAATATATGCGACGGGACGATTCTCTGTTCGTGACACGCAGTAATAGTCAACATGAAATATCCCAGTGTCGGACAAATCGCATCGAATTACGTTTGCGTAACGGAAACACCAATCTCCTCTTACGGTCACAAATACAACACTTTTTTAAATTCTTTTTTGCCTCGACGAGAGATCACCAATGAAAAACAAATGCCCTTAAGGGGTCTTCGCACTTCAGACGCTAAAAGAGGCTAATTTAATGCATTTTTAAAATAGATTTATATCATAGATCTTGATACAAAAGTTGTTACACTTAATAAATACAACAAAAAAATGTTTTTTATGTATTTATGTAACCCAAACAAACTTTAAACGCGTTTTTTTTCGAAACGACGTTTTTCGACGGCTTTTTGATCAAATCTTCGAAACTACTGAACCGATCCTTATGAAATTTTAACCACATATTCTTTACAACTACAACCATAGCGGATATTAAGGTTTTTTTTTAAATTTTGATATTTATCAATTTTTTTTGTTGCTAGAAACGGTAAAAAACTCATTTTTTTTCGAAAAATGTCCATCATTTTATTTTTGCATATATAAAAAATCGTATCATATGCGCCATAGCTATGAACATACTGAATATAAAACCGTTTGATTTTTTTGTTTCGAATAATCCATGTCCCGATACTTCATCAACAGCGCAGACCAACCATTTTGTTAACTCCCATTTTCGTAGATAAATAGTGACTTGAATAAATTGAAAAAAATGTCTAATCTATTTTGAAAGTGTATTTATCAAGTGTAACATTTTTTAAGTCAATATCTATAATATACACCTACCAAAAAAATTCATGCAAATCGCCGTTTTTTAGCGTATAAAGTGAGATTAATATTTCAATGCTCATAACATTCGATGAGCTTCCTCCATTCCAATTTTCTATCAAATACCATGAAATTATCATATTATAATTATTCAATTACTATTTTTGGCCATCGCAATCTCAAAATTATTTTCTCTCCTTTTTCGTCATCCCCAAAAGATCGACTTTCAATTAAATTCTTATACTCAACATAAACTCTAGACTTAAAAAAAAAAAAACTTTTTACATGTATTTCGAAAGTGTATTTATTGAGTGTAACGACGTTTATATCAATATTCATAATATAATCCTATTTTAAAAAATCATTAAAATCGCCTTTATTTAGTGTCTAAAGTGAGAAGACCCCTTAAAGAAATCCTCAAGAAAAAACACCCCACTAGTCTTCTTTTTTTTTTTCATACACGCCCCAGCCCAAAAAAAATTAAAAACACTTCGACAGTATTCGCAAAACTAGGCATTGGTTTTTCGCGAAATACAAATGTGCGCTTGCAAAATTGATTGCAGATCAGTTTACGAATAATCGTTGCAGCATTGGGCCGGAGGGGGCGGGGGGTGTCGACGAGTGACTCGTGAGCAAAACGGAACGAATTGTTGATCTCGTGTTCACACAGTGCGTTGAAAAAATGTTGCAGGTTTCGTGGCGAGCACCGCGACGAATCCAATATGGTTCGTCAAAACGAGGCTGCAGCTAGATCATCACATGCATCGAATGACGGCCGTCGAGTGCATCCGGAGGATATATCAACAATCGGTAAGGTGTAATGGGAAGGTTTTTTCGGATGCACCGAGGCTTATGTGTCTACGCATATGAACGCCAGAACGTATATACACACATACACATATATACACACACACATATATATATATATATATATATATATATATATTGTGTATATATAAAAATAAATGAGTAGGAGCGAAAATGGGTCGATCAACCCTCTTTGGTCGCTGGGGGTCAAAATGACCCCAAGCGCAAATTTCAGCCAAAACGATTATAAGTTGTTGGCGGCCAAAGCAACCGGCTTGCTTTAACTACGCTTCGGCGTACCCTTTGTCAGTACACACCAGGATCGGACGTGCAGCTGTTTTCTTTAAACCGGTCCCCACTATAGAGCTCTTTTTTTTTTTATCAAGCTGTCATATCTCAAGAGTATCATCGAAAATTTTAAATGAAAAATATTGAAAATTTCAAGAGTTATGATTTTTTAGTAAAAAAAAGGGCCATTTTACGCGTTGACTCTGCTGTTTTAAAATTCGATTAATTATACCGATAATAAATTCGATTAAGGCCTTAGGCCACGGTAACGGGTATATCATGTGCGAATTTAACGATTTTTTTTTTTTCGTATGAAAAAGTGACTCACTCGTGAAATTAATTACGCATCTATTTAGTATGAATATCAAGCTGATAGAATTGTTTTTTTTTACGATGTACAAAATGGCCGACTACTAATAGTTTCTTTTGTTATGCTTTTTTTTAGGCGCTCCGCGGCGTGACTGCACCACAATTTTTTACCTAGAAGAAAAAACAAAATTCTCGTCAATCTACATTAGAATACCTAGAGAAGTCACGTACGGAATGTAAAAAATATTGTTTTATTCAAAAGTTGTTTGAACTTGAGAAATGAAATTTCAGTGAAAATTTTTGTTAAAACTGCTCATAAAATGAATAGTTTTCGATCAATTAGAAATTATGAACGTACTTCTCTGCGAAATGCAATTAGGAACATAACTTCGAAATTTGAAGTAAATCGAGCGAAAATTGTTGAAGTTATTTGTCACGCCAATTGGAAAAAAGCTTTTTCGAGAAGTTTCGAGTAGTCGGCCATTTTGTACATCGAAAAAAATATATACATATATTCTCTCTCACAGCGTGATATTAATACTAAATGGATGTGTAATTAATTTTATGAGTGAATCACTTTATCATGCGAAAAAAAATCGTTAAATTCGCACATGATTTTATGCCCGTTACTGTGGCCTGAGGCTTTAACGCGTTACCCCCACTTGTAGCGCAAAAAAGGCCTTTTTCATGAATTTTTTAAAAGAAAACTACAAAACTTTTTTAATCGATCAATATACCATCTTAAAGAACACATCTTGAAGGACTTTCAGTAATTTTTTTATTGAAAAATATTATATTGTTTAGTGGCAAATGGCCGTCAATGAAATAATGTTTTTATATACACGGTTTGCGGTGACCAACATTGCGGCGAAGTGGATCATCCGAAAAAAAAAATGCGGATGGATTTAGTCAAATATAAGTATAAACTAGTCTTTAATCGAAGGATTTTAAAAAATATTCATTTTTCACAAAATGGCGGACAGTCAAAGTTAATGGTTCGATTTTAACGAAAAAAACGGCCGTTTTTTGGCTACAAAACGGCCATTTTTTTTTCGAAAAAAAAATCGAACGATTAAAGACTACATTTTTATGTATTAAATAAGCCTGCAAAATTTCAAGAAGATCGGTTCATTAGTGTTCGAGTAATCTTGGTCACCGACTTCAGAAATGCCAATTTGAGAAAAACGCGTTTAAAGTTTCAATTTCAGTTCTTCAATTCACGGATTCTTCTCTTTCAACGCTCATATCTCAGTCAATTTTGTTCGGATCGACTTGAAATTTCCAGGACATATGCTCAGATACTTATACTACAAAAAAATGCAATAAAAAAAATCGATTTTTTCAAAATCGCAAGTGGGGGTAACCCCTTAAAGCAACCTCATCATATGCCTCTACAAGCAATCGATGCGCCTCAGCTGCACAATTCTTCAAATTACAGAAGCAAATAAAAAGTTCCCGCAAATGACGCCTATCCGGCTCAAAACTCGACATTTTCGCACGAAAAAAATTATTTTATGCTGATACAAAATCGCTAATATTTCAAGGTTATAGTCTTGCCATATGTCCGACCTTACGATATGACGTTTTACATCTGACAATTTCAACCATAATCTCCTGGTGGGGCCATCTTTTTTCAAACAGCGGAGACTCATTTGTACCCCCAGTGGTATTAGAATTTGTTTATTTATTTACGATGCCAGAGCACCCATGCCATTCAGACATCGGCGTAATCAAAAACCTTGCCTTAGGTTATAAAGGTTTCACGAGAAACTTCATCATAGTGTAATTATGAAGAGTGCTCAAGTCAACGAAGTTAACGAGCCCAAACTCGATTGTCCTACGATTTGCCGTTGGAAAATTTCTGTTTCCACCTCCCATCACCCATATCGGGCTCTCATTATCATGTGTAACGAAGCTTATGATAACAGAACAAATGAGCACAAACTCGACTGTCCTGGCATATGTTATTAAGGATGTTGAGTCTCGAATCTCAAATGATAATGAAATTCTGAAAATTTGGTACGTTTTTGTATGTAGTATTTCAGAGGTCGTGTAAACATTTCACGACAATCAGGAAGCTCGTTATTGAACAATTAACATTCACAAATTAAATGTTGTCTTGTGGAAACTGATGCAACTTTGCAATAAGTTTCTTTTTTGACCTCTCAATTTTGTAATATCTACAATATACTAAAAGCAACGGAAACAAATCGAAGTTTATTGACAAATTTTTTTTTATTCCTTTTAAAAATTGTTCTTAACAAAATGTTAATTTTTTAATAACGAGCTTCCTAATCGTTGTGAAATTTTAACACGACCTCTTAAATACTTCATACAAAAAACATACCAAAATTTCCGAATTTTCTTATCATTTTTTATTTCAATCCCCAAGGAGGTTGACCCAAAGTAATTTTTGAGCAAAAAAAACGTTTTTTCCCAAATTCTTGTTAGGGAAACCGACTAACAAGTATACTGACACCACTCGATTCTCGAGACTCGTGAACTCATTGACGAGCGCTCGAGGCTGCTGTTTACGCGCTAGCAGTTTGATGAGCGACCTTCACCGGAGGTGGACCCTCTTTGTTTTTTTTTTTTTTTTTTTTCGATAAGATCCTGATGAGCCTGCTATACACGACGGTTCGATTTACCGCGTGATATCGATCGCAGATTATTCCCTCGGTGATCCACGATTATCACTCTCGTTTCTAATAATAAGGGGGAAAAAAGAGAAAAAGCGTGACAAAGGCTCGCGAGACTTTAACGAACTGCACACGACTCACGATTCCGACCGAAAGCTGCGGCGTTCTCGTTGACTTCTCGTTTGTGTCTTCTACTCGTCCTCGACAATCGCTTCGCTCTTATGGTGCTGAAGTTTGCATCGTTGGAACGCAACGAAAGTTCCGTTTTACATTTTATTTTCCACATTTTTATTATTATAGGCGATCTTTTTTGATATATTTTTATGTAGATCGAAAAATAAATATGTTAAAAAATGGTTGATGGATTTTTGTAGGCGAAATCTGCCGAAATAAATTAAATTCGTTGCAGTCCAACGATGCAAACTTCAGCATCGTTCGCTCTTGATGACTCCTCGATCTCAATTAATTGAAATAAACGGAATAATTTTGTTCTCACGATTAATTATGTTTAAAAATTGAGTTTTTTTGGAAAATTTTAATAATTGCATTGCTATCATTAATAAAGTTTGAACGTGTAGTTTATTCGGCGGTTTTAAATCATTTAAATAATTCAATTAATGAAGTTAGGTTAGTTTAGAGAATTGAAATCATTTTATCACTAAAATCAATTATGGGTAAAATTGAGTTAATTTAAATAATTAGAAATCTGTTGACTTTTTGTGTCAAAATGTCTTATTTATCAAGGTCTCGAATAAGTGGACAATCAAAGTCCACGATTGTTGGGAAACTTTTGAAGGCACTTATTTTTTAATTCGCAATTATATTTATTTGAAAAAATGTTCGTTTCGAATATCTTCCAATCCGCAGGTTTTCGAATTCGGTAACGTTTAAATTTATTTACATCCTTCAATCTAGTAATGTCCAATCTTTGAAATTTGTTTGGGTTTATATTTGCTAATTTGGGATTTTTAAATTAGAAACCAAATTCTCGCGGATTTTTAAATGCGTGAATTGTTCAATTTATGCCTTCGTGAATTTTCATATTTTTCAATTTGCATATTGTTCAATAGGTGAATTTTTTAAACTGCGGGCTATTGAATATTTTTGAATGAGCATACTTTTCAATTCGCCAATATTCAAATTGGCACATTCAAATTGTTTAGTTAGAAAAAAAACAAGTTTATTTTAATTTAGAATCTATTCATTTTTATATATAAACCGAATATATTTATATACAAACTGAAAAAATCCACAAATTGTAATTGCGTGTGAACTTTGTTCGGTGATTTCGGTGATTTATAGTTGACAAAGAAACGGATTTTTTTGACGATAAGATATAGTCTCCGAGGTACCGGGGAGATTTGTATCGGGGAGCCAGACTGTTGACCCGCGACGTTTGTATCTAATCTTCTCCAAGGCAAACTCCCATCGTGGGGGATCTCGTTGGATTTTCTGTTCGATCCGTGTATATATATATATATATATATATATATATATATGAAGGCATACACATCAAAAATCTTTCGCATATATATACGAAAGATTTTTAACGTGTATTAAAATATATTTTAATATTTAATATATTTTAATGTGTATTAAAATATATATATATATATATATATATACGAAAGATTTTTAATGTGTATGCCTTTCTACTATGCATATATATATGTATATATATTAAATATCAAATATCAAAAATCTTTCGTACGCATATATATATATACGAAAGATTTTTTATGTGTATGCCTTTCTACTATGCATTTTCGTCGATTATAACTCGTTTATATTCACGCATTTATTGTTTATAGGCTTATAGCTCATACGATTACGATTTATCGAGTTATTACTTGTGGGATTATTATTCAGGGATTGGTTGTGTATTTTTTTTTTACAATGTTTTTGTTCTTCCAATTTATCGACATTCTCTAACAATTTATTTTACTTTTTTCTACTCAATAAAAACACCACCGTCGACTAGAGTTTGCGCACAATTGCTTAAAAAAAAATGTTGCCGGGTTTGATTTTTTTAAATTGAAAAACATTGATAAACAATGATATTATTAATTTGAAAAAGTGCTACCGTTGTTGCATGGCCAATCGGTGTGGGTGTTGAGTTCATCTCAAATGAATAGAAAAAAAAACAACGTGCGACGTTAAGGTTTGCATCGTTGGAAGGCGAAGAAATTTTTTTTTTTAATTGCTCAGTTTTTTTGGTCTATTTACGCTATGAGAAATTACTCAAACATTTTCACGTCTTATTATTAGAGATTTATGACGTCAATTTGGAAAAGGGCTTTGGATAATGATGAAAATAACGAAATGAGAGAAGAATATAAAAAAAAATGTTGCACTACGACGATGCAAACTTCAACGTCGTAAGAATGTACTTTTAGTATAATAATAAGACTGTTTTGGAATTTTCAAAATTACGATAATGGCAAGCTGTAGAAAAAAATGGTTCGATTTTCGACAAAAAAAAAGTCAACTTCGACAATTTGTTATTGACGAATGGATGAACATATGAAACCGTTCTTCACAATCTTCACAAAAATCATCCGCCTCGGGGAATTTCAACAAATGAAAAAAATCTTTGTCGCAAAGTAAAGATCCTATGCTGTAAAACGAAACTAGAAAAAAAAACCTTTAAGTTTTTACTTGAAATGTAACCTTAAATTTACTTACTTTACGGTATCCGCTTTACTTACAGTTCAAACTAAACTTTGAATAAGTAAAATTTTGAGTAAGCAAATTTACCTTAAAATCGATTCGCTTTACTTTAAATTTAATTTCAAACAAACTTATTTCTGAAATTTTAAGCTCGCACAAACCCCTCAAATTGCCCCGATCGTAATTTCTCCTTCCAATGAAAATGTTTTCCCGGCTAATGGAAAATCCGCGTGATATTGTGATTCGCAGGGCTTCCTCGGTTTCTACAAAGGCATCGTCGCTTCTTACATGGGGATAAGCGAAACGGTCATTCACTTCGTGATATACGAGGCGGTGAAGAGCTGGCTGACGACTCACCGTTCGCGGACACCGACGAACGTTGACGACGGATCGAAAACTTCTCGTGACTTTTTGGAATTTATGGCCGCCGGAGCTTTCTCGAAAACGATTGCCTCTTGCATCGCTTATCCACATGGTGAGAACTCGTCGAGCGTTCGAGCTTTATTCGACCCAAAGAGTAAATTTTACCAAAGACAAAAAAACATTTCTACCAAAGAATTTATACAAAAAAATTTAGCAAAAAAAAATTTTTTTTCAAAAAAATTTACCAAAAAAAATTTTTTTTTTCAAAAAAATTTACCAAAAAAAATTTTTTTTTTCAAAAAAATTTACCAAAAAAAATTTTTTTTTTTTTTTTAATTTCCCAAAAAAAACTTTTTTTTTTCCAAAAAAAAATTCCCAAAAAAAAATGGTTAAAAAACGGATCCATCCCGTATTGAGGAGGACCGTTGGCCTGGGCCAGCAATCGGTTGGGTGACCGATAGGCCTCGCACTGGCTCGTGCCTTGACTACCTAGCGCTGGGGAAAAAAAATTCTTGATCCATGAAAAATATTTTCTTTATCTTCGGTATTAATATTTTTCATAAAATGTTATTTTTATTTTTTATTCGGATTTTTTATTATTTTATTTCGGATATATTATACGCGATTTTATTGTTATTATCGTTTTTGTTGTTGTGGTTGTAGCTCGTAATCATAGAGGTTCGAAATGTGTCGTCATTTAGAAACTGAAGTTTGACAGCTTAATGGGACATTCATTGTCAGCCCTTTTGCGAATGTTTGCGAGAAACACTCTTCGATTATTGTGTTTCACGCGGGCGGGGCGTGCGCGAGCTTTTCGAAGCGAGTAATTTAGGTCGAGTTACGTAAAGCGGTGCATTGTAATACGAACGAGCCACGTAGAGAAACGTCAAGCGTTTCGACGACCAATCATGAAGGATACTGTGCCTTTTTTTATTTAGAGAAAAAAAAATTCAACTCCGGTCAATTTAGCAGAATTTCTAGCCTAGAATCTAGAATTTTATAAAATTTTAATATTCCAATTTTAGTTTTTCTTTCATATCCTACTTTCTTACATATTTTTATATTCCAATTTTACTTATATCTCCTAATTTTGACATATTTTCGGCGCTTTTATTTCAATCCTGTAGTACAATTTAAGAGGTTAGGCTACTGTGACCGCCCGAAAATCCGGGTTATTTAAACGAAATTAATTTTGGAGGAATGAGTAAGATCATTGAATCATTGTTTGGACATTTATTTTCGTGTACATTGCCAAAGTTGTATATCAAATTTCATTGAGAAATGTCAATGCTTGAAGAAGTTATAGACAATCTTGTGCTGGATCTTTGATCGTGCGGGGCTTAAGAGTGTAAAGTGAAACTTCAGTTATACGTTTTTCAAGGGGTCCATGAAGTAAGGTCGATAACCGTCCCTGAAATTTTACAGAAACGATTATTAATATATTTAGTGAAGCTCAAAAAAAATTATGAAAATCCTATGAATTGAAGCCTGGCGATAGGACTACCGTAAAGGCCTTAAAAAAGAAATGAATTTTTCGTTGCACTCCGACCCAAACTTCAGCAAAAGAATTTAATTTTCCCCACCATGCTTGGGCAAAAGAATGTGTCGGGAAACGTACCAAAGCCAATCGCCCGAGTCTCGTTAATATTCGCTTTGTTCCGTTTGCAGAAGTAGCGAGGACTCGTCTGCGCGAGGAGGGAACGAAGTATCGTTCGTTCTGGCAAACTCTGAACACGGTTTACACGGAGGAGGGTCCGCGAGGCTTGTATCGCGGCTTGGCGACCCAGCTGGTGCGCCAAATACCCAACACCGCTATCATGATGGCGACCTACGAGGCGGTCGTTTACGTGCTCACCCGACAGCTCCATCATCCCTCGAGCAGCGCCGGCGGAGGCCCCGGAAACGGGGCGAAAGCCACCAGCCAATTCTACAGCGAGGCCAAATCCAAGAGGGAAGAATTGGCCTAGAAATGGCTTCGTGGTCCTGAATAAAAGGATCCACGTGACTTCTTTTCTCTCGCCATTCGCCCGAGGATATCGTGTTTCCACATTTCGGGAACAACGGAACGCCAGGTGTCCGCGCAGCGGCTCTCCAACAAGTCACGTTGATGGGGAGCCGTGTTGCTTCCTTCGCCAGGCCGTTCGGCAAATTGACCTGGCGAGAGGGAATAATCGCCGGGGCAATTGACGACACGACCAGCTGTTTCTCAGGCGCGTGGGCTCTGCAGAGGCCTCAGGTCACCCTGGCCATCGCCCCAATAATCCTTTTATATTTTCTCTTCTCAATCAACTAACAATCTTAAACTCAATTTGCAAAACTACAACCACTTTGCTGCTTCTCGCCCAATGGAACGTCATCGTTTCCCGTGCGAATTCTCGAATTTCCTTCGGAGACGCGAAATGATATTCGGCTAGAAAAATGGAGTCCGCGGAGAGCCCGCGCGGATCACTGACGACAGGTGGCCCGCCTAATTGAACGATGGACCTGAAAACAACGATTTGCATATTACTCTCGTGTTACTCACGGAATTGACCTTTTTCGAGAGAGGGAGAGAGAGAGAGAGAGAGAGAGAGAGAGAGAGAGAGAGAGAGAGAGAGAGAGAGAGAGAGAGAGAGAGAGAGAGAGAGAGAGAGAGAATTATACTACGATAGACGCAACGCATGCCTCCTCGCTTTGCAAAGAAAGAATCGACGGACGGAGAATGTAAATAGATATTAGAAACGACCTGTAGATGCATCCCACGCCCTCCCAAATAGTTATTCCATTATTTACGTTGTACATAGTTAGCATAGGAAGTGAGACGCGAAAGAATAGAAGTATTACCTGTGTTTACTTTTTCCTCCTTTGTTGCAACCTCGGTGTGCGAAAAAATGAGTGCGAGAGAGACAGGAAACGATTGAAGAATAAAAATCATTCTCGGCGTCTCCGATTCTCAATCGGAGTCTCATTTCCGGTCGTAAACGTTCTTCTTTCACTGTTGAATAAAGCAAAAAAAAAAACAATCGAAAAATCCAGGCCGAGTAGATTTTTTCTTGCCTGGGAGAAAAATAAAAGTCGTCCAGCGTATCTTTAAAATCGAAACGTTTTGATTAGTCGTACAACGAAAATTGTCGCTCAAATTATTTGCAAAACGCGAATTTATAATTTAAAACAAAACCTACAAATATTATAAAGTTTCGTTATAAAGCACAGGAAGGCACGTCGAGCTAACGAGGCACACAAGAGTCGACGAGATATTCTGTGATTTTAGTTTATACCCCCCCCCCCCCACTCCTCCCGACGAGTGCAAACAGAAACGAGACTTGGTCTTGTTCCTTCGTTGTTTTATTTTTCTTCTATTCTTTAGTTTTCGAATGCGTGGGTGCCGAGCAAGCCACCGAAGTGTACAAAGTGTATGAATGTTCTTTCTTGAGGAGGATCGAGCCTTCTTTATACTCGAGAATTTTCTCGGCGCTCTACGTCCGTTGAGAATATCGTTGCCGAGGAAAATATTAAAGTTTCGACAATTGAAGGCTCGAGCAGCCTCGAAAACGAAATGCTGTGGGTAGCTTTTTCGAAAGGAGGAGAAAATAAAATTTCCGCTGGAATAGCAGAGGCCCGGTGGTGCTGCTGCATGTATAAGTGTGAAACGTTGGACGCGAAAAATACGTGCGCAACAAAGTTGCTGAATAAGGAAGAATCGATTGCGTTGCTGAAAGACTGAATTAATTTAATCCTATTTAGGAACGTAGAATGTTTGTTTTTCTTTCGGAAAAAGAAAAAGAGAAAATATATACGATACGGTCAGCGACCGTAGTCACGCGAGCGGACATAATTGTAGGATCTTTGCAGGAAAATGATATTTAAAAGAAATTCGTGAAAGAAGCGACACTTTCGTTCCCAAATAACACCGTCGATCGCGACCCGACCACCATCCGTGGGGGCGAAAAACGTTTTTTCTTCTTCAGTTTTTGGACAAAAAGCGACGGAAGAAAAATACTTGGCCCGCGATCGGAGGTAAGGATGCGAGTTTTCCCAGAGAAACTGGGAGGATTTTTTGATACGAAGAATGCGAAGGAAAAGGAAGACGTGTGGGAGAAGGATAAACAGAGTTTGGGTTTGTTTGGAATCACAAACGATGCGCGTGTATACCTGATGATCATATTATGTTCCTCGACCCCATGTATATCCACACTGCATTGTATTATCAAAACGTGAATATTAAAGAAAAAAAAACAACAAAAAACAAATAAAAACCGATACAAAAAGTTGAAAATAAATCGATGGTGCTTTTTTATACATTTTTTTTAATTAAAAATTCCCGATCGCACGTGGTGCTCGAGAAAAACGCCGCGTGAATTGGCAAGAAGATAAATAGAAAAATTAATCGACGTGTGTCGCACGTCCGGTCATGGCTACTTTTCGCTTATTTCTATAGAAGACTCTCGGATTTTTTGTAACTCTCGATGGCCTTTGCCATTGAGTCGACGAAATCCGTGACGACAGCTCCGTCCGCGCGGAAGTACATCGCGTACGCAAGAAACGGCATTTTTCGCAGGGATCTTCCGCTCAAACCGACACTGCATTGGCTCAGCTTGGCCAGCTTCGCCGTCACGTGGCGCCCCTCGGGTACTAGATTCCATTCGCGGAGCGGCTTGGTCCCCAAGTCCGTGGCACTCGCGACTAGACCGGCCTGCGCGATCGAAACGATATGTCGGAAAAAGCATTTTATTTTGTGGACGAAACGACACACGTTTCGGACGATGAAGGAGCTCGGGAACGTTTAGCTTCTCACGAAGATTCAGACACCGGCCGAGTGAACGTTTTTCCAGCCATTATTGGATGTTACTGCATTAAGCGTCGTTACTGGAGGATAAGGATATTCGTTTCTTCGAGAAGACAAAATGACGGATGAATTTACGAAGAGAAAATGTAGGCGAGAGAGCGAACTTCCGGTTGAGGTTATCACCGATCGAAGCGACGATGCTGAAGTTTGCATCGTTGGAGTGCGACGAACATAAATTCTTTTTTATTGCTCAATCTTTTTGGCCTATTTTCGCCTGCGAGAATCACTGAAACGTTTTTTCACGTATTTTGACAACAGTTTTACAAGTTTAATTTGCAAAAAGAAAGACTTCGGATAACGACACGCAGAAATGAACAATGAACAAACAAAAAGTCGTTGTATTTCAGCGATGCAAACTTTAACGTCAAGTAGTCCTTCATAATCGTGACAAAAGGCGTGCACCCACTCGAAATTTATCCGCTTGTGTCATTTCGTCGCTGTAATCAGTAGGAAAAAAAAAACGAATACGCACTCTCATTAATTCGAGGATGCAGCTGAGGTAAATTGAGGAAATAGCCAACTGTCCGGGATGACCGACGAATTGTTTGATGTCGGCGCGATCGACGAACGCCAGATCGATCATCTCCGTCACGTTGCTCGTCGTGAGGATCATGACGTTCGGATAATTTTTAATCCGATCGAGCTGGGTGAGGACAGCGTTTACGACGCGTAACGCGTCCGAGGGCTCGTTACCGTTTGCACAGGATTTACGCGCGTGCGTCAGTGACTCGACCTCGTCGATCAGCACGCACACGAGGATCTTCGGATTCTCCAGGAGACGGCGAACCTCGTCGAACAACTTCATCACCAACTTGCCGCTCTGCGAATTGAAATCGTCGGAGTTTAATTGCGCTGGCGAATTTGGATTTTTTTCTTTCGAACGGCGAAATCGGTGCGTTGAAGTTTGCATCGTTGGAACGCAATGAAAGCTTCTTTTCTACTTTACGGTTTCCTTATGTATAGAACTTTTAAATAAATTTATACTGTAAGTCGTTAAATGAGTATCTTAACGTTGAGGAATTTATGTAGGCGATATTTGCGAAAGGAAATTGAAGGAATTCAGAAATATTCGTTCTCATTGCATTCCAACGATGCAAACTTCAACCCTACGAAATCGAACATAGTTAACGGGCTAAATGTACCTAGGTGAGTCAAAAAATGTAGCCCTTTCAGAAGCATACAAATTGCCATACGCGGGTTTTTAAAATCAGCACGACGTTCTTTTTCAATACTAAGTTCCAAACATTGAACTTACTTCCGAAAACCATTTGGAGAAGAGGCTGTGACTGTGTATCTCGATCAGTTCGGTGGAAGAATATTTGTCCCCGAGTCGAATGGCGGCTTTGTGGGCGAGGGCTCTGCACAAACTCGTTTTTCCCGTGCCCGGCGGTCCGTGGAGCAGTATCACTTTGTTCAAACTTATTATGTTCGTGTCGACTTTTTTCTCGGCGAACGTTATCGCGGTCTCGAAGTAATTCAGCAGCTGAAACGAACAGAGCGAACGGAGTCGGACTTGTTTAGATGTTTGTAGGTCGAGCTTTTGTTTTTTTTTTTTTTTTGAGAAACGTATTTTTGCAGCGGCATTTTGTTGCAGGTAAAAAAAACAGGTCACTGTTGTCGAAAACATTTTTTTTATTGGCTATTATCTGTTTCGGGCAATTGCGAAAAATGTTGAGAATGGTCTTCCACTTCCAACCGGTAATTAAGGGGCGAGGCCACTGTGAAAATGGGGAACTGCGAATTGAAGGTAAACTTGTGATGATAGATCTGCTAGTAAAACTCTCAATGCGTTTTTCTCATAACTATGTTTTTCAAAATGGTGTGCCCGTTTTTCCACATCTAATGAACGAATTTACTTGAAATTTCGAACACATATTCAGTGTAATAGGAGTTTAGGCTTAACTGACGTTTTTCTTAACATTTGTTTACATTAGTTATTAATAATAATGATGTCATTTGTCCTTGAAAAGGAAAAAAAGTGCAACGTTCTTTTATGATGATTGAAACGCAATAACAAAAGCCAATATTATCTATTTTGAGAGAAAAACTCGTTTTTGTGGCTTCAGATCAACCGGGTGGCCAAAATCCAGTACATCGACTAGCCCCTCACGTTCGCAGGTCCTTCACGGGATTGTCCGCAAAAACTTCTTTCATTATAAATACATTTTTTATAAATTTAGTACCCAATTTTGTTAATGTACAATACAAATAAATGTCCAAACGATTTCTCAATCATACTTTCTCGTATCAAGTTATTTTTCAAAAATAACCCTGATTTTCGGATAGCCACAGTAGCCTAACCCCTTAATACAGCAACTTGGTATTGGAATACAGCAACTGGTAAAGTAAAAAAGCGAGTATCTCTACGCATACTGCGACCAGCATTTCGAATAACAGCGTTCATAATGGTCCTTCTCGAATTCTGACAAAAGTAGCCCACATCGTCATATACAAGATAGCTTCGTGTTCAGTGAAGAAAAAAGTTAAAAAATATCCGAAAATAATGGCTAAATGTAAAAATGTTTCCTACAAAAGGAACCAGTTTTTTTCTATGTAGAATAAGATGCCACTATAAAAAAAAAAGGTTTCTATAAAAAAAAGTTGACCTCAATATCACTTTGAGAACGTTCACTAAATGGAACGGAATAAAATGCTGGGTATCGTTAATAAAAAAAAGTTGACCGTGAAATCGCGTTGAAAACGGTCACTCGGTAAAGAAATTATCTCGCCATTGTAGTCCGCGTTGAAATGAACCTCCGGTATCGGGATATTTCGCTTTTCTTTGCCGTTCCCGTATGAAGTTATATGTAGAAAGTGAAATCGAAGAATTGAGGATCGTAAAAGCTTCCAAGGTCGTTCTAAGAAACGAACCGTATTGAAGATCGCTCTCTACTTGCCTACTCACTCTGTTTTTAATATTTTCCTCATAGTGCAGGCTCTCCCACAGGCCCTCGTACTCGACCGCCGGTAATACCATGTGCGAAGCTACGCTCAGTTCCTCCGATTCGTGCTGCATCGTTTCCGTCGCGGCTCCTTCCTGCGACAACCTGTACACGAAAATTCTCATTTCGTTAAGTTGATCGACGGATGGATTTTGGAGTTCTTTGCCGTTGTTCTGTAAAAAGTGAGAACCTTAAGTATCGAAGAAACGAGACGACGTTGGGAGCGAGAGCGGTAAATAGTCGCGTACCTCCAAAACATTGTCACAACGCACGATGGATTCTACGTGCTCCTCCAACTCTTTGGTCAGACCGTTAAGCTTCGACCATTCAGTAAGAAGATTTTGATCCAGGGCCATGCCGGGGCACTTGACGATCGCTTCTCGCACCATGTCCTTGACAGTCTCCCTTGGCAGCGTGCTTAGAAAAGAACGTACGCGTTTATTTTGGGCGCTGAGAGGATATCCGTGGACGAAAATTGGGGAAAAAGAGACGTTTGTTTTTTACCTGTTGGCTTTTTGGCGCACTTCCCAGCAGGCGGATTTGTCCATGATTGGGGACTATTCGTAAAACTTGGCTATCGTCGATGAGAATAATGTACTAGGTGCAATCGAGATCGAGAGGTAGCAGGCCGGCTGGTTCGAATTGAAAACAACGAGGGCCAATGGGCGCGATAGACCGCACGTCGAATCGCGACAAGGCGATTTCAAATACCGCGCACAGCCGGGCGACTATCTACGAGTATGAAGATTAGAGATCCGAATCTTCGTATTTGAGAGCATCCGAGAGATTGGGGAAAATAAGTGTTCTGCCGAAGCGGCGCTGGTGTCGATCGCATCCGATAGGTTCTATGTTACGTGTTATTTTGACGGGCACATAACCTCAAAGTTGTGACGTTAGTCGTCGGAGTTGTATGAGGGGGAGCGCCCTATCTCGCGCATAGGGTCGAATGACGTTACCAACTGTTAATTTAAAAATAATCGTCATATTAAGGAGGTTGGAGCGGTCCAGTTGAGTCAAATGACGGCGGATGATATTTTTTTTTCATTTAACCTAAAAAAAGTGCGCACTAGGTACAGATTTATCCCGTAGGTGCTGATGTTTCATAAAATCTTATACACAATATTTTTTTTCCCTCATCGTTGAGACGTGCAGAATATTGCCGCATTCCCATCGTTACGTATTATAATACTGATTACGTGCAAGAGAATATTGTCAGCGTATTTCTTGGACGGAGAAGAGAGTTTTTCCATCGACTTTTAGACGCAGGCGGAAGAGGGCTGTCATTAGTCATTGATGGATCCAACGAAATACGAAACAATAATATTACGATTTCATTATATTTTTTTCACCGATCTTGTTCTAATAAGTCTCAAATGGACGATAATCGTTTAATATTGAATGCTACCTGAATGATAAGGTTTGATAGCTAATTCCTTCATTACGTCATCCTACGTTTAGACGCATGTGATAGAGAGCCGTAATTGGTCGCTGATGGATCCAACGGAATAAGGAACAGTGATATTTCAATTGCTTTATACGCATCAGCTAGTATACCTGTTTTTTCGATCGGCGGAATTGACAAATTGACTGTCAAATGTTATAATCAAAATAGGAATTACCTTCGAACGATTATCTCCCGATTGAGAGTTATTGCTACGAAATTAGTGAATGGATAATAAGGACATCTCGATATTACTGGTTCTAATTTCATTGGATCAACCAGAGTCCAATATAGACCTCCATCATATGAGCCTAAAGTCCATGGTTTTACGATCGTCATGATTAAGAAATCAACGACGACACGTCATAATTGAACTACAAATTACCACCAAACGATTTTATTTTGTTTGCAAATTATTCGAACTAAATTGATTAAGAAATAATAGAGAACACAAAATATATCTACTGCTCTATTCCGTTAGATACGTCAAGAACCAATTACAGCCTTCTTACAACACATACGCCTGAGAGCGAATAGTTTCTTGATCGGCATAAATATGGAATTAAGCACTAAATGTTATAATAAAACTACCATTTATCATCATACGATTATCTTTAAATTGTGTCCCATTAGAACGAAATTGGTGAAGAAAACATAAAGAAATCGAAATTCCACTGCTCCACATTCCGTTGGATCCACCAGCAACCAATTACAATCCTCTATCGCCTGCGTCTAACCGCAGATGGTGTTTCGATAGGCGTAATTAATGAACTAACACCAAACATCGGGTTTAGCATATTTATCACCATCATACGATTCTACATGGATTAAGCTCGTTATTTTAGAGATTACACGATACATTTTTTGAAGTCCGGCTAACTTTACAAAAAAAATGTATTATTTAATTGTAAGAACACGGTTGACCAACGAAGGCTCGGGTTGCCAAGTTCACGAAGCTGGCTATTTTGTTCTTTCGTGTCAGTAAAAATAATATCATAAACGCTCGAATTAACAATGTCGTATGCAAACAATCAACGAATTGATAAAGAGCGGCTGATCTCACAAAACGTATTGGTTGGTCATACAAGCAACCGAAAAGATTAATGATAGACTACCTTCAAAAAGTCAAATCAAAGCCAAACTCACCCAGCTATCATGTTAACTCTTTATTTCACAATAAATGATTCATAAAGATTTCAATTGCAACATTCGTCAACCACAAACGATTTCACGTCGAACGACTAATCGCATAAACATTTTTATTCACCTTATGAGCAACCACTAACCATTTGCGAGAAAACATTCAAAGTTCGGTCGCCAAGTCCACGCCACTGGCAATTTTACTAGTGGTTCCAGAAACGAACATTTCCCAAATATCCTCAATAAATTATGCGTCAACAACTTGATATCAATTTAAATCTTCGTTACAATGAGTATCGTAAAAATGGATTTTTGGGGGCTAACTGGGTTGGGTAATATGACCGTTCATGACGAATTTTTCCGCATATGTGCTTACCGTTTTACTTCGTAAACGATAACTTTACGATTATTTTAATTGTTCTCACGATCAGCCGCAAACGACCAAAAAACGATTAATGCGAGAAAAATGCATAAGTTGAATGGGTAATTTTGCCGTTATTCACATGCTTCTTATTCACTTTCAAAACTGACCTCACAACCGTGTTAACTGTTCTGACAATCAATCACAAACAACTCACAAACGATAAAGATAATCGAAAAGTCAAAGTCCGTCGCTAACCGACCATTAATCTTTAATTCTCCAGTTTAAACTAAAGACGGATCTCTTAAATGTGTTAATTGTTCTCACAATCAACCATAAACGCCTCACGAGCGATTTGAAAAACACATCGAAAAGTCGAAGTCAAGTCGCTAGCTTGCTCGTAATTTTTCACTCTCCTTTTTCAGCCGAATACTGATGTCGCAAGCGTTTTAATTGTTCTCACAATCAACCATAAGCAAACTCACAAACGATTAAGGCGAAAAATAATGCAAAAAGTCAAAGTCGCATCGCCACGTTCACACAGCTGCCTGCATCTAATCTCCACGTGCGATTGATTTGACTCGCACGAGCGACTGAACCGGAAGTCATTCGTGTCTAAATAACGCCGCGATTCGCCGAGTCGCTCGTTTGACTAACGTTGCGCGAACCGCAAAATCCTCTTTCACTTCCTCGAGGCGTTCTTTCACGACCGTATCGAAGCCACGTGTGGAAAAAGTCATGGAGAAACCGCACGTACTCGCACGTGTTATCAAAGTCCTCGGCCGTACCGGCTCCCAGGGACAATGTACCCAAGTCAAGGTTGAGTTTCTCGGTGAACAAAATCGTCAGATCATCAGGAACGTCAAGGGTCCGGTGCGCGAGGGAGACCTCCTAACCTTACTCGAGTCCGAGCGCGAAGCCAGAAGACTCAGGTGAAAACATCGTCGTCACCTAGCCGCTATACGAGACCTATCAACATCGATGATCGACGAGATGGACTACACGAGAAAAAAGGAGAAAACACGATTGCCAGCTTGATTCGTCGAGGATCTTTCGAACGAGCGTCGTCGTCGGCGAGGATCAACGATCAACATGATTATCAACGGCATCGGGTCCTGCTCTCGTGCGTCAATGGATCCAGGGCTCGTTTGACGTCGTCTCCGTCGTCGTAGCCTCGACGTTCATCGACGCCAATCTTCCAACATCCGAACTATATCGCAAACTTCGAAAGTCTTCAATAAATCGCAGCTGGTAATCAGAGAAAAAAAACAATATTACATACGTGTCTCGTTTATTTTGCCGAGTCCCCTCTTTCGAGATTTTTTTGTTGCCGGAAAGACCCCTCGCAGTCTTCCACGCTCCGAATAACATCCGGGGAACGTTCTTCGTCGGGGCCAAAGCTGAGATGCCGAAAGGCCACGAAGAGCGGATTGGTCCATCTGAGGAATGTTCTTTGTGCACTACATATTTAATCAACACCTCGAATTCGTTTACATGCGCACACAGCTCTTTGACGGAATTATTCCTAACTGGTTCCTCTATTTTTCTGCCATAGTTCTTGCCCACCTTCGTATTCCAGCACTTCTTACACCGCTTCAGCTCCAATTTCTGCCTCCACCACTTTGCAGCCACAAATGTGTTCCAAGCTCTCCTCTTCCCTGCACGCCCGGCGACTATTGCCTCTGTATCCCTTATTACCTTTTTCTCTGCACTCCCGTGCCTTATCCTTGCCCATAATTCCTTCGTTTCCCCACTGGGCTCCTTTATTTCCCAGTATTTTCCATTTCTGGGTTCCCTTTCTTGCTTCTACACTCTTTGCAGTATGTCGATTTCACAATTTGCTGCGGATGATATTTGAATGAAATTAAAAATATTTGCATGAAATAAAAAAACTTCACTTCCACGGAATTGAGAATTTTATTGGAATGGACTTTTTGCCAAATATCATTTTATTTCGATAAAATAAAAAATAAAAGTCTAAATGAAATTATTAATTTCCATTAAATGCAATTACAAATTCCATTTGGACGAACCTAACGAATTTGATTTACGTAAAAGTTTAAATTTCATCCAGAAGAAATTGAAGACTATTTGCATGGAATTCAAGAATTTCAGTTTCGTTCATATGCAATTATAAATTCCATTTGTACATCCATTTGTTTTCATGACTTTTACATTATTCTCCAGAAAAAAAACCTTCAAGATCCAGGAAACGACGAAATTTAGTGAAAATCGGGAATTCCGTTGGAATTTCATATTCCATAGAAATGAACCTTTGTACCCAAGGAAGATCAATGTCCAGAATTCATCTGTAAAACGGTAGACTCTTGAATCACTCGGAAGAACTGAACGTCCGTTTTACTTAGAAAAAGTACTTTATTTACATATCGTGACTTATAATTAATTATAATTAACCTGCAACTAACAACGAACAGAAAAAAAACCATTCATAATAAAGCCTCGCTCGGCCGAGTCTCCGCGTCGATCGAACGAGCTACCGTGTGAAAAAATTGTATTTTTTCGAAGACTCGCGCGCGATGGAGAAACGAGGCCGAGAATTATATGCGCCGACGTTTGAGGGGCGGCGTGTCGCGCGGGCTGGACGACGCTTTGGACGTGTTGTCGATGCTCTGTCTGGTAGGCCTCTTCGGTATTCTCTTCAGCTCTTCGCGGCTCGAGCCTGAGTCCTTCCGTTCCTTCTTAATCACCGAAGCTGCAGCGAAAAACATTCTCGTCAATCGTGTTTTTTATCATTCGTTTATTCAACGCGCTCATCAGCCTCGAGAAAAATCGACTTTTACTCCTCCGATCAGCGCTGATGGGGGTGAATAAAAATCGTGGCAAATTCGAGCCAGGAATGGGTCAACTTGTGGTGCTCGAGAATTTTTTTCCCCGTTCCAATTGCGCGGTGAATGCACTCTGTGAAATTTCCATAACTCGACGACTAATGAATATCTGCGACGTTCGGTTGGAAATATAAAAAATGGAGCGTCGGGAGTAAAAAAATTATTTTGACAAAACTTACAGTTACGTGAAAAATACGTTTTTCCGACAGGAAAACGTGAATTTTTCAAACAACTTATTTGTGTACAATGATACCGAGATTGTTGTTAAACCTTTTTTAAAGCTGCAAGGATTAAGGATCTCCAACTGAACTCGTCAAATAGAGATTAGTTGTTGACGGATCCAAATTTGAGCATCGAAAGCGAACGTTCCGAGCAAATCACATGAGAATAAAAATCATCAAGCGCTGCCTCCTCGAGTTACAGAGCTCTGATTCAGCATTGATTTACTTTTGTATCTAATAATATTGTTCGAAGGGCCAAAAGTTGAAATACTTCTCCGGCGCATTCTCATCTTTCGATCATCACTAAGGCGCTGCCACATTCGTTTTTGCGCTGTGCCATTCGTCATTAATATTTACGTTCGGATCTACGTGTCCAAAAAAAAAAACACAAAAAGCCTTTGAAACCCAAACAAACGCAGGCAAAAAAACGTCAATTCAAACAAACCGAAACCAAAATAACTTAAATCCCAGCAAAAGAATTAGAACCCGAACGAAAAATATCATCCTGAACAAACGCAAACGGTAAGAACCTAAATCGAGTGAAATTTAAACGCAAACCACCTTAAACAAAAAGACTTTAAACCTCAGCAACAACATTTTGAACCGAAATAAAAATAATGTAAAGCTAAACAAACCCAAACAAGAAGAATCAAAGCCCAAACGGAAAATGTTAACCCAAACAAACTTAAACCAAAAAATTTGAAGCCGAACAAACCCAGACAAAAAGAATTAAAACCCGAACGAGAAGAGTTAACGTAAACAAAAAGAATTTGAAGCCAACCAAACCCAAGCAAGAAGAAATGAAACCCGAGCGAAAAATGTTATCCCAAATAAACTCTAATGAACATAATTTTTTTTAAGTGCAGCACTTCTAAGAATGTCGCTGAGCACTTTCCACAAAGTGACGTAACATCGTGGCCAGCAACTTTTCAACGTCAGACTAGAAGTCAACCAAACGAGCACAGACCAATTAAAAATGTAACGCGATTACTTCAACATTGAAATTTTCAACTTCGTGCTGGCATTTTTCTACTTTGAAAATAAATCTCTGTGGTGACCCGTTTCTTTTTCAATAAAAATCAATACTAACTAGGAGAAGCTTCGTCAGCTTCGTCTTTTCCCTTGGGCCTTGATTTGGAGGAGCCCCGTTGTTTGTCCTTCTTGATTTCCGGCTCTTTGGTGACTTTCTTCACCTCTTCCTTCTTCTTCTCGGCCTCTTTGCCAATCTTCTGATCTCCCCTTGGCGGCAAATCTTTCTTTGGCGTCTCCTTGGGGTCCTTGTCCTTCTTGCCTAGATCCTTGAACTTTTCCTTCAGCTCCTTGGCCTTGTTCGCGTCAGGCTCTTCCTTCTTGCGCATAGCCAACATCGGCGCAGTCCTGGCCAGACCGTGAAAATCCGTTTCGGGGAGATTGAAGTCAACCTCATTGCTGGGGAACGGCAGGTCCTCCATGTCGTCCAGTGCCATCAGATCGTACATGGACTCCAGGTGATCCCAGATGGGCTTGAGGGAAATGTCCTTGTGCGTGGCGGCGCGAAATTTTTCCCAGATGCAGACCATGTGGAAATATTTGTTGACACCTGCGGCAAAAGAGTATCATCGATTGTTTGTTTTTTTGAGAAATTGTGCAAATTTTTCTCATTTTTTTTTTGACACTTAACCTGCACGGCTGTTGACAGCGAGGGATATGACAGTTGGCAAATGTTCTCACCTACGGGCTTGTGACCGTTCATCGCGAAGAAAAGTTGTATCTCGTTTTCGACGTTCCATTCGAACTCCTCGCTCGACTCCAATGGTTTCTCTTTGACAGCCATCCTCGCGTGCCGATCAAAATAGTAAATATGCGGGCAAGACAACGGCCGGACCGACAGCAGAGTGGGGGAAGGGAGTGCGAGGAATGGCTGGAAAAGGCTGGGTTTCCAGGTATACAGGGAGTCTGGAGTACGGAGATACGAACACGGTGTGAAAACGCGTCTCGTCCACGGAGTCGTGAAATTTTGATGCTTTTGCGCCTAAAGTCGCTGCGATCGGTCGACGTTGATACAGTAGCAAACTACCGTGAAAGTCACCAAAAAGCTTTCATTCGCTTGATTTATACAGGGGACCGAACTCCAATGGGAAGACAGTGGAAAAGTGTAGGCGAAAATGCGAATAATAAGGATGGCGCGTGGATCGATCAGACCCACACATATAGTAATATATGGGTGACGAGCAGGTGAAAGTATCGGACGGAGTTCTACCCTCACACGGACTGGTCGTTAGAGTACGCTACATCGAACGACCTTATTCGGTGTTTTCAAAATGTTCGCGTGAAAATTTCAAAAGAAAAACTATTTCGAAGAAAAATAAGTGAGCCTCTAGAAATTTCATCCCATCTGCGGACACAATTTTTGTAATATATACTCGTTTTTGTGCTCCAAAAAATGACCTACGAGACCAAAAAAAAAACAAATTTTTCAATATAAAAAACTATGCATCCGCGTGCATTCACTGAAAAAATTATACTTCTCCATCAATACTGCATTTGTACCAATCAACGTACCACTTAATCTTAAATTTTATCATAGGACTCTCCTAAAATCGGAGCTGATTCTTCATATGCATACGAAGTATAAATAGAATATTATCTTCGAAAAACCGCAACGCCACCCTTCATATTCACATTTTTAGCGACGTTGGAATGCCGAGCTTGAACTCCTGTATCTAGTCTCCATGCTTAACCTCTCGACTTTCCACTCTCAAACATATAGATATACTGAAGAACTGCTCTAGTGCTTTTTTCCTACATTCAAATGCGCGATAAATCGTCTCGGCAAAACATCATATCGGCTAGTTTCACGGAGGTGCGGACAATACCCCTCTACACGTTAGTAGTTCTATTTTTACACCGAACATTCCGTTTTCGGAGACAGAAAATAAAATCGTCGAGAAAAACGTGCAACCTTCAAAAGGATTACGATATGAACGTCCTCGGTAGAAATGCAATGAGAATGTGCACTTCGCAACGCGCCATTGTGCGATCGGCGATACGCATGGGTTCGTACTGCCCGTTTTATACAAGTTTGTGCTCATTTGTCCAAAAGTGTCCACAGGCTGAAATCGTTCAGATTCGAAGCTAATAATAAACTCAGGCTGACATCAAATGTGAGTCAGGTTGTTGACATAGGAAATAATATCGGAACTTCATTCATACGATGATAAATTTTACGGTTTCGCTGCAAAGCTTTTTTGTTTGCATTTTCATTCCTATTTCCAGCTCAATAGGGGGCGGCCATTTTCTCGATCCGATATGTAGATACGTTTAACGCCAGAATATTTAAAAAAAGTTGGCACATCGCTGCCGTTATGCTCAGTCCTCTAAATGAAAATTAAGCCGTGTGTGTGTTTTCCCCCTCAAAATACACTTCTTTTCCCCCATTAAAATATTCAAATGAATGAAATTTCGAAAAAATTATAAGTATCTTAAAATCGGTAAATCGCAGCATTTAATATACTAAATCGGACAATCCCGTCAATCGGCTCATAAAAATCGGTAAATATTGGTAATAAGTACACTATAAAATCGGTAAATTGCCGTAATTAATATATTAAAGTCGGTAAATCGCAGTAGTAAATATATAAAAATCGGCAAATCGCGGCAATTGTAATATTGCAATCGGTATAAATTACAATTCTCAAAATACAAGAATCGGTAAATCGCAGTTACCGATATTTTTATGTTGGTGAAACGCAATAACCGATATACTAAAATTGGTACATAATGACAACTGATTCACTAGAATCGGTAATTCGCGATAATAAATGTGTAGGAACTAAAAACTCACGATCAGTAGTATAACGATACGAAAGAGTATAATGGCGATTTTGGGAATTCAAGAGAAAAAATCAGCACATCTTGTGTCTTGTGGGGCCAACAATAGGTAGATCCTTCAATGAAGGTAGGCGCAAGTGCGACCTTGAAAGAGTGACCGCGAATATGCGGTTATTCGAGCGACGCTGCTACGCGATGAGCGACCACCTTGGCAGTTGATTCATTTTCTTGGACCTCGCGTATATTTTGTGCCAAAACATACGCGGCCTTGAATACCACGCGAAGGGACGAGAGAGCACGATATCGCGCGTACGGAATATTCAGATGGCTACGTAATGTTAATTATATTTGAGGTTATGTATTACGCGCGATCACTTCGTAAACGACATTTCGATGTCTCTGGAACGGCACAACCAATCGAGGCGAAATGTTCACCAGACGATTTAAAATCTTAGCAAGAAATGGCAGAGTACTTCAACATACTCGGAAACGTTCGGTTTGCGGGGAATCTTTTTCCCGCGGACTTAGAAGAGTTTGTAAAAGGAAAGAAATTAGGTTAGAAGTTCGATGTTCGGTAAATTCGCCTCTAATTAAAAATTGAGCTTAATCGTTATTTTTCGAAGCTGTGTTATTTCGAAGAACTGACAATGAGAGCATACAAAACTCCGCATTGCCACTATTCCCAAATAGTGCAAAATTGAGTGAAAATCGTTGCGGCGAAGTACAGGTTGTACCACGTGACGTGCGGGATAGCTGAAATTTTCAGAGATTTCTCCGAGATGAATAATATTTCATGCGAAAGAAAACGGTCAAGATCTGCCTCAGTGAATTTCTCCAAACCCTGTAACTTTCTTCCAAAAAATTAACCATTCATGAAAAAACTAATCCAAAATTAATGGAGTTATGTTGACCTTCTCCATACCCTCAATCCAGATAAAATATTTATTTTGTTGATTCCGCATGAGGCGAAATCGATCATTCGACCAGCGCTATGTATGGGCTCTTCCATGTAAACGTATTCCGCCGGCGCACGCTGGCATGCGGCCCGATGTTTTTGTCGCACACAGGGTCGCACCTCCCTATTCATGCATAACCTCGTGTGAGCGACGTTTTGAGCTTCGGAAGTGGGACGATCATAATTGTCGGGATTTAAATTGTCGACTGCATACGCCGACCTGATCGGCAATGGACACCAGATACCATTCGGTGCACGTGCACCCGTGCAAATCGGCAGCACTATTCGCGGCCGCGCATACGAATGAACACCCACTCCTCGAAAGTGGTGTTCGAGCGTCATCACGATGACTTTTCTACTTGGACGTTACGTATAGTTTCGTGATCTTCGGCGTCAATCGAATTCTAAAACCAGAGCACTCATACACATGCACGCACGTGACATCATCGTGCACAATCGCTGGCGCGTGTGTGAAGGCCGATTTTGAATATGATATTTCTCTCCTCCAAAAGGTAGGCGTAGAGGGGGACGGGCAGGAGGGAGGGAGAATATCTATATAGGAGCTACGAACGAAAAAGTCGCTTATAGCGACGAGGGGAGGGGGGAGAGCCAGAGCCACTCGGTTCATACGTGTTTTCACTTCTTCGCGTGTAGTTTAATTCTCCTCGTGTCTCTTTTGCTTTGGCACGTCAAGATACTGTCAGGAGGATGTCTTACGAGAACAAAAAGGACGAATTGAAGAAGCGTCTTACGCCACTTCAGTGGCACGTCACGCAGGAAAAAGGCACCGAGAGGTTAGTCCTCGCCGCAAGTATTTCCTCACTGATATTCCTTTGTTTTGGTCTCTGGTCGGCCTTTTTGCGTCAAGGACGAATCGACCGAAACGCGGTGACGTTTGGGTTTGTGAGAGTCAGTGTACGTGATTCCAAATCAACTTGAATGCCGCATTGTTCGGGTTCGCGTCGTCTTCGATAAAAAAAAACAATGGCTTGCCGATTTTTCATTGAAGAAGACACAAGTAGAAACAACGCCGATCGTCAATCGCCCCGATAATCTCAAACACGGTATTTGGAATGGCGACGTTGAACGCGATGTCGTTTGGGTCTGTTTGGGTTTACGGTAGGGAGACTAACCGTCAGTTAAAAATAGAACGGGAACGTCAATTTGGGCGAATGTCATGATACATGCGGAATTTGAAAAATGTTTCGTCGCGATTCTTCTCGGGCCACAAAGTCTAGCGGAATTTCGATGGAAAGGGCAGTTCTTTTTTTACGTTCCTCGCACGACCACGAGACCGAAATAGCTTTTTTTTAAGATCGTGTTCGTCCGCCACAAGCTTTGCCTCATGGCCAACTGCGTTTAAAAATACCTTCTCTATGCGATAGCCCTCTTCCTCGTCTCTCCATCCCTCTTTCTTTTTCGCTCTCCTCGAAGTTGCCGGCTCCTTGGCGCACCTTGACGCCTTCACATGTTTTTTTTCCGTGCGCAGACCATACACAGGATGTTACAACAAGTTTTACGAGAAGGGCACCTACACGTGCGTGGTGTGCGAGCAGGAATTATTCTCGTCGGAAACCAAGTACGACAGCGGTTGTGGTTGGCCCGCATTCAACGAGGTTTTGGATCAAGGACGCGTCAAACTGACCAAAGACACGTCCAATGGTGAGCACATGCGATACGCGCCCTTAAACCTAACCCTGACGGTAGTTAGGCGCACTGCTTAGACCTGTGCATCCGCTTGTGGGTGAAAACTCGAAAGTCCTACGGAGATGAAAGCCACAGAGACGGGAGATCCTTGTCGGAGTGGCTTATCAGCCGACGTCGACGAACGATAGGACCTTATCTCTATGTTGCTGACACAGTACATATCACTGCGTCTTGCGTGGAATATCGTTTCGGTGGCTCCCGTCATCCGGGATCGAGATGCTGGTGGATACTCGGAAGATCGTTGCTTCAAGTCTTCCACAGACGGAAGAAAATTACTTGAGTTAGGGAATATGTCGGATCAGTGGTCAGAAATTGGGTGAGATTTTTATTGAAAAGAATTCTCATCACTCGAAAGGGGGAAGCTCTGGCAACAGGAACGAGTGTAAAGCAACCTTTAGTCAGTATAGCAGTGACTGGAAGACGTTTGTTTGGGTTTGTTTGGATTTGTAAATTCATACAAACGAACAAACGAGTCATATCCAAATAAATAACCCAAACCCAAACAAACACTGTAAACTCAGCCTATAAGCTGTGCACAGTGATCGCACAGTCGCAACAGTTTGTTTGCGTTTGTTTGCAATGGAAGATTGCATAAAACCCGACAAAACTTCAATTGCACCGTAAACAAATGGAAAAAACATTCGTTGTTCATTTGTAGAGTAAATAAACTCAAACAAACTTTTATTGTACAGTAAGCAAATCCAAACAAACTTTGATTGTACAGGAAACAAACCTGAACAAACTTTTATTGTACAATAAGCAAATCAAAATAAACTTAAAACTCAAATTAACTTTGATTGTACAGTAAACAAACCTAAACAAACTTCAATTGTACGGTAAGCAAATCCAACAAACTTTTGATGAACAGTAAACAAATCCAAACAAACTTGTATTGTGAAATAAACAAACCCAAACAAACTTCAATTTTACGGTAAGCGAACCCAAACATACCTTTATTGTACAGTGAACAAACGCAAACTAAGTTAAACAAAAACATTTTGTTTGGGTCTATTTATCCGACAAAAATATTTGCACCCAATCACGTACCGCATTGACATTAGCAGTCGGTTTAAGTTCGTTTGGGTTTGTATTCTACGAAGTGTAGTAGTACTTGATTTGGGTTGTGTATTTGAGCCTTCCCCATGATATGAATTCCTATATCATTTTCAAGTGATAAGAGTCGTCACAAACATATTTCGACCGATTGCGGACTGGAATCTCGATTCGACATATTCACCTCATTTTCATACATTTTTTTTTGCTACGCAGCTAATTGTTTTGTGACAACCTTAAATCGTCGCTGAACTTTATACTTTTCTGCATTATTATTTTCGTTAAGAGAGATTTGTACTTTGTTGGGCCAAAAAAATGTAGATTTTTCACCAATTTATTATGCGAAAAATATTAAAAATAGAATGTTGAAATTTGGCATGTTTACTGAGCGGTCTTCATGGAACATGATGATATTTTTTTTTATTTGACAAAACATGGTGCTGCGTGTGGGAGGAGTCGCGGACTCGGTGCACCGGCGACGATATTCTCCGCTTGCGGAAATTCTGAGTCCTGAAAACGTGATCTAAAGCGAACAAATCAAACATATTTATGCTTTGTACACTATTGTGTATAAGTCGAATTAGGATCAAGAAGAACACTTGAAAAATAAATAATAGTGAGCGACCGGAAGGCAAGTTCAGTTTTGTACTAAAAATTATTGCAGTTTTTTTGTTCATAAAGTGAAAACGTTTGAATATTTTTGGATAATTCTAGTTCAACGAATGAAGACGTTTGTTGTACGCGTGCCTGTCAAGTTTTATAACGATTGCTCATCTAGGGCATGTAGGAGCACTTCCGGAAACTTGGAAAACGTGGATTCGAGAAAAACGCGTTCATAGTTAAGGGGTCTTCTCACTTTAGACGCTAAAAAAGGCTATTTTCAAGAATTTTGGATAAGCTCGTTTTACAGATATTGATATAAAAGTCGTTACACTCAACACATACACTTTCGAAATGCATTAAAAAAAAGTTGACGTTGAAGTTTGCATCGTTTGCAACTTTTATATCAATATCTATAACATAAACCTATCAGAAAGTCTAAAGTTTCAGTGTCTAAAGTGAGAATACCCCTTAAGGGATCATCACAGTGTAGAGGGTCGAATAAAGCTAATTTCGGATTTTTTTTTCTATGCTTAAAATGTGCTGATCAGTCTGATTTTTTAAATGTCAAATCAAAGCGCTCGTCAAGAACGGAAAATAAAATTTTAAACGTTACTTTTTATTCTTTTTACATTTTTTCTAAGGGTTAAAAATTTCATTGAAAAGTAGGAGTCCTCACGGGGTACACGGTTATGGCCGTTAATATTATCCGAAACGAAATTAGTGAAAAAATTATTAATCACGAAAGCCGTTATCTTGCTGTGGAGGTGCATTAAAAATCGAAATCGTCGAAATGGCAGTGGTTTGAAAAAAAAAGTATCGAATTTAGCCTACTTTTCCGAGTTTTTCGTTAAAAAAAAAAGAAGATTAAAAGAAGCTCCCATAGCACGATAAAGAATGGCGCGAAGAATGCTGTGTCGAAATTGAAGACGGATATTTCAAAAACTTTTCGAGAGTGTACAGCGTTTTGAAAAAACGAGATTCCGCAAAAAAACCGTATTTAAACTTTCGAGTCCATGTTTATGACCGTCTGTACCATCGAACAAAGCAAAAAAGTCGACTTTTCGAACATTTTACACCGCGATGATTCCTCAAACTGCACTTTATGTGTGAATAAAATAAAAAGTTTTATACTTGCACCTAGTCTGCTATGCCAGGTCCACAGAGTGCACCTTTCTCTTGAAAAAGTTTTTCTTGAGCCGTCCGCAGAATTTTTTTATGGTCCAACAAAGTAGAAACCTCCTTAACTGAAATTATTGATTTTCTTCGGCGAGTACAAAATCGCAAAAAGCGCAAAACAAGATTCCCGGCACATTTTCGGGTCGCGTCGATCTTCCGAATATTTACCGCAGTTTCTTTTTCGTTATACATCGTACACTGCATGGCAATTCTAACGCAACCGTCCTTTCGTGCATTGACACGGACGTTTTCGTATTATTCGATCGTGCTATCACTTATGAGATTGAAGTTTGCATCGTTGGAACGCAACGAAAGTCAATATTTCTGAATTTCTTTTCTATCTCTCAGTGAATTTTACCTACGAAAATCCTTCAACCATTTATCAAAATATCTTTGTTCAGCAATCTATGAAATTATAAAAATAAATCTATAAAAAAAAGATCTACCACAATGATAGGAATATGGAAAATAAATTATAAAGAAAAAAACTTTCGTCGCGTTCCGACGCTGCAAACTTCCACACCATTATCACTTGCTGTCTTCGGAATTATTATTTGTACGTTTTTATCGTCCAGGGCGGATTGTTCCAAGCTCCAGGTGGATTTGCCACGCGTGCTGATGGCTACGCGTAGCAAACCCATCCGGAGTCACGACCGACCCGCCCTCCTTTATCTTCTTTTATCATTACTCAGCTATTTTATTTACTAATGTTCCTTCGTACGCGCTCACGGCCAACAACGATCCCTCATCCCTTTCGCTTTTACCCCAGACTCTTTGCTTCGCTGTTTTCAGTTCCCGAGAGAATATTCCGGTTCGCCAGTCCGGCTCTTTCCTAACGCACCGTCGTATCGCGTTCGCACGAGGGCACAGGGAAACTGACGAAAAACCTGTGCCCTTGCAAGCCAGCCTTGTTTTCACTGACTGGCACTCACTTAAGGGGTAAGGCCACTGTAACGGCCCAAAAAAAAAGGTTTTTTCACTAATTTTTTGCTCCCGAAATTGAAGGTATTTGAAAAAAAACTTTTAATGGTGTTATCGGGCATACATTAAACTTTATTATAAAATTTTTTTACAGTAAAAAAAAAACAAAATGGCGGTTCCACAGCTATCTTCCCGGGACATGTTTTGCTTCCAGGGCTCCGCGGCACGCAGCACCACTGGTGCACTTTTGAATCTAGAAAAAAAAAAAACCATTAATCTAGAGGGCTATAGCTAGAGAATGTCGATCGGATTTTAAAAAGTATCAATTTTTGTGGATTTGGCGTGCGTTTGAAAAAAAAAATTGATTTTTGACGAAAAAAACGGCAAGTTTTTTGTTAATAAAAAATCAATAAATAAAGTTCTTGAAAATTCCGATCGACATTCTCAAGATAATGTAAATGTTCACATCTGGTTAAAATTTCAAGTAAAAAAAATGAAAATTGTTCGAGTTATGCTGCGTGCCATTTTGAAAAACCATGTTTCGAGAAAAACGCGTTTAAAGTTTTGCGAATAGTTTTTTATAGCCAATATAAAAAAATCGATTTTTCAAAAAATTTACAGTGGCCTTACCCCTTAAAGAAGTTCATCTGGTACCGAGTTAGTCAAAAGAAAAATTATTACGACCAGCGTAGTCTGTTCAATAAGTTTGGCAACGCTGCAACCAAGCGCGAGCGCGTATCCTGTACAGCTGCCATGTGCTAGAAATTTTTCACTCGCGTCCATGTTTCATCGTCGATCTCTTTTTCGACCATGGAAGAAAATTCAAAAAAGAAAGCATTTTTCTGGAAAGACAAACAAAATCAATTTTCGAAAATCAAATTTTTTCTCAATCAATCTCGAAATCAATGTTTTATGTGTTATTATTTCGTATCCTTTTCTTTATAACTACGATGATTTTATTTGCGATTAATTTATTTGATTTTATTCTTCAAGCCGATTTAGTCATTACATTTGCAGTCACTTCTGTATAATTTGCTGTAGAAGTGTAGTGCACATTGCGTCCTTCGGAAAGTATTAGTGTTGATTTAAAAAAGCGCGCGGTCGCGACGTTGCCATCATAATACGCGACTGGAGTAATATGGAGGTTAACCTCCAAAAAATCAGCATTTTTCGAGACAAATTAATTTATTCTGAAGTTCACAAGTATCTAATGGATTTTAGAAAGCTGTCCAAACGTTCTTTAGATATTTTTTTTATCCATTATAAAAGTTTCTTTCGAAACTGTTTGTCAATGCTTGCAAATTGCACGTTTATAGACGGGAAAAACACGACAATCCACAAGAGACCATGTTAATTTAGAAAACCTTTATTTATTAATTGCTCACAAACAAGGTATCCGGAGAGTTTGAAATTTGAACAGATGACTTTTTAGATACTCACAAGTGAACTCGATTTTTTATTATCAATATCTGTTTGTTAATTCGATCATCAGATGAACTTCCTTAATTCCTTCATTGAGAGGCTATACCAGTGTGAACGCTGAAAATTTGGGTGATTTTCGGGATTTTTTTGGAAGAAAATTACTCAATTAAATGTTTCGGAAAATTAAGAATATATTTGGCTATATTTGACCTATATTACATAATTTTTTTCATAGAGAAATATTGAGATCCAAGCGACTTATGCGCTGCCTTCGGAGGCGCAAAAAAAACGTTCCTCCACTGCTGACACGATTCCGGCCGATTGATTAGCCGAAACCGAAAAAGGAAAAAATGTCGTTAAACTGGAAGGTATTTCCTGTACAATGACGTAGGATTTTCGAAAAATATCAAAATCTACCAAAATGGCGTAGTTGTGAAAAATAGTCTGTTTTCTTGCCTATAAAATGGTAGATTTTTTTCAATGCCAAATCGTCAATTTTCATCCAATGAAAAATATCCTACGTCATTATCGAGTAAATATATTCAAGAGTACTCAGTTCAAATTTCAAGTCAATCGGATAATTGCTCTCTAAGTTACAATGTCAGCAAATTTGAAAAATCTAATTTCGAGAAAAACGCGTTTACAGATTTAACTGAGGCATCTTACACCTACAAGCGGTTGCTCTTTAGAAGGCTGCCATTCGGGGAGTATGAGAGATACGGTCTTGACATTTTTACAGGATATTCTTGAAAGTATAAACTGTCAAGAAAAGCAAAAAAAATCAATTTTTTCAAAGTGTCACACTGGTACAGCCCCTCAAACGAAATTATTAGCAGTATTACTTTGGGAATAAAGTACAGATAATTCTTTAGATTAGGGACTTTTCCGAAAAATGAGACTAAACCTTTTTTTTTGCTTTTTTCTCATTTATTGGCTTATAAATAGCGATTTTCAGTTGGAGGGGGGGACTGAAATTCACCCCCCCCCCCCCCCCCCAATAAAAGTTATGGGGTTTTGAAATTCGCGGAATCACGTGATAAAATAGGGCATTTTTTACATTTCGACACCAAAATAGAAAATGTTTGGGTTTTTGAAAAATTCGAAATTATTTTTAACGAATTTTTGCCCGTAAAAAATGTGTTTAAGAAAAATTTCCGCTTCCCCCGACTGATTATCATCATTTACAACCCTATAAACCAGAAAATAGTAAATAAATTTTTTCGAAAAAGTCACTTATCTAAAGAATTACCAAAGTCAGCTCAGTCCGTGAAACAAAAATTGTTGCAGAGGTCTGTTTTGAAGTGAGAAAAAAAACGCCTGGTCGACTTGAATTAACGTCCTTCGGACAAACTTTTTCTGTCCATTTCTCTCTCTCTCTCTCTCTCTCTCTCTCTCTCTCTCTCTCTTTCTCTCTCTCTCCCGCCGCTTTTCCGAATTCCCAAGCATGCCAAAATTTAGAGTGTGATTGTGATAGACTCACATCCTGTTCTCTACATCGTTTTACTATTGCCGCCGTACATAGATGCCAAGTCCGTCTATGGCGCAATGTACATTCGGAATTATTAACGAAGCGCAAAAAAGCGATAATATTCCTCGCCGTCTCGCCAAACTAATGCGGCAGTTAACAATACGCGATAGTCAACGCTGTGTAGGATCTTTAAAAACGCCTTGTTTTTTCTCATTTTCTTCTTTCATTTTCTCCCTCGTGGACGAATTTTTCATATTTCGCTGATAACTGCAACTTTTGTTCCTCACAAATATTACGGTTCTTCAAAGCGGATTTCACGGATGTTCAGGGGAATGGCCGAATTCAATACGATGGATTACCATTGCATTAACGATTTTGTTCTTTTCCAATGCCTGCTGATAGCGATTATTTTCAGTTCGCAATATTAACTTGACTATTTAGTGGTGTATATTTGCATATGAATTTTTATCTCTGCTGGCGAGCATAAAAAAGGATTCTTTAATTTTGGACGTTTTGTACGAATCAACAAACAATAAAAAACTGAACAATCTCATTAGATAATATTTTTAAAGGTTTATTTACACGAGATTATTTGATTTTTAATGAAATAAAGAAAATAAAATAATCTCGTATAAATAAGCCTTTAAAAATATTATCTAATGAGATTGTTCAATTTTTAAATATATATATATAAATATATAATTATAAATATATTAAAAATATAGACTTTAAAATATTCACTAATTTTGTGCTGGCTCGTACAAAACGCTCAAACTCAATACTCTTAAAAATTAAATAATCTTTCATTTATATATATTGAAAAAAATATAGATTCCAAAAAATACCTTTTTTTTTCGTTGGCTCCAAAAAAAACGCTCAAAATGACAAAAATAGTGGAATCGCAAATGCGAAGCATCGCGAAAATTCGTCCCATATTTTTCGACTCGTATTATTGTCTCGGCTATAACGAAAATGAAAAGAAGAAAGCAAAAAAAAACGAACGATGACTAGTCGCATAATAATTGGTGTGAAAATTTGTTTCTTAGTTTCTTTTTGTTTAAATTATTTTCTGTGATTACGTAGTTTTTGGCAAAAAATATTTTGCAACACCGCGCGGTGTTGGTCTCCGTTTAATCACACTCTATTTGTTCTGTCTTTCCCCTTTTGCCTCGCTCCCGCACCTACCGTCTCGCGATCCGCTACACGACTTCACCCTCGTCAATGAAAACAAAAAAAAAATCAAACGAAAACACGACAAAAAACGACGACGAACCAAAACAAACAACAAAAATACAACAAACGGTGGTGAAAAATCCGCAAACGAAAAAAAAAAAAAAAACCCGCGCGGCGCTCACCAGTCGGTGGCAATCTACTATTGCTGATCGCAAACCCAGATATGGTCCGGACCGAGGTGACGTGCTCCCGATGCGGCTCGCACCTGGGACACGTGTTCAACGACGGGCCCAAACCAACGAGAAAACGCTTTTGCATCAATTCAGCGTCGATCAGCTTCCACGAGGCCGGCGAGGAGAAAAATTTCACCTCGTAGGCAGCAACGAGGACACGATGGAGGACCCCGTCGGGGACGACTCGGGATAATTGGAAACTGCAGACCCGAGGGATTTCAACGTGTTGAAGGATACTGATTTTTTTTTCTTCGATACGCCCTGCGCGAACCGAAGAAAAATCCTAAAAATACTTCGAATCCGAACGATTTTTACAAAACATTATTCCACCATTATTTATTACCGTAAGATAAAGAGGAGTGAGTGTCCGTAAAAATTGATCGACGAGACACTTGACTCTCCTTCGAAAATCGAAGTCGAAAAAAAAGCAGGAAGATATTAAGATATAGGAGGCTGAGAAAAAGCGAGAGGGAACAAGCAAAACAATCATACAAAATGTATACTTCGTTCTTTCACTTTCATTCCGATCCAAGAAATATTAAAAGCGCAAAAAATTAGCTTCGGAATCAATTTACGATAAAAAGAAAAAAACAAATCAGGTCACGAAACGGCCAGTGATTCTTCCAAAGTTTTCTTACGCTTGTGTGCGCTTTCGAGGATACGCCTATCGAGTTGCGCATTGCGTCGATCACTTTTGTCCGACCTTCGGAACAATACTGATATATGATATTTATAATTCGTTGAGTAGTAGTGTCAACCGCGTGATTGAAAAAACCAAACGAAATAACGTTTTTTAAACCTTGTATACGTATACATACAGACTACGTTTATTTTTTCAAATGAGCGTTGAGATGCCATAATGTAAATAATTGTAACTTATGAAGAGATTGATGAATAAAAACATGTTTAAATACACAAATAAATAAGTGCGTGTGGGGGGGGGGGCGTTTTTTGATGAGCGATCTGCACAAACTGTATCTACCACATTTATAAATATTGTTGAACACCGAAATTGTAAAAGATGTCACACCGTACTTTGATGTAAAAAAAAATTGAAAACCTGCACTCGTTTCCCTCAACAAAATGACGAAAATTAAATGACGATAGATTAGAGATGATACATAAAAACGCGCACGGGTATACGTTGTACCCATGAAAAATACTAACAAAGAACATCACTTAAGGAAGTTCATCTGATGATCGAATTAACAAACAGATATTGATGTTATAAAATTCGAGTTCACTTTTGAGTATCTAAAAAGTCACCTGTTCAAATTTCAAACTCTCCGGATACCTTGTTTGTGAGCAATTAATAAATAACATTTTTCTAAATTAACATGGTCTCTTATGGATTGTCGTGTTTTTCCCGTCTATAAACGTGAAATTTGCAAGCATTGACAAACAGTTTCGAAAGAAACTTATATAATGGATAAAAAAATATCTAAAGAACGTTTGGACAGCTTTCTAAAATCCATTAGATACTTGTGAACTTCAGAATAAATTAATTTGTCTCGAAAAATGCTGATTTTTTGGAGGTTAACCTCCATATTACTCCAGTCGCATATTATGATGGCAACGTCGCGACCGCGCGCTTTTTTAAATCAACACTAATGCTTTCCGAAGGACGCAATGTGCACTACACTTCTACAGCAAATTATACAGAAGTGACTGGAAATGTAACGACTGAATCGGCTTGAAGAATAAAATCAAATAAATTAATCGCAAATATAATCATCGTAGTTATAAAAAAAGGATACGAAATAATAACACATAAAACATTGATTTCGAGATTGATTGAGAAAAAATTTGATTTTCGAAAATTGATTTTGTTTGCCTTTCCCGAAAAACGTTTTCTTTTTTGAATTTTCTTCCATGGTCGAAAAAGAGATCGACGATGAACCATGGACGCGAGTGAAAAATTTCTAGCACACGGCAGCTGTACAGGATACGCGGTCGCGCTTGGTTGCAGCGTTGCCAAACTTATTGAACGGACCTTATTGTACCAGATGAACTTCCTCAAGTGTCCGTCTCCGATTCCGTTGAAACTTATATAAGTGATGAAGCGGATACAAAAAATAGGGGAACTCGGGGTAAGATGAATCATAAGCCTAGCCACTGAACAATGTGTGCGAGCGCAGTGCTCCCGTTGGACTTTGGAGGGGGACGGTGAAATGAACGAGTGTGAAAGTATCAACTGTGGTCTCGAGTGACAAAACAATATCGATTTTTTTGACGAAACGATGGAACTTTTGGTAAATTTTAGCATTGATTCAGTTTACTTCAGTTGCCGATAATGATTAGAGACAGGTAGGTAAACACAATGAAAGTACTAATTATTAATAAAATAAGAACGATTTGTCAGTAATTTTCAAGGTTATTGCGCGATTTTTCGTTAATTCGTTAACCGTCCAATGGGGCAAGATGAATACAAGCTATCGCAAACCCGGAATATTTTACAACGTACACTATTTACGTTAGAAAGGGTGAAATGAAACTAGTAAAGCATTTGGTTCCTCTTCAACCAATGTTTCTACCAGGATAAGACAGAGAACTTACAAATGATCAAAATGACATGGAAGCAAGATTATTCGGACTAATCCTACGGAACTCAGACGATTGGCTTATCAAGTTGATGGTATTGAGAGTGAAACCACTTTTATAGGCTAAAGATGCCAATGATTCGTGTCTGATTAGTATCCCAGCGCTGTCTCATCTTGCCCCGCATATGGGGTAAGATCGGAAAAACAAAAGTTTAATTAAGAATATATATTGTATGGTATAAATCAGAAAGACTGATTGTTCGCTTCCGCAAGACTAAAAAATGTCGATGATTTTTTTAAATAATTGAAGTTGACTGACATGTATTGTTTTGTTTGAACATTACCTTAGCGTTAACATCTTACCCCGACGTCCCCTACGTGTCTAATAGTATTCAATGCTTCATTACATAAATGAGTTTGAACAAAATCGACGACGGACGCTTAAGGTAGTCCTATCGATAGGCTTCAATTCATAGGATTTTCATAATTTATTTTTGCGCTTCACTAAATATATTAATAATCGTCTCTGTAAAATTTCAAAGTCGGTTACACGTGCTAGTCGGAAACGACGAACAATGCAAGTTAACTATAATCGTGAGATAAATATATGATAATTAATCACTTAGGATCCCATTACACATGTTCGATCAATAAAAGCCACAGTGGCAGGCTGCACACACAACCGAATAATAAAATACAACAATGAGATTGAAGTTTGCAACGTTGGAATGCAATGAAAATGCTTTTTTTCTTCACCTTCCCAAATTTTCTCTGCCACATTTAAGTCGCGAAAACACGTAAACATATTTTTCGGATTCTTGCTTAGCGATCAACAACGAATTCGCAAAATGTGATTTTGGATATTGATGAAAAAAAAAGTAATTGAAAAGAACATTCGTTGCATTCCAACGATGCAAACTTCAAGCCCATAAAGAATAAATAATCAAGTTGCACGTTGGACTGCGGGAAATGAAAAAAAAAAATTACGTTTTAACATAATATGTAAACACACTGCATACGTATATTTCCGACTCACCTGCTGCATCCCGTGAATCCCGGAAAGTTTTAGTAAGAGAGGAAAGGAAGGGTGGTCAAGAAATAAGTAACGCCAAACGTGAATATTTGTTATAAAATGTTTTCCTTATATTGTAACGTTTCAAAAAAAGAAGAAAAGAGAACTGATACAAGGTACAGCCATATATACATATATACGTGTATATATGCGCATTCATATATATATATATATATATATATATATGCCCACGAACGTCTACGCATAATCTGTAGACTTTACAATGATTTTAGTCATAATTTGTTGCTGTCATCATCCACGCGCCTCTGGTATACACTCAAATTCATTGTCGCATAGAAAATCGTTACCTCTTTTTTCGCCTGAGAAATCAGTTTTTCGGCCTCTCAATTTTTCGTTTTGTTCCGCTCGTCCTCCACTTTTTATTTTCTTCAGCTATTTTTCTGTTTTTCTACCACTGTCAGTGTAAAAAATGGTACACGTAGTAAATCATAAAAATAACTTTCATTGCTTGCTTGCGCGCGCGCGCAGGCGCGCGAAGATGTATAAATCTCCGATAAAATAGTCGCTCGTCTCTTTATTTTCTTTCCTCTGCTTTGTTTGTTTTTTTTTTCTTCTTTTTCGTTCTCTCTTTCGCTATAGGCCCTGGCACTTTACGCGTTCACGATATCACGAAGCATTCTTTCCTCTCGCGGAAGGGTGTGATGACGTAGATATACACATATATATATACGGATTTATATATATGTATAATAAAGCAGCAGCGACGTAAAAGCATGCAATAATACGCATTGAGACTCCTCGTAAACCCGACTTCAATAGGAACCTATCGCTCGCAGTTCTAAAAACAACACGTCTTGGTCAATAATAAAAAGTAGTAGTTTATCAAACGGATAGTATACGCGGACAATAAATGCACTCTCTCTCTCTCTCTCACTCTCTCTCTCCCTGTTAAATGATAACCCCGCGAGATTGCCCTTGAACGCGAAAAGGAACGAAGCAAAAATAAACAAACCGCGAAAAAAATCATGAAAAAAAAAAAAAATGCGCCAACTCAGAGACGACCGCGAGGTCGACGTTCGTCGGGCAACTTACGCAATTCCGCCGAGGACATCTCGCGGCTAGTCGAAGCAACGTTTCGAAAATAAGCTGCTAGCAAATGATTAGAACGAAGAAGAAATAAAAGTATCTTACGATAACTAAGATAACAAAGTACGATTACGCGAAATAGTCGTTTCTCGCTTTACCTTTAGCAACCCTTTCACCCCCCCCCCCCGTAAGGGCTTCCTTTTTCCTCTTCGCTCGTGAAGAAAAAAATCATTCGTGAAAATGCGGAATTTCGTCCCTTGTGTATTTGCCCTCTCGCCTATGAATATGTCTCGATGTCTCGATTGCCGACGAGACCGGTTTGTGACACTTACATATTTCTTACTAATACTAAACGTGCTTAATTATACATACTCGCGCGCCATGCTCTCTAATACCGCTTTACAATTTGGGGTCAATTTGGAACGTAGTCGATAATTATGTGGCTGTATATATATATATATATACATATATATATATATATATAGGTTTCTCATATTCTTTTTTCCTTCTCGCGCGTCTCCTCGCCAATACTGTTATTACGAAAGGATGCGCGAGATAACGCGCGCTTAGCGATTTTCTTTCAGAGGCAATCGACGATACTTTCGACAATGAAAAGCAGCGACACGAAGTCCACGTGAGCGAGACACGCTGCCCCGCGTTGAATGAGTACGCGCAAATACGCAGAGAGAGATATTTGCACTGCGTACGAGCACATCGTGGATGTATACGTAAAATGGTACGAAAATGAAACAAAATTAAAAAAAAAAAAAACAAAATAAAAACTGTTCGGGCATTGTGGCACGCAACTGACAACATTGCAAATACATTCTCGCGGTTCGCTTTTCTTTCGTTCACGAAACAATATACGTGTATTGTAATTGATAGTAATATGTCGCTTTATCTTTCGGTGCAGTGTATGTATATTTCTTCTTTTTCTTTTTAAATCTTTTTATCGTCAGTTAGGTGACTGTATATCGATACTCTCGGACCGTTCTCGGCGTTCGTTCGCGCTCGTCGCAAAAGTGTACGTAGGGGAAAAGAAAAATGAAAAATGACCTGAGGGGCTGGGCTACTGTGGAAATTTCGAAAAATCGTGAGCAGCTCGCGGCAAGTCAAATCGAAGGAAAATGCCCAACTCATGACGTCCAATGAACGGATAGACTTGAAATTTCGTACACTTATTTAATCCAATAGTAAGTCAGTCTTGACCGACGTTTTTCTACTTAACATTCTTTTTTCACTAGTTATCAACGACGTCATTTATCCTCGAAAAATCGAGATAAAAAGTTCAAACTTCTTTTCACGATCCAAACACGACAACAAAAAAAAGCTCAGTCAAGTCTTAGCCAATGTTGTTTATATCGAGAAAAAATCGTTCTTTTTTGTTTTAGATCAACCGGGCGGCCAAAATCAAGTACACCGTTGAGCCCTTCACGCGATTGTTCATTCTTTAATTATTTATTAACTTTCTTACTTATGACTTATTATAATTATATAAATTTATTTTATAAAATTTCACAAAATAAATATATAAATTATATAAATTATAATTATCATATAATAACGCCGTTAATTATTAATATTCTTCAATGGAACTCGGTACACAACGATATTAATGCACATACAAATAAATGTCCAAACGATTCTTCATTCGTCTTACTTGTTCCTTCGAAATGGGTTTTTTTTTAATAACCCTGATTTTCGAGTCGTCACAGTAGCCTAACCCCTTAACTCTGGTTGTTGGTAGGTCGAAAAAAAAAATATAGTGTAATGAGAAAGCTCACTTCGGCTGTAACGTACAGGGTGATTCGCGACTATCGCGCTTCCTTTTGCAAGCAAAGACCTTCGTTTTCAATGTCGTGCGACACAAGTTGGCCGAGATATTCGCGTTCAAAGTCCAAGTAGTTGCTCACGCGCGGAACGTCGAAGGCGGGAATGTTTCCTTACACTTTTTTCCCCCGTTAAAAAATGGAAACGCGGAGACTCACTTTGCAAATAGATAATACGATTCGATCATTTCCGTTCGTAATTTAAGGAGGTACGACTCGTTCTTCGGAGTCAACGAAGAGACTAAATTTATGTGACCCATACTTAACCTACGTTAACACAAATTAACATAAACCCAAACATAAGCGACTTATGTTAACTTGTGATAGCATAAACCGAAACATAAACGATTTATGTTCACTTGTGTTGGCATAAACCCAAACATAAACGATTTATGGCAACTTGTGTTAGCATAAACCCAAACATAAACGATTTATGGCAACTTGTGTTAGCATAAACCCAAACATAAACGATTTATGTTAACTTGTTTTGGCATAAACCCAAACATGAACGATTTATGTTAACTTGTGTTAACATCGTTTTGTTGTTTTTGTTCCAGGTCTTATACTTAACAAGAAAACCGTCTTCCCGTCAAGCTATTTGTGAAAAAAAAAAACACGTTTTTATAGATGGCCTCTCCCGCCGCCGTTTTGTATGAAAATTATAATTAATTTTTTTTTATACTTTAATATGTGTTAAATGAATCCTCTCAAAAGAAATCCTATTCCTTTTTCCATACTCCCGAAATAAATTATCAAAGTTAGGCCTCATTTTCTGCCGCTGGAGGGTGCTAAGTGGATATCACACCAAGAGAATTCAAATATGAAAAAAGAATTCGTCGTCAAAGAGGAACTATCTGAACTAACGAATCGATAAAACATTCGGTGCGAACACTAACAAATATTGCTTGATTTTCTCCTTGTAATTGACCCTGATTCCGCAACTCGTAAATAAAAAAGTATCACGTCATGAGAGGGTTATTATTAATATCAATCTTGACGCAATGGAACTCGAGTACCCGAAAAAGGAAAGTAGACATAAATTATTGATAGTAATCGTTTTGAAAATACAACGTCATTGAGCGCTATACGATATTGGAAAAGCAGTGACAATCAAGATTTACAAACGTAAGTTTTAGGTCAGAAAAAAGTTGAATACTACTCGGGTTTGAACGTACAAAGTCGACGCTGCAATGCCATATAGGCACGTTGGTAGAGAAGTTTCGAAACTGGTGCACGTTTGTAGCACCCGCTTAAGGATTGAGAGTTGTTACGCTTTTGGTGTATGGTATTGGAGCTTGTGTACATTTGACGATGGACTAACAATAGAACGCGTGTGCTTTGATATTGCTTCAAAGCGATAAATCGTATTCGTAAAATGCGCTTAGGTTATCAAAAAGAGATCGACAATCTTTTTCCATCTCTCTACGACAGCACGACGCTGGTGGCGCCTTACATGTGGCGGCTACGAGAAAGAAGAAAATTTCATTAGCCGCACTAGCCAAATCGTCGTAGTTTCAAGATCTGTACGTAAGACCGTGATCGGGACTCATTGATGCGAAACGTTAAGTTACGTTTCATAGCTAAAAATTTTCGATTTTTCACCGAATCTATTATGTCTAATTTATCAAATTTCCATTTTCCAACGACCTTAGTTCGATACGCGATCACCGCGCTTCCGTTTTCACAAGACGACGTGCGTCGCTGCCTGAAAGTGCTCGGCCTCGTAATTTTATTACAAAAGAACTGAACGGTCACTATAGCTCAACTTTTGCCAGAGTGCATAACTTGTTCATCATCAAACAAACAAAAAAAACCTCAAGTCCGAAAGTTGGATTCTTCTTGACGATTGTACCTCCTTGGCAACTTCTGTGTCATTGTTAGTTCAACGCCGGGCTTTAAAAGCGAATATCTCGGCGAATATGCGTCGCCCGTTATTTTCAAAAAGAGCATCTCGCTCGCAACGACACACTGCGTTCGCTCAAACTCAAATAGCCGCTCATCACCCCGTAAAAATGCGTAAATTCATTTGACAAACGATCCTCCCGGAAACGTTTGTCCTATCGGTACGACTATCAACGTCTCTCATTTCCAATATGATCCTAAATCAAGTCGTTACGCGCGTCATTCAGCCATTTGTGGTTCAAGATCATAAGGAAACTACAGCACGTTTTTTTTGTCTCGTTTTAATTTTCTTCTGTATTTTCTTTCTCTTTACTCGTGTCTCTATAAACGTGACAAGACGCACAGGCACTTTGTAGTGTCACCCAAATGTTTTTTTAGTGTCTTCTATGTTTTGTTTTCGCTTTCGCTGCTCTTTCTTTCGTGGTCGTTTCTTCTACGCGGGTTTCAGCCTTGTCTCAAAATTTCGTCGATCGCTCGTTTATTTCTCGTTCGCCGGTGCCGGTCGCGCGCGCGTTGACGATACGAGGTATAAAGGAGGACAGAGTGTACAATATGGTGTTCGGAATTACGGGGAGCTCGGCAAAGCGCGCATGGACGATCGCGAATGTCACGGTATCGGACAAAAATAAAAAATCGACCAGTTTAATAAGCTTCGATATATATATATAAATCGAAGCTTATTAAACTGCTACATTTTTTATTTTTGTATGAATGTTTATTATAGATGAAGTTTCTAGAAATGCGCATGAAAATAGGAAGACTTTTTTTCCCCGAAATGGCCTCCTATTTTGTTGCGCCTTTATTTTAATGGGATTTCTCGATATACATATAACAAACGCAATAAGTGCGCAATGCGCGTTGCCTAAGCTCTGTAAGATGTTACGACCACGCCATTCTTTCCCGACGAGATCAGTGAAATTTTGAAACATCCCTACGCCCTTGCTCAATGTTCCTCTCCTTTTCATTGACGCGAAATAAATTAGTTAGGCTGTCGTTCGCGTTACACTAGACTATCACGGGCCAAGTAAACAATAAATTCGCTCTCAGTTTTCAACTTGCCTCGAAAAATATAAGTCCGATGTGAACCAATTTCGTTTTCTCCTCGATTTCTTCTTTTCTCTTCATCTTTCACTCCTTCTTCGCTCCTGTATTTTTTGTTTTCCTCCGCTACGATTTTTCTCTTCAAACGATAATATATTAGAAATAGGTGACTCCCTATGTAATCAGTTCGTATCTGCTTTAGTGTATTATTCTAATAAGGTTCTCGCTAGTGAATTTTTATCCCTTGTTTTTCGTTTCTTGCTTCGTTCAACCGACTCGAGTCGTCTCCGAGTAATACTAGTGTCTTCTCTCCTCCTCCTCATCCTCATCCTCTTGCGCTTAATCATTCGTTCGTCCTCTCGCGTTCTTTTAGAAAATAACTGACAGCTACTCGCAAGTACCTAGAGGCCCCGTTGAAGATTTCAAGTCTCATATCGCACGGTAATCGTTGAAACGCGATCACGGTGAAAAAGAGAACCGCGCGAGACCAACGTGTGGCCATCGTCGGAACGACGAGCTCTTTGCCCCGCCAGATCACTCTCCCCGATGCTCATCCAATATTCTCGCCCGCGTTTCTATCCTCTTTTTCGTCTCGACGCGAACATTTCTTCTTTTTTTTTTTTTTTCAAATATAAATCGGTCGGTTTGAGAACTTTGAAAAAAGACACGCGTGGCGCGCATCGGCCAAGTTCTACCTAACTATTTGCCTACACATATTGTTTATTTACTCGTTATATATATATATATATATATATATATATATATATATATATATATATATATATATATATATATATATATATATATATATATATATATATATATATATATATATATATATATATATATATATATATATATATATATGTATTATTGAATTATTGTGCCGTTACCGTTTTGGGAGGGTGATTTTATTATTTTGTTCTCTTTCCGCTTTGCCAACAAGCCATTCTTTCTCTCTCACGTGATCCCCGAGTCGCACGTTCTCCTTATCGTACACAGCGCTCAGTGTCCTTTCGCTGCCTCTTTAGCCGCCATTATCAGTGGCGTCAATGAGGCGAGAGGCCTCGCCAGCTTCAGGAAAGGATGCTGCAACGGATATCGACGATCATTAATTTTTCTTTTGCACATTATCGAATCTACAAATTCACCGTTTCCGGTCGAAACGTCAAACAGACCCAAACACACTAATTGACGTTTTCCGGTCAAATCGTCGAACAAACGCAAACAAACTCGTTGAAAATTATAATCGAATCGTCAAACAAACCCAAACAAAGTCGTTCAATATTTTCATCAAATCGTCAAACAAATCCAAGCAAACTTATTGAGCATTTTGATCAAACGGTCCAACAAACCCAAACAAACTTGTTGGGGCTTTTAATTCAATCGTCAAAGAGACCCGAACAAACTTATCGACGTTTCCGGTCGAATTATCGAAGAAATCCGAACAAGCTCTTTGAGGTTTTTAACCAAAACGTCAAACAAACGCAAACAAACTCGTTGAGAATTTCAATCACATCGTCAAACAAACCCAAGCAAAGTCATTGAGGATTTTAATCAAACATTCAAACAAACTCGTCGAGGATTTCAATCACGTCGTCAAACGAGCCCAAACAAGTTGAGGAATTTAATCGAATCGTCAAACAGACCCAAACAAACTCATTGATGATTCCTGTCAAATCGTTGAGGGGTTGTTAGGCCACAGTAACGGGTATAAAATCATGTGCGAATTTAACAATTTTTTTTCGCACGAAGAAGTTATTCACTCGTCAAATTAATTACACATCTATTTAGTATGAATATGAAGCTGTTGGAAAATTTTTTTTCCGATGTACAAACGCCCGACTACTAATATTTTCTTTTATCTTTTTTCCAATTGGCGTGACAAATAACTTCGACAATTTTCACTCGATTAACTTCAAATTTAATAGTTATGTTCCCGATTGCATTTTGCAGAGAAGTGCGTACGGAATTTCTGATTAATCGAAAACTTTTCATTTTACAAGCAGTTTTATATGAAATGTTTCACATAATATTCATTACTCAAGTTTAAATACTTACAACTTTTGAATAAAACAATTTTTTTTAATTCCGTACGTACTTCTCTAGGTATTTTAATGTAGATTGACGAGAACTTTTGTTTTTTGTTCTAGGTAAAAAATTGTGGATGCTAAATGTCACGCCGCGGAGCGCCTAAAAAAAAAGATAACAGAAGAAAGTGTTAGTAGTCGGCCATTTTGTACATCGAAAAAAAAAGTATTTTCTAACAGTTTAATATTCATACTAAATAGATGTGTAATTAATGTTATGAGCGAGTCACTTTTTCGTACGAAAAAAAATTGTTAAATTCGCACATGATTTCATACCCGTTGCTGTGGCCTGACCCCTTAAACAAACCCAAACGAACATCAAATGCATCAATGTTCAAACAATAGATCGAATTTTCACTAATTTCAATCAGAGTCGAGATATTACGAGGAAAAAATTGCGATTGGAAAAATTAAGCAGTTGAAAAAACAATTCTCAGATAGTTTTTTTTCGCGATTTTTCACGGTTTGAAAAATCGTCGATACTTTTCGTGATTAGTGTGTGCGCGTAGGAAGCGTGTACCTTCAATAGTTCAGAAGCGGCAGAGCGTTTTTCGACTTCCACCTCCAGACACTGATCCAAAAAGTCTTGAAAAATAGCCGACAGTTTTTCCTTCTCCTTGATCTCGGGCTTGCCGTTTGTTGCTATCAGATAGAGCGCCCTGAGAGGATTTTCCGTCAAGTACGGGGGCTCACCTTCTATCATCTCGATAGCCATTATGCCCAGGGACCATATATCTACCTGCAAATGGAAGCGTAAACGCGTAAAGAGGAGTATCAGCGGTTCCCGAGGGTTTGCACTCGTCTTTCAATGTCGTGGCTGCCTTATTATTTTCCCCCGCACCTCCAACTTATTTCGCCTCAAGGCTAAAGGATACAAGGTTTTTTTTTTGGTGGAAAAGTAATAATCCCTGGAAAGTCTGGAATTGTTTTTCTCGGAAAACAGGGACAATCGGAAAAGCTGCGGAATTTTTCCAGAAATAACTTTTGCAAGAGTTACGAAAAAACGACACCGATTTGAAAAAAAAAAATAAGAGTATAAAAATATATAAACTGTATTTTTTAAATATTTATATTATTCTTCATTATAAACGAAAATATATTTATATTATTCTTCATTATATACGAAAATATATTTATATTATTGTTCATTATATACGAAAATATATTTATATTTTTATTCGAAATACGAATTTTCATTCATTTTTTCATTCAATTTTCATTTTCATTTCATTTTTCATTTCATTTCATTTTCATTTCATTTTTCATTCACGAAATTTCATTCATTCGAATTTTCATTCACACGAAAATATATTTATATCTTCATTATATACGAAAATATATTTATATTATTCTTCATTATATACGAAAAGACATGTGGCAAACATTGAAAATTTCAAAAACTAAAAACCAGTTTATCCTAAAGGCCTATATACGTGCATTCGATTTGTCGATACGCAACCACACAATTATTATTGTAGATAAGTGTTTATATTTGCTTTTTTTTTATTTATTGGCACCGACGTAAAAATGTCTATTTGTAACAAAGAACACGTTCTGTATTTGCGTTTAAGGAGGTACGATCACTTCCACGGGGTCAGAAAAGAGTTAATTTATTTTCCCCACAGCTGCTCTGATTGATGTTCACTTATGTTGATTATTCGTAGTATCGATTATAGTGTGCCAAATGTTGTGGTAAATGATGAATTTATTGCACGTGAACAAATAAAAACTGAAAAGGTTGATCGTCAACGACTCGGTAGTAATCTTCGTAATAATAATATTAACATATCCACCATAAAAACGGACTGAAAAGACAAAAAAAAACAGCCGGAAACGTATTAAAATAGGCTTGAATTACCTCAGCGGAATTAACACGATAGGCAGAATATAATTGTACATATTATTGATACGTGACAAATGATATTCAAATTAATATCAAAACAAAGCTGGGTTATGTTCGCCAAACGCATCAGCTGTTACTCGCGACGTTGCTAACTCTGTGGGTGCTATTTCGTCGGTCTGACAATTTTCAACCGGAAATTGAAACTTTCTTGTAACGTAGTGTTTTAACTACACGGCGAATATTGATTATCTTATTTTTTGCAATATCTAGTATATCCAATCTATCGAATTTCAGTTTTCCAACGGGCTTAGTTGGATACGTGAGCAGAAAAACGACGATCACCGCACTTCCGGTTGACCGTCTCCATAAGACGACGTGCTTCGGTAACTCAAAGTGCTCGAATGACAGTTTTATTGCGAAAAAACTAAACGGTCAAAATAGCTCAAATTTTGGCAACACGCGCACAAAGTATTCGTCAAAGGCATATAAAAATTTCAAATCCGTCAGTTGGATTCGTAATAATGACCGTACCTCCTCAATGTATTATTTTTCGAATGTCCGTTATTGAAAATTGTATTTCAATATTTAGGATTTTCAGATATTCGACGTTGAAAAAAAAAATGATGTTTGAATATTTGCAAATGGCGGAAAAATAAGGGAATTTCTGAGTCAGTGATTCGCAACGATCATGGGGGTCGAACGTACTTTAGGACCGTATTGCTTCCTCGTGACGACTTCCGGTGCCATCCAGTAGGGCGTGCCGACCATGGTGGTTCTTTTACTCTGTTCGGGTGATATTTGTGCGCAGAAACCAAAGTCCGTGAGTTTGACACCACCGTCCAGCCCCAAAAGTATGTTGTCCGACTTGATGTCCCTGTGTATCACCTGATTGCAATGAAGAAACTCGAGGGCCTGTAAGACCTCGCGGCACACGGCCGCTATTTGTCCCTCGTCCATACACGTCTCGGTAACGACGTCCGTCAAACTTCCACCCGGTAGATACTCCATCACAACCCACAGCTCTTGACCGACCAAATAACTGTCGAGATAATTCACGACGTTCGGATGCTTGTTTTCCCGCATAACGAGTATCTCGTTTATTATCAGCTCCTTCTTCGGCTGGTGCTCGAGATTCATTTGTTTTATCGCCACCTCCATACCGGTAGACGTCTCGATCGCCGTGTACACCGTACCGGAAGCCCTGAAATCACCGTCATACCGATACATTTTTTCGATCGATGTGGGCCCCACTTATTTTTTTCATGGCTTTTTCAAATTTATCGTTTACCGACGATGCTTGCTCGATAATTTTCCTTTGCGGGTATATAACGGGACCGGATATCAAATTGTCGAGGAAAAGTAAATGAAAAACAAAAATCGTCCCGACAAAATTCAAAGAACATTTTATGGAAAGTATTTTTTTTTTTGCTAATCCGAATATAAAAGGCAATAATTAGAATCATTCATTTAAAATTTAATCGATTTTTGTCAAGTATTTGTTTTGTTTTAATTTTTTTTTAATTTTCCTTAAAAATATTTCGAAAATTGACCAGTTTTCTATGATCAATATAATTTTTTTTACATCTAAAATACTCGTCAAATCAGGAATTGAAAAAAATGTATATAACAGAAATTTACTGTCCATTTCATATTCTTTTTAAAATAAAACAAAAACGAATGAAATTCTTTCGAAAGTATTTTTCTTAATAATTAGAATCGTTTATAATCTAAAAATAAGACAATCGTTTCAATTTTTGTTCAACTAGCGATTTTCGTCGAGTGGATTTTTTGCTTGCGGTTTTTGTAAAGAAATTTTAGTTTCTTCCACGATGTACACATATACATGTGTATATATGTGTGTGTACGTACGTGTGTATGTATATGTATATCCATATTGAGACGGAAAAGACAGTCTCATGAACAAAACAAAACACTATCACCCCAAGGAGACTTAGGAGTCAAGCCGATTTCGGGAAACGGAAGGGGTAAAGGGTAAAAACATACCAAGACCAAGAGGTCCGCCATGTTGGTCGAACCGACCACGCTAATTAAATTAATGGCGGACAATAACAAAGGGAGACTAACGGTCACCGAGGTAAATTCAGACGCATACCGAAGAGAGAGAGAAGCGGTAAAATCCGGATAACCGCTAATCTAATTAAAGGAAGACGGAAGAGAAGGGGAACGAAAAAGCGATAAAATTTGGGTATAAAAGGACGATAATTTTGGAGGAAAGGCACTCTTTGAGTCACTCGTGGATCGACTAGTACTGCTTGGCAAAGTACATCCCTAGTGGAAGGAAACGCTGGGAACACGGAACGTTGAGAAAGGAGAGAAACAAGGGGTCGCACCTAAAAAGCATTAGAAAGGACTCTTTGAGTCACTCGTGGATCGACTAGTACTGCTTGGCAAAGTACATCCCTAGTGGAAGGAAACGCTGGGAACACGGAACGTTGAGAAACAAGAGAAACAAGGAGTCGCGCCAAAAAAGCATTCGAGAGCTCTCTTCATTTCTTGGGAGATAACAAGTACTGCTGGACCAAGTACAGCCCTTGCGGAGTGGAAAGGTCTGGAACACGGAACGTTAAGGAACAAAAAACGAAGAAGAATTAAATTAAATTAAATTTGTGAGAAAATATTGGAAAAACAAAGAAAAATTAAAAAGAGCAATAAGGAAAGTTAACCATTTAAGGGTGACAACTAATTATCGAAAAATAGATAGGAAGATTATCGCAGGAGAAAATAGGATACGAGAAGGTATCATTACGAGCGAGCGGGACGATAGATATAAGGGAAAAATATTAAATATTGGAAAAGACGAGAAATATTATATTAGGAGATAAGAAAGTACACGCTACAGTCATACGAAACAGACACCCACACATATACACACTCACACACACACACCCGCAGAAGAACACCGTAATAATCGAGTAACGCGGATCAGGATCACAGAATTTACAAGGAGGTATCCCGAAATTACGAGAGCCCCGAAATCTGTGCAAAAAAGGGTCGTTCGAGTGCTCGCGAGATATCACTCGATTAAACTATCATAGACAGGTAGGTGGCGACATCGCACGCCAAGTTCAAGGACCGGGCGACAAATTATCGACGCGCGATAATCGATCGGGAGATAGCGTAGATCACCGCGACTCGAAGGGCAGCGCTAGGGTGGGGGAAGTGGATCTCGACGCGTGAAGAGAGAGAGCGCGCGCCTACGACCCGTCGAGCGCGAGCCCTAGCGCCACGAGTGAGAGAGCGCGGTGACTAGACGCGCTCGAAGGGAAAGTCACAAGGGAAAGTACCGCGGCGTATAGGCCAAGCATCGATACCTACCGCGCCGCTAGCGACCACCCGTGATAATCGATATCGATCCAGGATAAAAGCTCAAGCCGACCGAAATGTACCGTGCGAGTAATCAGTAATTGACCGACCGAGAAATATATTGCGAAACACACTATAAAACAACACAAACAACACATTACACTCATACATAGCGCTATTTTATTTTATATCGAGCCATAAAAAACGTGAATAAATTCTATTTTGTTAAAAATACCCAAAAACACCAGAGTTTCTACTAATTTCTTCCCTGTTCGAGTCCCCGAACCTATAAATTTATTTGTAACGAATTAACACCCGTTACATTTTGGCGCCCAACGTGGGGCTCGAACAAAAGAAAGAAAAACTCGTAAAAAGGTGTAAAAATAAAATAAAATAAAATAAAATAAAATAAAATAAAATAAAATAAAATAAAATAAAATAAAATAAAGTAAAATAAAATAAAATAAAATATAATAAAATGGCACAACAAAACGGTGAAAACTCCCTTCATTGGGAATCAACTACTGCGGATGGACTATTAGAAGAGGCACGTCAAAGGGATCGTCAAAATATTGGGCGATTGTCGGCAATCGGACCCAGACCAACAGAAACACCGAATGAAGAGACATTCGACGTCAGCGGAGAGTCAGGCGGGACAGATGAAAGAGGTGCGGGAGAAAGTGAACTCACGAAAGCCCTCATCAAAGCAATGAATAGTATCCGCAACGAGCAACGAAGGGAACGCATAACGACCAAAGCAGAAATTAAGCAGCAGAACGATAATTGCATCGTGAGATCGCGCCAGCTGCACGAAGAGGTCAACACTAAAATAACGAGTGAAGTCCATAAAATCGAGGAGCGAACGGAACGCAAAATTGTGACTGCTCAAAAATTAATAGAGCAAAGCCACACTCAGCTGCGAAAAGAAAATAATGACAAAATCGAGGACTTCGACACTCGAATGGAAGCCATCCGGCGAACAATATCCGAGCTCCTCCATTCATCAAAGGATGTAGGACAGGTGGTCACGGAACACTCGAAACGTATCACGGAGTGTGAAAAAAATATCCGCGCTCAAAACTCAAACACAATGAGCAACACCGCCTGGGAAGCGGGATTGAACGTGAGCCAAGCATACGCGGTGAAACAAAAACCACCGACGTATAATGGCGACGGCAGAGAACGACCTATGCGTTTCCTGCAAGATTTCAAGGAATTTTGGCGAATCACCGGAAACACGGACCTCCATTTTTTGGTCAGTCAGTCCCTAAAAAACACCGCCAAAGACTGGTGGCGAATTGTCGAGGATAGGGTCCAAACCATTCACGACTTCGAAGAAAAATTTCGCGGACGTTACTGGAGCCAAGAAATTCAGGATAAAGTACGTCGAAACCTCGAATTCGGGGCCTTCGAATGGGACGGACACCGGAGGACTCGAACCGAATATGCGACCCAGATATTCGGAAATGCCAAGGATTTGAGTGAAGGGCCGGCAGAAGAACAAATCATCAGGAAGCTCGCGAACCATTTCGACGAGGCGATCAGAATGGCAGTCCGCGTCAGCGGAATAAAAACTATCGATTCATTCCTTGAATTGTTAGAAAGCATGGATGGGGCGGGACCACTCAACGCAAAAAGATCCATGCCTCGGCAACAGGAACCCAGTGGTGCACCATGGCAGCAAAATAACCCATGGAAAAACCAGAATTTCAGAACGTTTGGGGGACCACGACCAATGGGATTCAACCAGCCATGGCGGCCGGGGAATCCAGGTTACCAAGGAACACCAGCCCCATTCCAATATCAACAACCGGGTTATCGAGGATTTGGAAATAACAACGCGATGCCAGCGCCATTTCCCAGGCAACAATCAGGGCAGACGGGATACGGGAATAACAGATTTCCTCTTAACCCCACCGCTTCATCATGGACTCCGCATCCTCAAGGAGGTCTAGGTACCAGCAATATCCCAACACAAAACGAAACACCGAGAATCAGCCAACAGAACCAGGGAAACGAGTAAATGTTGCGCCCGTACAGATATCACAGGATGGAATATCACGAGGCGCAACAGAAGAAGACGAGGAGGTACAAATCGCCATGGAAGAAGCCCTGCAAAGGGTGCATCGAAACAAAAAGAAGAAGGAAAGAAGAAAGAGGAAACTAGAGTCCAAAGATGGTGACATTTCTGAGCTACCCACACCAATGGGAATGATCAGTATAATCCGGAACAACCACATGGAAAAAGGGTGTTGGAAAACAGGCAACCAAGAGGAAAAACAAACATCAAAAAACAATAAGGCGCTGAAAATAGCAACAAATGATACATACGAGCACCCAAAAGAAGTCCTCATGGAAGAACCCGGACAACGGGGAATAATACGAGGAATTCTCCCACGACGCCCTACCTTACCGATCGACCTCGCAGGAATTGCCGCCAAAAGATTGGTCGACAGCGGGAGCGAAATATTTTGTATTTCAGAAAACTTCTACCAACAACATTTCGGGGGACTCAAGCCGTGCCCGGTGCGAACAGTCACGGAAACCCAAGCCGTGGCCACATTCGGAGGGAAGGCAGGACGAATACGAGAAGGGCAGAACCGTCAACAACAGCGAGGTGACAAAGCGTTATTGACAGGACATGGCACTGACAGGCGGCGAAAAAACGGGGGACGGCAGCGCCGACAACGGCACAGTGGTGGAGCGTTTCGGGCAAGACACGGGCCTGAAAGACGTCGAGGAAAGAGGGCACGGCAACACCGGCGACGTCCACGTAGCAGAGCGTTTCGGGCCAAACGTGGACTGGACAGGCGGCGAAAAAACGGGGGACGGCAGCGCCGACAACGGCACAGTGGTGGAGCGTTTCTAGCTAGACCTGGACCTGAAAGACGTCGAGGAAAGAGGCGATGGCGACGCCAACGACGCCCGTATAGCAGAGCGTTTCGGGCGCCACGGGGGCGGGATAGGCGGCAACGAAACGGGGGATGGCGACGACGACGACAACAGCGAGGCCGAGAATATTGGCATGAGATGGGCCTGGGAGACGACGGCGACGAAGACGAAGGAAACAGCGATAAACGAGTAAATAAATTAACAGAATAAAAATCGAAAAAAAAAAAAACCATTATTATGATGTCATAATGGCGAGCGAGCGTTTAGCATTAAGAGGGGGGGCGAAATAAATACTGATGGGCAGCGGCCCGGGAGAACGTAAAATAAATAAACGAGTTAAAATTCATAGAAGAGGATAGGCGCAGAGTAAGTTTAGAATACATTTTGTTTTTTTTTGACTCTTCGTGATTTGGATCGCTGAAGTAGCGACCCAAAACACAAAGAGCCAAGGGGGACAATGAGACGGAAAAGACAGTCTCATGAACAAAACAAAACACTATCACCCCAAGGAGACTTAGGAGTCAAGCCGATTTCGGGAAACGGAAGGGGTAAAGGGTAAAAACATACCAAGACCAAGAGGTCCGCCATGTTGGTCGAACCGACCACGCTAATTAAATTAATGGCGGACAATAACAAAGGGAGACTAACGGTCACCGAGGTAAATTCAGACGCATACCGAAGAGAGAGAGAAGCGGTAAAATCCGGATAACCGCTAATCTAATTAAAGGAAGACGGAAGAGAAGGGGAACGAAAAAGCGATAAAATTTGGGTATAAAAGGACGATAATTTTGGAGGAAAGGCACTCTTTGAGTCACTCGTGGATCGACTAGTACTGCTTGGCAAAGTACATCCCTAGTGGAAGGAAACGCTGGGAACACGGAACGTTGAGAAAGGAGAGAAACAAGGGGTCGCACCTAAAAAGCATTAGAAAGGACTCTTTGAGTCACTCGTGGATCGACTAGTACTGCTTGGCAAAGTACATCCCTAGTGGAAGGAAACGCTGGGAACACGGAACGTTGAGAAACAAGAGAAACAAGGAGTCGCGCCAAAAAAGCATTCGAGAGCTCTCTTCATTTCTTGGGAGATAACAAGTACTGCTGGACCAAGTACAGCCCTTGCGGAGTGGAAAGGTCTGGAACACGGAACGTTAAGGAACAAAAAACGAAGAAGAATTAAATTAAATTAAATTTGTGAGAAAATATTGGAAAAACAAAGAAAAATTAAAAAGAGCAATAAGGAAAGTTAACCATTTAAGGGTGACAACTAATTATCGAAAAATAGATAGGAAGATTATCGCAGGAGAAAATAGGATACGAGAAGGTATCATTACGAGCGAGCGGGACGATAGATATAAGGGAAAAATATTAAATATTGGAAAAGACGAGAAATATTATATTAGGAGATAAGAAAGTACACGCTACAGTCATACGAAACAGACACCCACACATATACACACTCACACACACACACCCGCAGAAGAACACCGTAATAATCGAGTAACGCGGATCAGGATCACAGAATTTACAAGGAGGTATCCCGAAATTACGAGAGCCCCGAAATCTGTGCAAAAAAGGGTCGTTCGAGTGCTCGCGAGATATCACTCGATTAAACTATCATAGACAGGTAGGTGGCGACATCGCACGCCAAGTTCAAGGACCGGGCGACAAATTATCGACGCGCGATAATCGATCGGGAGATAGCGTAGATCACCGCGACTCGAAGGGCAGCGCTAGGGTGGGGGAAGTGGATCTCGACGCGTGAAGAGAGAGAGCGCGCGCCTACGACCCGTCGAGCGCGAGCCCTAGCGCCACGAGTGAGAGAGCGCGGTGACTAGACGCGCTCGAAGGGAAAGTCACAAGGGAAAGTACCGCGGCGTATAGGCCAAGCATCGATACCTACCGCGCCGCTAGCGACCACCCGTGATAATCGATATCGATCCAGGATAAAAGCTCAAGCCGACCGAAATGTACCGTGCGAGTAATCAGTAATTGACCGACCGAGAAATATATTGCGAAACACACTATAAAACAACACAAACAACACATTACACTCATACATAGCGCTATTTTATTTTATATCGAGCCATAAAAAACGTGAATAAATTCTATTTTGTTAAAAATACCCAAAAACACCAGAGTTTCTACTAATTTCTTCCCTGTTCGAGTCCCCGAACCTATAAATTTATTTGTAACGAATTAACACCCGTTACAATATGTATATATATACATATAGTTTATCATCTTTCATAGTTAACGATTTATTATTGATGCAATTTTCGTTCAGTGTGCATCCAGAAAAGAAATGTTGAAAAAAATTACATTTCTTTTTGTCGAATCAATTTTTTAAATTTGAATTTGTTAAAAAAATTGGTAATTATAAAAGAGGATGTGTGTGTGTGTGTGTGTGTATACACGCATCCACACATATATAACATAATTCGACACGATAAAAGTTTCAAAAAATGTCATTAGTGACTTTTTTGAAGCAAAGTATGTAGTGGGTATGCATATAAACGTAAAAGAAAAAAGGTGCAGGATATAACAATTAAAAAATCGACTTGGTGACAAAAATCGATTTTTTTTCCATATCTTAATATGGAATATAAACATTGATACATACCGATGCAAAGAATAATTTAATGACTCGAGAAATCCAGTTTCAAAGACAAATCAGCAAATTTATCGATTGAACGGCAAAACTCAACGGATCGTCTTTTTGAAAATGAAAAATACAGTATCAAAACTGATATATGTATATGAATTAATGCAAAGCATAGAATAGTTATGGGAAACTTGTAATTTGAGGGGAAAAAAATTGCAAAAAAAAAGGTTGGAATAACGAGGAGCCAGCGAGGACAATTGTCGCGTGTGGGAGGATAGAATTTCCTTCTCGGAAGTCTTACCCCTGTCCGATCTTCTCCATCTTCGTATACTTCCGGTTCGGATCGCCAACGCTCACGATCGTTCTGAGCTTCTCGAGTATCTCCTCGTCGGACATTTTCTTCTTTCTGGCTTTCTCGCTCTGTGTGGGCCTCGACTGATCGGGCGGTACGGTCGGTGTCGGTGTCGCTTGGTTCTTGTTCCTGTCGAGCTGCGATTGTGGCTGTTGTTGTTGCTGTTGCTGTTGCTGCTGCTGCTGCTGAGTGCCATTGTGTTGAGGCGAGCCGAGGCTCGTCGGTATCGGCGACGGCGGTTCCTCCTCGATCGGTTTCGTGTACTGTCGACAATCCGCGACACAAATCATTTACCTCGCAGAACTGCCGTATTGGACTCGACGAGTCGACGAACATTTTGAACAATTGTATAGCGGAAAAAAACGAAAGAAACGGAGATTATGAAAAAAAATACATAATTCTGCATAAATTTACGCGTATTTGGAAAAATAGAGAAATCCCATTCCATTAGATGCGAAGAATAAGTCGAATGAAAAGAATTATTTGAAAGTGTCTAGAAAAATATTATCTCTCATTAGCAGCCTGAGAAAAAAATTCTCATTGTATGAAGGAGTGGAACCGCATACATTTTTTTTTCTCACGATAATTTTTTGTATATTCGTATTGAAATTTTTTTCATTTTTATTTTAATATTATATTTTTTATTTTTATATCAAACTTTTTTTTTCAGTTATCGACTTTTGACCACATTTCGTGAGGATTATTTTAATCAAAAACGTCGGAGGTGATGATTTTGAGTAAAAAGTACGGCACGATATTGAAACGTGGCTTGCACCGAATTAAAAAATTTGCCTACAGGCGTCGTGATAATTTTTTTGCAGTATACTCATAATTTTGCCATCGCCTTGGAGGAAATAAATTGATTTTTCAAAAATCACGCTCGTATATAGACGTATTTCTTTTTTTTTCCGTATCCTCGTAGTTTTTGCTTTATTCGAAGAAAGAAATCGATCTTTTCTTGAATTTTGCTTTTACCGATATTTTTGGCTGAGGTCTTAAAGAAGAAAAATCGATATTATTTTCAATCAATCTTCAATGCAGAGGCGAGAATTCTTGGATTCTTTTTGTATACCCATCATTTTTGCTACGGTCTTTAAGAAAAAAGTTCACTAAAAAAATTACATTATAGATAGAAAAATATAGAATCTTTGTTTGTTTATTTTTTTCGTATGCCCATAATTTTTACTACGGTTGAAGAAAAAGATCGATTTTCCAAAAATCAACCTTAAACATAGAGACGGAATTTTTCTTTGGCTTTTGTTTTTTTTCGTAATTGCGAAGTTTTTGCTATGGCAGTTGAAAAAACAACGAAATCGATGTTTTTTCAAATTGATCTGGAAAGACAAAATTTTCGTTAGACTTTTGTTTTTCCGTATGCCCATTATTCTTGCTTCGGTCTTTGAAGAGAAAAAAGGATGCATTTTTAACTAACATCCTCACGCGTGCTGTCAGCAACGCGCAAAGATGATCGTCAAGGACGACAAAGAAGAGAGGATAAAACGCGATTACTAACGATGGATTTCGTGCGTTCCGGTCTCGCGGATATCGGCGGGGGTGGAGGCTCGTCCTCCTGCTCGGAGCTTGTCGCACAGGCGTCGGTGGGTGTGCTGCTTGGACTACTACTGCTCACCCTGCAACGTGATCGCAGGTGATCGTCGATAAGGAAAAAAAAAAGCATGCTCGGGGTCCCTCGGGACGCGGCCGTCGTGCGGGAGGAACGTCCAAGACTCACCTGCTCAACGAGTGCTGCGAGTGCGAGCTACCCGATGCTTGGGACATCGCCTGGCCCCGAACGTTGCCCATGCCGATACCGGCGCCGATTCCGACGCTTCGCGGGCTGCTCGCTCTTTCTATCGACGCTGCAAATTTTCAATTTAAAAAGAAACATTCCCGCGAGGTCCTTACTATAAACAGTAATTTATTTATAGGGTTGCATACTTCCGGCATTAAGGGGTCTTCTCACTTTACACGCAAAAAATGTTATTTCCACGAATTCTTTGATACGTTTATATTATAGATATTGATATGAAAGTTGTTACACTTAACAAACACACTTCCGAAATACATTTAAAAACCTATAAAAAAAATTCATGAAAATAGGCTTCTTTAGCGTGTAACGTGAGAAGCCACATTTAAAAAATCAATTTTTTCGTATCTCTCATCACAGCTGGAAAAAATTGACGTTCCCGGACATACCAACGGTCCCGACCATCTTCGTCGTCGTCATGTACTTCGAGCCTTTGGCCTCTTTGCTGCTGTTGTCGTACCAGTTGAGTACGTCGAGTACGGCCTGTGGATTTTTCTTCTGCTCCTGCTTGCTGATGTTGCTCGACATGAGTAGTCGGGCCCATGCTTCCGGCATTCCCTGCGAAACCAAGCGCGCATTATTCGATCAGACGTGTTTGCCAGACGAGAGGGTCAACAGTGCGTCAAGAAGTGTGTCGTTTAGATTGAACAGCGTGCACGTTGGTGGAAAAATCCTAACGTGCCTCCCGAGCGCCCCTGGCGGCAACGCGAGTCTCCCCGTCCGCCAGGGGCGCTGGGATCGGAGTAGTCAGCGAGCAACCGTCTCCTACGTGTTGCTCGAGCAAAAAGCGTGATACAAGTCACAAGCAACGTCGACCAAAAGCCTTCGGAATGTTTTTTTACGTTACTCAACTACGTTCGTGAGGCGCAAATTCCTTCAGGACACTACGAATACGTGTATGTGTGTCTATGCGTGTTTCGAACTACCTTAGTCGATCGCAACAAAAGAGAAAATCTCCGGATCGTGGGACGCGTTACACATGGGGGGGAGGGGGGAAAAGGAAAACGAAAGTGAAAGAAACAAGAAAGAACCAAATATTTACGTAAATGATAAATAATGAATGAAGAAAAATGCGGAAGAACTAACTCAGGTGTGGTGATCGCTTGTTCGCTTTACTTACTTTTAGTGGCAGCTTGGAAAAAAATACGTGTCGAGTTAGTTTTACACGTGAGTTCAAATCATAGTTATAAAAAGCACATTACTGGTTAATATTCGTATATAAAGAAAATGTTTTCATAGGCGAGTATTACGTGAACAAGTGTTACTTGTAATTCGAGTTTTTTTATGCGTGTGTGTGTGTGTATGTCTGCGTGATAATTTTTACACGCATAGATATATATCGTTTACTTGCGACACGGAATGTTCAGGAATAATGCATTAATATTTATGTACGGTATTCTAATAATGCAAAAGTCGTTTGTTACGTCGTGAATATTCCGTCCCGTTGGGTCTTTTACATATGGGTTGGTCCTACGAAGTTCGCCACCTGAATACTCGCTTTGGATTTCGACGATGACTGGAAACGCTTTCACGAAGTTGAAAGGGAAAACTTTAGTTCCAAGGTCGCTTTTTTAAGCGTCGAAAGGCTAGAAATGTTTTTTTTATGTGTAAAGATGTTTTTTGGAAAATTGAATCGCATTTTTCAGCGTGATACATCCATACGTCTTGATTTACTGTTTAAGGGGTCTGCGTGGGCTTGGCATTTCAAAAATACATTTTTTCAGAGCTTTACAGTCTAGGGTCTTAGTTTTAATTTGCAAAAAAGATTTTGTGAAATTTTTGAAAATTGCGCGGGTTGAGACGGTTTTTGGAGGGGCAGATTCTCAAATTTCTTGAATTATTAAAGCCTCTTGCCTTTTTCTCAATCACCATGCTTTGCGAAACGGCGTAAGTTGTATCTCGGAATTTAATCGTTTGAATCACTTCGAATTCGGACAGAGTTCTTATCATTGTCTACTCCACGATCAGCTGAATTTTCAATTTTCATTCATTTGTCGATAACAAACCATTGGAGCTTTTTTTCGTCGAAAAACGAACCTTTTTTTTTACTACAGCTTGCCATTTTCGCAATTGTCAAAATTACAAAAAAAAATGCGTCCATGAGGAAGTTTTATTGTTATGTTAAACGTGTTTCTTTTTTTCATCTCACGTGAGCCTAGTTTCCAGAACCATGTCCACCCATTGGCCATGCAGCAACGGCGGCACTTTGTTTACATAACGAAAACATTATTGTTTATCAATATGTTCATTAAAAAAAAGCCCATACTTGAGGAGGAGGCAATTGCGAGTCAAATGCAGACCTGATCCCAATACTCTTATCAGAAAACAAATATTGAAGATCGACCCGTTGTTTTGGGCCCTAAGCTTACGGAGACGCGTTCAATCCAAGGGAGATATTCAGGTGCTGGTTTCAAGGTAGAACGCGTGGTCTTAACTTTTATCCATTTTGTACAAATTTCAACCGGTCATTGTTCATATCATTATGCATGGAAAATGTGTGTTGCAGTACTATTTTAAATACGTCCCGCAAACTTACGTCATTGGGTACGTGGAGCGATGAGGTATCGACATGTCTTCTTATTATAGGGGACAAATATTTTTTACGGAATACCATTGTGTGAAAATTTCAGTACAGACCCTGCAGTGGTGAAAGTTGCAATTTTAAAACCCGTTTATCTCCCAATCTAAATGGTCGACTGTTCTGAGATTTCACTCAAACATGCATAATGAAATGAACAATGGCTGGTTAAAATATGAACAAAATCTATAGAAATCAAGAGCGCGCGCTCGTTCTGCCTCAAGTGGATTATCCTGCATATATATACGCGCACACACTTACGCACCACCGACGGAAAGTACGGACACACTTTTCACGGTTTTTCGACTGGAAGCCGGGGCAATAAAATCTGTACAATATATCGGCTGAGACAACATAGCAGTAGAAATATTTTCCAGCCTATCGGAGATAGGGGAAAAATCTTCCTACAAAAGTTGCATAGTTCGAAGGGGATCATCGAGTGGTGGCTGCGAGGTTCGTCCAGATGGTGGCGCTTCGAAGATTTCAAGGCCATCTCAATTTTCTTAAAAGCGACCGCTATTCTTATTCAGAATTTTATCAAGGAACTGAAAATAAGTTCCCACGCCAAATTTCACCAATGTCAGGTGCGGGAAATGTAAAGCATTGTATTCGGGCCACGACTGGTAAAAAAGCGTGGAAAATTTGTGTCGGTTAAAAATGAAATATGTGTGGAAATTCGAACGAGTGAGATGAGGTTACGACTACAGTCAGCTGTTGCCTTGCTGTCACGTCTCTTTATCGTAGCAGGTGGTCATAAATCCAATACCGGAAGTTCAAATTAAACTTGATTTTACATGAAAATTCGGTCAATAAGCGTATTTTTTTGCAGAGAGCATTGGATTGCTATAAGTGTTGAGTATGTAAATCTGATTATTTTTAAGAATCTGACGGATTCTCACTATTGTATACACTTCTCTAGCGACCGGAAATTGGGATTTTGTATGTCGTCTCGGGATTCCTTCATAAAAGTACGCAATTTTTATATATTTTTTGTCTGTAATAAGGGCGATAACCGGCCCTGAAATTTTACAGAGACGGTTATTAATATATTTAGTAAAGCTCAAAAAAAAACCATGAAAATCGTATGAATTGAAGCTTGCCGATAGGACTACCTTAACGCACATTGAATTGTGAAATGTCCAAACTATTTTTCAATGCTCTTATACCTACAATTTTTTTTTTATCATCCTGATTTTCTGTGTGACGCAGTAGCCTAGCCTGGTAATCGATTTTGGACTAAAAACATTGGAATTCCTGCTGTTTCGATTTTTCATGCTAAACCTCAACCGATCATCTTGAAGTTTGGGTTGCGAACTCATTTTTAGCTCCTCCGTGAAATTCTGAAAAAACAGTGATGCCATTAGGAGAAAAAAGAAATGAACGTGACCCTGAAATCTCCGCGAAACTATGCAACTTTTGTAAGAAACATTCCCTCCTAAGTTCGATAGGTTAGAAAATATTTCAACCGCTAATAGTTGTTGCCTCACACGGTATATTTTTTTCAAAGCCCCTTCGGTTTTGTTTTTTTTCCCCGACTTCCCTCCCTCGAGCCATTTAACTCAAAAGCTTCCAAAATTGCAAAATTGCCCTACTTTGCAAAGACTGAATAACCCAAACAAATCCAAGCAAAAAAATTGAAAGAAAAGTATTTTTCCCCTGAAAATCACTGATACATTTTAGCCCTGTCTTCCTCTGAAAAACGTTCGCGCCGATTTACCTAAAAAATCGACACGCGAGTTTACTAAACCTGGAAAAAGCGATCGGTAATTTTTCGTGCCGATCGACGATGCCCGAAGTGTGTCCGTATTTTCCGCGACAACGTCGTGCACTCGGGCACATTTGATTGTTCGCAACGTGGAATACTCGGGAGATCGTACGGGCCGTCGCACACGTGAATATTCCGTTCGATCGGGTCACAACAGCAACAAAGCGGCAAGCGAGTGCATTTTCAGAGATGTTAGCGAGAGTTTGAGTGCGGAAACGACGTTTCCCCGGTGCGTCGAGGACGCCCGACGTACCGTGAAGTCGCCAGTAACGGCGTCGAATCCAACGTGCACCGTGTGCTCGAAATTCGTCGGTAAACTAATGTTAGGCTTATCCTTGTTCTCCTTGACCTTCATCTTTCCCTTGAGTGTTTTCTTCTTCCGCTCGTCCGAGTCCGGCTCTTTAGGCAGCGGTCGCATGTCCACTGGCAAATTCGGCGCCGATTCACCCCTGCGGAACAAACAAAATCCCTGATTCGTCATTATCCATATGCACCGCGATAAAACAGACAAGATGCCGAATGAACATTTTGGCTCCGTGTAGAAGTATGAAACCGGAGATTTTTTGTAAAAACCCATTTTCCGAATTTCTGAATCTTTCCCATGGCTTTCAAACTAATGGACACGGCTTTCTGCATCACGTTCAATTGATCCGCGAGTTCTTCTTGACTTTGCGTATCATCTTTATCCAATAAGACTTGCAATTCGTTGTCTGCGAGATTTTTCGGTGGTTTCCCACGCTCTTCGTTTCTCACGTAAAAATCACGACTTTTGAATTTTTAACCACTCGAAACACTGTGTTTTACCGAGAGCATGTTCACCGTAAGCTTCGACAGGGATTCGATGCGATTAGGCAGCAGTTTTCTTCAAATGATAACAGACAACCGATGCTGTCCGCAAATCGTAGTTCGTAGGCACAAAAATCGACATGTTTAAGGTTATGGAAAAATATACCGGTTAGGGAACTTGTGTGCTGAAAATCTTCGTCAGCTGTTAGAGGGAGATGATGGCGCTGCCGAAGCGGTCTTACGGTCCCTAAATTGATGGCTAGCACCATCTATAGGGAAATTCCGGTTTCATACTTCTACACCTGGTATATCGGAAAAATTATGTTTGTTCGTGCACATTTGCAAATATCTTTTTTCAGCTGGTCGCATTATTTTTCCGAGTCCCTACGTGCATCCGTGCGGATTTTCACCATCCCAACTGAACACTTTTCTATCACTCAATGTCGGCGCGATAATATCGGCATTGAACTTTGCATCGTTGGGCTGCATAGAAGATTATTTTTCCTTCGTAAAGCCGATTTGGAAAAAGTTCCGAAAAGCCCACACCTCTGATTAATTTGGAATTTCGTGTACCTATGCATTTTGACTCGCTGATAACGAATATCATATTGAAAATACCCGCAAATTTGATTTTCAAGGTCAACACTCATGAAAACTGATTTTTTTAACAGTTATTCTGTTTTATTTTAGTACATATTCGTTTTAGAGAAAAATCTTTTCTACAAAAGTTGTAGCCTATGAAAATATTGATCTTTTATGTTGTATACAATTTTTGTCTAAAACCATTGCACTTCGCGACAAATGGGATAATGGTCCAATAAGTGAAAATTGCTTAGCTTCATTAGGTTCGATATTATCGACTTATCTATAGTAACGGATCGGTAAAAGCAAGAATATAGATAATGTTCATTAGCCCATACAAGCCCAACAAAAAAACCAAGTCAAAACAAAAAATCCAAAAATAGTACATAATACAAAGACACTAAGATAAAAGAATTTTTTAAAAATAAAAAAAAAAAAACATGCACTTTAAAATTGACTGAATCACAAAAAATGCAAGAATCGTATATAATATAAAAATAAAATAAAAGAAAAGAAAAAAAAATATTTAAAAACAAAAAAGCAAAAAAAAACATGCACTCTAAAGGCTAAACTCCAACCTTCCCGCGGTAAAGTGCATAAGTAGATAACATCGAAACTAATGGAGCTAAGCAATTTTCACTTATTGGACCATTATCCCATTTTTATCGAAACGGAATGGTTTTAGATAAAAACTGTATGGAACATAAAAGATCAATATTTGCATACGCTATAACTTTTATAGGAAACATTTTCATCGAAAATGAATATTTACTAAAATAAAACAGAAAAACTGTTAAAAAAAACAGTTTTGGTGAGTGTTGGTCTCGAAAATCAAATTTGCGGGTATTTTCACCACGATATTCGTAATCGGCGAGTCACAATACATGGGTACACGAAATTCCAAATTAATCAGAGGTATGGGCTTTTCGGAACTACAGCCGATTTTTCTGCACATTTAGTCTAAGAAAATTAGCGAAACATTTTCGAGGTTCCTTATTAAAAATCTACAACCAAAAAGTGCAATAAAAAGATTTTAGATTGTAATATAAAGTAAAGCAACGAAGAAAAACATGGAGCATTTTCGGTGCCTTCCAACAATGCAACATCCAGCAACCATAAATAATACGTGTATTTATCGATTACAAAATATATAACAAAAATATTGTATGGTCATTTATATGTATGTTGTATAGAAAATAAAATTTGTCCAATTGGTCTCATATTAAATTGTAGTTAAGAAATATTTTGTCTATCTACTTTTTTATATATTCTTATATTATATTTGATGTTCTTATTATATTATATTTATCATTCATTATAAACAAGGTGTCCTGTTATGAATGGATAATCCTGCAACTGTCGATAGGTTCGATCATGCCCTACCATATGCTGAAATTTCAGTTTAGTGAAAGTCCCACGGTTTTCGAGATTTTGTGCTTTGTTATTTAAAAAAAAAAACCATGTTTGGTTTTTCGCATGCCTTTTCTACAAATGACATGAATCAACGATGACTGAGCAACTTTTTTAAGTAACTGGCACGATATTTGTCGTACATTTTTTTTACACCGCAGCCTATCAGTCAGATGTTCAAATTGGTTTGTATGAAAATTCTGCATCGGAGCTTTTTTCATAAAGTTTCCTTAACATTTAAGGTTAAAAAGAAGAATTTTCTACACAAAACAATTGACCAACAGTATTTTTTTTTAAACGGAGTCAAAAATGTTGTCATTCGTAGAAATGGCACACGAAAAACCAAAATCGGATGATTTTTATCTCGAAAGCCGTGGGACTTTTACTAAACTGAAATTCCAGCTGTAGTAGGTCACGATCTGACCTATGGACAGTTGCAGGATTATCCATTCATAGCAGGACACCCTGTATATGCAGTAACTATACATTATTATAACCTATAATAATCTATAATTACTATATATAAATAACGAATAATAAATATAATAAAAAATTTAATATGATATATAAATATTTCCTACTTATAATTTAAGGAGGTACGATGACTTCCACGGGGTCAAAAAAGAGTCTAAATTTATTTTACCTACAGCTGCTCTGATTGATGTTTACTTATGTTGATTATTCGTATTATCGATTATAGTGTGCCAAATGGTGTGGTAAATGAATTTATTGCACGTGAACTAATAAAAGCTGAAAAATGATACTGTCAACGACTCGGTAGTAATCTTCGTAATAATAATATTAACATATCCACCATAAAAACGGACTGATAAGACAAAAAATCAAATTTTGGCAATAGGCGCATAAAGTATTCGTCAAAATCATATAAAAATGATACAAGCATTAGAAAACTTCAAGTGGCAATTTTAAGGAAGGAAAAAATAATAAAATCAACGTATAATGAAAAATACAAGTCGTGGAAAACGAAAAAAGACCATGAAAGTACTGGTCGTAAGAAGGAGTAAAGGGGGTGGGATAAAGAAATGTGGACGAGATCAAGATGTGGAAACATAGGGCAGGAAAGAGGGGGTGTGCAAGATTGGAGGTGCATGATTTGTAAAGAAGAGAATGTGATGCTGGAGCACCTGTTGGTACGTGGAAAAGCCTGGGGGTTAGCAAGGGAGAAAGCACGAAGAAAAGCAGAGGAGTGGGTGCAAGGAAGCGATAATTTGGCGATAAAGAGAGAAATTATAAATATGTTGGGAGGGAAGAAAAAGGGATATGCGTGTATTTTAGGGAAATAGAGGAAGTGTGCAGAAATATGTGCAAGGAGGAAGGGGAAGGATTAAACTAAGAAAAAGAGAGAAATGTTAAATAGCGAGAAGGGAAAGAGTATGCAGAGTGGAAAATAAGTTAAGGTAGTAAGAGAAAAAATAGCATTTGTAAAAAAACTTGTTAAAAAAATCGTGCAAATAAAACTCGATTTGATTGATTGATATTAAATAAGTTGTTCAATAATATATTAATCAAAACTTATTTAACCAAAATAATTGTTATTAACCATTGGCGAGTATATTCGCTCATATATATATATATATATACATACAAATATAGTCGTCAAGGATGTTCAAATCGTTTTTCTTTTTCGCCTACATTTATATTGGACGTGCATCTCTGCATAGAAAAAAATATAGTATATTATGCATGATGAATATTTTCGAAATTAATATTATACCCTAAAATACGAGACCTTGCGTACACAATACACAGACACATTCACGCAAAACGTCGCAACTTCGTGTCCGTGCCCTTCGTTATTGAACTCAATGAGCGATCAGCGAATGCTGACTAATAAATATTTTTCTTCTTCTAGCCTACGAGAAACGCGACTGGCTGCAAATGATTTCGAAGTGAACGCGACTGACTCGCGCGTAAGCTTGTCCCTGCGACTGAGAGTACGGAATTCAATCCCCGCAGTCGTCCATCGCGAAATCCAACACCAACGGTGCAAAGCACATAACAGTCGCGCTTGCTTACAATTTCTAAGATGTACAGGAAACGTATCGCGATACGAACGTACGATCAATTTTATCTCCGTTGAGAATGCACGCGGTGCGACTGAACGTAGTTTTATTTTTTTTTCCTCCCGAAAAGACAAACACGTGCTCCGTAATGTCGAATATCATTCGGTCTGCGTACCATCGTGATTTTATTTTTAGACCTCACTGAATTAGTCCTCTGTTTTCGTCGGGATGTGCCGCGAGATATTCGCCTCATCGTTTATTACAAGGGCCAAGTACAAACGCGAACTGCTTTGTACTTTGCTAGGAGATACCAAGCCTTTGGTCAAATCGTGTATCATTCGTCACGGACTCGTTTACCAAGTCGTCGAATAAATCGGCCAAGATTCTTCGTCGTGGAAGCGTCTTTGGGAATTATTCGGGACTCGATTTGCAAAGGGGGGGCCGATTGTTTTTTGACCTTCCTATTATCGGAAATATATAGTACTAATTATTGTTGTTTTTTGTTGGAACGGAGTTTTCGAAATTCGAGATTTCGCGCTCACTCGTGCTCGAGTTTGTTTGCTCACGGTTATTGCCCATTTGTTTAATTGTTTGCATTTACTTGAGTTTGTTTATTCGTTTGCTTGGATTTGGTTATTTATTTGTTTAGATTCGCTGGTTTGCGTTTTTTTGCTTGTTTGGGTTTGTCTATTCGTTCGCCTGGGATTGCTCATATACTTTTCTGGGTTTGCCCATTTGTTGGCATGGGTTTGCTTATTTGCTTGTTTAGGTTTATCTATTCATATCCTTGGATTTGTTTGAGTTTACTTGTTTGTTCGCGTTTATTTGTTTAATGGGCTTTTTATTTGCTTGTTCGCGTTTTGGGTTTGCTTTGGTTTACGTATGTGCTTCGATTTGTTATATTCTTCGCCTGGGATTGTTTATTTACTTTTCTAGGTTTGCCCATTTGTTTGCATGGGTTTGTGTATCAGTTGGCTTGGACTTGTTTATTTGGGTTTAAGTATTCGTTTGCTTGGATTTGTTTATTCATTTGGATTTTCTTGTTCGTTGGTTTGTTTGCGTTTATCTCTTGATTGGGATTCTTTTATTTGCTTGTTTGCGTTTGTTTAGGTTTGCTTGGGTTTATTTATTAGTTTGCTTGGATTTCTTTGTTTGTTTGGGCTTGTTTGCTTTTTTTGTGTTTATTTATTTGTTTGAATTCGTTTGTTTATTGGTTCGTTTGCATTTATTTGTTTATTTGGGTTTGTTTTTGCGCGTTTGGGTTCAAGTTTGTTAATTTCGCTGGACTCATTCGTTTGCTGAGTTTGCTCAAAGTTTGGGTTCGTTTGGCACAAAGTGTCCATGCACCAGCATTACAATTGCAATGAAGATTATCGTGATGTTCTTTCTAACAATGCGAAGGCCGCAAAAAATGCAGTCACTTGGGATCTGAAGTTCCCCTTCCGAATAATAAATGCATCTCTCCCCTGATCATTTTTCTTTCATGTTCTTCACTCGTCCAATATTATCGTGTTTCAAACTGCTTCGATATTGTCGGAAGAAGAACAGTAGGACAAATTGTATTTCCACTGTTACTTCCGCTCTTTCGGTCTTCAGCCCTAACACGTCTCTCCCGGGGCGAACCTTTTCGCACGTCAACTCCGATGCAAGATCTCTCCTAGAGAGATTCTCATCTTATTCATACGTGCCATCGCTCTCCGTGACTTTGTAATTATCATTGAACGTTTCTATCGTTCATGGCCGGTTGCGCCAAGCTTCAGGTAGATTTCCCACACGTGCAAAGGGCTATGCGTAACAAACCCATCCATAGTCTTGACCAACCCTTTGCCAATATATTGACAATTACTCTGCAATTTCAGCCACTAATGTTCCGCACATCCTCCTGGCCATCCCTTCTTCCCCAGCCTCGTCACTGCGTAACTTCCAGTCGCCGGTAGACCCGCGTCTCGTTTGCACACCGTCACACGGAGGCTGCCGTGAATCCATGCCTTCCGGTCGCGTTCTCCCAGCGTCCTTGCCATCCGTCGCCTGTGATGGAACAAAGCGCCAAAGTAGACGATATAGCGTCTCGGTCGTACCTGTTCGAGGTGAGGCGCACCGGCGGTGCGGGCGGTTTGTCCTCCTCGTCCGACATGACGAAGCTCCTTCCTCTCTCCTTCCGTCGCTGCGGACTCTCGCACTCGCTCACGCGCGCGATCCTTCCCCGGATCCCTGGCGCCGGACCCGCTCGTACCGTCGGTCGATACGCCGTAGCGCTTTTTCCAATGGGATTAAGATTGCGTCGCTCGGCGCAGCTCGGTCGCAGCGTCGCGACGATTCATAGCGAGCCCGAGCGTCGGAGGGGCGAGGGCGTCAGGACTCGGCTCGACTCGGAATCCTGCCAGGTTTAACATCACGGAAACGTTCGCTTTTTTTTTTTTTTTTTTTGGTGTTTTTTCTTCTTTAACTTACGTCGAGGCGTTCCTCATTATCGGGCGTCTTTCGCACTCCCGTTTCTCCTCTTCTTCCTTCGCTTGTTGGTCGTGTACGCGCGTCCGTTCGTATCACGTGGACGAGGTATCAGAGTTTGCGGGGGTGGACATAGCAGCGGGTGAATCGGTGCAGCACCCTCGTGGGCTTCACCGCCGAGGTCTCCGCGATGCCCCGTCTCAGGACGTTTATCTCGCGAGGGCTACTTCACGAGAGCAAGAGAGAGAGAGAGAGAGACGGTAGGATCGCGAGTCGACAGGAGGGGTGGCAAAACCCGCGGGGAGGGGGAATAAAGTTCTTTCGTCTCCGCGGGTACTGGAGAAAATTATTTCAACTCCCGACGAGTTTTCTCCCGCGACGAAATATTCTCTCTCCCCGTATATTTTTATCCAACGCGCTCAGCGGCTTCGAGTGCACACACACACACACACATACACGTACACACGGCGGGTCAATGTCGTGGTCACGAAGGCAAACGGAGGGCGCTGAGCCGCCAGGGGGGAGCCGGGCGCCCTGAGCGTGATTCACACACGGGTGGACACCCCGCATCCGAGACTCGTCTCTCTCGACGATTTTATTCACGCGAGGGGGGAAAGAAAAAAAAAAGGAAACTCGCGAGACGTCGGGAAACGAGAATCCTTGATTTCTATTGTTTGGATTTGTTTTTTTTTGTTTGTTTGCGGGGATAAGTACGCGCCAGTTGCGGGAGTTTTTTGTTTCCGAGTACGGATAAGGGCCTGAATCACCGCCCGCGCGCCGTACACAACCACGGACCTCTGGCACTACACAAGCACCTTCGCTCTCGTGTGAAAGGCGCCCGCCCCTCTGTCCCCCCGCCACTCGCCGAACGCTCAGCACCGCTCCGCACGACAATCGCTCGCGACCGCCCTCTGTAGTGCTCGTTGGGACACACACGTACACACGCGCGCGCGCGAGCCTTGTGTGCAGATGTATCGATGCGTCGGCCGAGAAAAGTTCCCCACGCACGCACTGTTCCGCGCGACACTCCGCGGAGCTTTTTCGTCGCACACGATGGCCCCCACGTATGCGGTCCCTCTAAAAACGGCGTGCTTTCGATTATTCTTTGAGCTTTATTCTTGGAGGAACTGCATCGCTCGGTCCGTTTCGTGGACGCTACGGTCGCGCGGCTTGCGTCGTATGGATATAGGTATGGAGTTGCGGGAGACCGAGAGCCACCGCGCGCCAAGCACGGTAATCGTATAGATGTATATATCGTGTCAGACGCCGCGATATCGTGCATAAAGGAATAAGTACGGCCTGTCACGCCGAATGGAAAGGCAGACTTTTTTTAAATTTCCAACTATTGACTTTAATCTCGCTTTTCTCAATGATCGAACGCTGCGAGGCCGCCCACGTAGCGATTAGATCGCGCTGCTCGATCTTTGATATCGGCTAACGGGTACCACGCACCAGGCACGTGTGCGCTCGGAAAATCGAGGCTACCGGCTGGTCAGGTTGAACAAACGGAGAGTCGCTTTCGTGACGTATGCGTATGTTATTTCGACGGGTAACCTTTTCGATGTTCGTCGACAGTTGGTATTGAAATTTTCGAAAATATGGCCTCTTCGACGGATTCTCGAAATATAACATCTCAAAAATATCCACCGAAAATATCAACTCGAAATTTTAAACGCGTTTTTCTCAAAATGACTGAAAATCGGTGACCGCAGCGTCTCGAAAAATCACAGCACCGATCAACCTCAAAATTTACAAGCATCTTTTACATAGCAGGAAGCAGTGCTTGAACGAAGATGTAATTGAAAAAAATGTTTTTATCAATGAAAATAGAGCATTTTTTTTTTAACGACAATCGATTCTATCATTTTGGACTGCGGCCAGTTTTTCGAAACCGATATTTTATTAAATCCCTCGTCCAAGCACTAGATCATATTGTGCAAAGACTAAATGCGTTTGATTTTTTTATTTCGGATGACTTGTTTCCGCGCGGCAATGGTCACCAGGAAGGACGTTTTTTTTAAACCGCCGTCTGGACAAGTAATCTTACAACAAATTGTAAAAAATGTATCAAAACCATACTCTGCGCTCTCTTAGCAAAAACATCACGAAAATTCCTGTTTTCCCGCCAATAGGTGTGACGCGTTTACACCATGTATATAAAGGCCGTCTTAAAATGACCTGACATTTAAATTTATTGAGAAAAAGTATTATTTGAAAAGCGCGAATAGTTTAATTTCAATATGAGGTACAAAGGTGGAGGTTATGCGTGGAACACAATATCCGGTAAATGTCTGTTTGCAAACGATCAGTCTTTTGTCGAAATTTTCAATAACATTTTGGCACAATTGCGGACTAATTTCATGAATGGTGCGTTTGATTGCGTCCTCGAGCTCCTAAATGGTCAGTGGATCATTGGCATACACTGTTCCTTTCAGAAAAGCCCAACGAAAAAAGTCCAATGGCGTCAAATCACACGACTTTTGTGGCCGATTCACATCGCCGCGGCGCGAGATAACACGACCATGAAACTTCGTCTGCAATAACTGCATTGTAGCCTCGCTGGCACCTGTGCCTCGCGATATCACCCTAGCGCGGCGTTCCGATCGCCTTTTACGCAAAATCTCAGGAGACGGCAATCTACAAGTTTTGCCGGAATAATAACGCTTGTTGGCGCCTCCTCCTTCTCTACACGTGTGGTTACTTGTTAAGAACATTCTTTAACTAAGTAATACAAGTTACTAACATTCATTACTGTTCATGTAATTCGTGGAGCTGTGTTATCTCATTCACCCTGTTAACCCAAATCTCCATAGCGTAAACAGAACATGACGTTTAGTGACATTCGCTTTGGCAGTGCCCGTGTTTCTACGACTACTGTCGAATTTTCTTCGAACAATTCGTTTTCAGTGAATAAATTGTGAAGTATGCATCAGTGTTGTACAATTGGGTGCCGAAACGAAGGCGTTAATTTATTTCGTAAAAACGAAAAAGTTCACGAGCAATGGTAAATTGCTATACGTCGAAAGCACTTTACAGCTACAAAACATTCGAGGCTATATTCTAATTCTTTTAGATCTGCAGACTATAAAAATAAAAGATTTGTTGCAGCTCTGTGTATAACCATAATATTTTTACGCTATTTCCTTCCAAAAGTATATTGTAAAATAGTTCTATTTGAATTTTTAGCATTTTGTTAACCCGCTGGTATTTTTTAAATTACATAATACTTGCCTAACTCATTTTCATTCTTTACGGCGATGAAACTGAGCCGGAAAATATTGAAAAAAGGGGTTATACCTTCGCTGTTTGTTTGGAGCGGAAAAGAAACTTTAAAGGATGAACAGTGGAGGAAAGAGTGGAAGCCGATTTTTCAATTCCGGTATAGTCAAATATCCATAATTATTGTCCATTCATATAATTTTAGTACAAGGCCGACGCCGTGTTTCTTTTGTTTACGTTATTATTACGTTCCGTTATCTGGGCTGAGCTTTGCGTAAGGTTCCCTATTACGTTACGGCTATCGTTTTCGGAATTATTTCTAGAGACGAATTAGTTCTTTTATTGCTTCTTGTAAATTTTTACTTTTTCGGAGTGTCTCGGTGACTCACTTTATGGTCTAGCTATTACTGTATTACTCGGTCACTTATTATCGGAGCGCTCGTGGCGGTGCGTTTTCGTATCTCAACTGTTCCATCCCTTTCCCTATACTACTTTGCTCACGGCTCGTGCGCCGTCTCGGCCGTCTCTTATTCTCGAGCCTCGAATCTACGCGCTTCCCTCATCCGCCGCCAGGCGCGCTGCACCGTCTCCGCGTCCTCCGTTCGCACAACACGCGAGAGGCGTCGCCACGTCGCGTCGCGAGGGACAAAACTGGTCTCTCTCTCTCTCTCTCTCTCTCTCTCTCTCTCTCTCTCTCTCTCTCTCTCTCTCCCTCTCTCTCTCACTCTGACACAATGCAAACTCGATTTTCGATATGCGGTTCATGTGTTATCATCGTTGAACGTCAGTACACGATCTCCGTGTGGAAGAGTCATGCGTAGCGTTGTTTTTTTGCCCTTTCTTCACAGCAAAAGAACATTTTTTTCAAAAGATTACTGTCATCGCGACCACGTCGCTACGAAGGCACATATGACACGTAGAACTTGCACATTGTAAATAAATATTACGCTCGTATTCGTCATCGGGAGAGTTGAGCAGCAATTGTCGCAACCCGTACCAGTGCGTCTCGTGCTTAACCTACAATATCTGTAATCGAAATTGTCGTCGCAATGATTAACGTACGCACCGTATAGGGGCAATCATTGGACTCTGATCGTACGCGGAGCTCGACCCAAATCCACCCACCTTTGCATCTTGTGCGGGTTATTGTCTCGTCCACCCCATTTTTTAAATTCCCTTTCTTCGAGTTCTCGTGAGGAATATCGTTCGAAAATGAAGAAAAAGGTGAGTATTCGTGCGAATACATTTTGTACATGATACATATGCGTATGTACTCATAGACATGAGTATACACATATGGATATACTCATATGTGTACTGTTAGAATCCGTTTTTAGTTTAAACGTTTTTCCCCTGGTAAAAACTAGAACTAACTGATGAATAAACTTGAATGTTAGTTAAAACTCGTCTTAACTACGGAAAACCAGTAACGAAATAACTTAAAACTGTTTCTGAATAAGGCGAAAGTTTGGTCTTATTAGGGGTTTTTTTGAGGTTTGTGTTGGGTTGTTTGATTTTTTGGTCGGTTTTTTTTTACCTAAAAACTAGTTATAATTAAATGAATCAAGTAAAACTGTTTCCGAATGTCAAAGTTTGGGTTTTGCTCAGGATGTTTGAGTTTGTACTGAAAACTAGCTCTAAGAAAATAAATCTCTTAAAACTTTCCAATGAGGTCCAAGTTTGGAGTTGTTGTAAAAACAAGTTCTAATTAAATGAATTAGTTAAAACTAGTTAAAACTAGTAGTCAATTAGTAAATTAGTAGTAGAATAAGTTGAAACTGTTTCCAAATGAGGTGACTGTTTGGGTTTGCGATAGTTCCAAAAACTAGTTCTAACAAAATGAATCAGTTCGAATCATATTCAAATGAGGTCGAAGTGTGTGTTCAGTTGGGATGTCCATGTTTGTTCCAAAAACTAGTTTAAGGGGATGAATCTGTATAAACTGTTTCCGAATGAGGTTCAAGTTTGGGTTTCTTTGGGTTTGTTCTAAAAACAAGTTCTATGGAAATAAACCGGTACACAACTGTTTTCGTATGAGGTCTAACTTTGGGTTTGTTTGGATTTGTTCCAAAAACCAGTCCGACGGAAATAAATCAGCTGAAAACTGTTTTCGAACGAAGTCAAAGTTTGGGTTCGTTTGGGCTTAAGTTGGGGATATTTGGGTTTGTTCCGAAAATTAGTTCCAACCCAATGAATCAGTGAAAACTCTTTCCTAATGAGGTCAAAGTTTTGGTTAGTTTGGGTTTTGGGTGTTTGTTGATGTTTGTTCCGAAAATTGGTTTCAACCAAATGAATCAGCCGAAACTGTTTCTGAATGAGGTCAACGTTTGGATTTCTTAATACAAACTCTAGTTTTCACTAAGGGAAACTAGTTGTAACGAAGGCGTTCAGTCAAAACTAGTTTTTGCTAAGTAAAACATGTTTAAGCCGGTACTGGGCTTTAACTGTAACATATATATATATATATATATAACTTATGTAGTAAGGATGCTGGGCTCGCTCTGTAGGGCTTGTTGCTCTCATGAAAAGGACTGTTTTTCACATTAAAAAATAAATACATACAGGATGTGAATTATAAGGTAGCCATGCATTTTTCAAGGCTCTGGCATAGAGATTTTTCGCCTGAGAAAAAAAATGCTATATTAGTCTTCCAAGTTCCCTTTGATACAAAATATCGCGTATTTTTGTGACGAGTCGTATTTTCCAGAATAGAGCTATCTGTAAAAAAAAGTAAAATTCCATTTTGCATTCGGCAGAATGGCTATAACTCCAAATATGAAACACTTGAATGAAAACCTTTCTCAAATGGAATGAGATTTCATTCCTCCACTTTCAAATGCATCATTGATAATGTTTTTCTCAACGCTGGAACGTACCAAAGTTTTTCACGAGTGTTTCGTATAAAAAAAGGCATTTTTCAGACAGCGATAGTCTGTGCCAATATAACATTGAGATTTTCTACGAAGATTTCTCAAAGCTGTTGAGGCCTGTCTACAAGAACCTTTAACCAGACATTTGAAAATTACCTCTAAGTGTCCTTGGGTTATTCGAGTTTGAGTCTTAAAGCAATTCTTCCGCGTCAAGAAACCGAGAAACGAATTATCGGGTACCACTTAGGACCGAGTTAGCGAGCTCTAATTTGGCGTGCTATTTGTTTCGCGACTACTAATATCGTTTGAAGCAGCGAGAGCTGATTACATTTCCAACGCACGATCGCAGGATTGCAATCTAGTTGAAAACGAACAGGTACTATTGCCCAAAACATTTTCACTTGCCCACTATGCATTTTGAAAAATTGAAAAAGATGTTGAATACGTCGGTCTTCCACTTCCAAACGTAAATTAATACGGCGATTAAATAATTGATGAAGTAAAAGGCGTCTAGCTCTGTGGATACGGAGACAAGCGAGCGCAAACATCATCGTCCATCGTCCTTATGCTTTGTGTTTGCAAAAAACATTTTTTAACAAAACCTCCGACAACAATGACCAAATGAAAAAATGTTTCCGACAAAAACAACCTCCTTTTTCGCCGTGGAATAGGATGCTGCTATGAAAATATAGATTCCCCTCTTTTTATTTAGTTTCCCTCGAAATCACCTTGGAAACGTCTACTGAATAAAAAATTGATCTCGCCATTTTTCTCCTCGTTTGAATCCACTCCCCAATAAATTTTTGGTTGCTCGTCTTCAGGTACTGCTGATGGGCAAGAGCGGCTCGGGAAAAACGAGCATGAGGAGCATAATATTCGCCAACTACATAGCCCGAGACACTCGCCGTTTGGGAGCGACGAGTTAGTATATTCTTCATCTTCTCACTTTAGTCTTCTCACTTTAGACGCTAATAAAAGGTTATTTTCATGAATTTTTTTTGATAGGTCTATTTTATAGATATTGATATAAAAGTTGTTACTCTTAATAAATACACTTTCGAAATACATTAAAAAAAAATGTATTCACTTAAGTCACTATTTACAGACAGAAATGGTAGTTAAAAAAAATTCCTAAAAAAATTGTACGCTGCGCTGTTGATGAAATCTCGGAGATGGATCGTTCGAAACAAAAAAATCAAACGGTTTTAGACTCAGTATGCTAATGGCTATAGCGCATACCCTACGATTTTTTATATAAGCAACAATAACAAAATTGCGGCCATTTTTCGAAAAAAAAAAAAACAAAAAAAACGTTTTTTTTCACCGTTTTTAGTAAAAGAAATAAGTGAATATAAAAAAAATCCTCCATATGCGTTATAGCTATAGTTCTAAAGAATATGTGGTTAATATTTCATAAAGATCGGTTCAGTAGTTTCGAAGATTTTATCAACGCCGAAAAACGTTGTTTCGAGAAAAACGCGTTTAAAGTTTGTTCGGGTTACATGAACACACGAAAAACATTTTTGATGTATTTCGAAAGTGTATTTACTGAGTGTAACAACTTTTAAATCAATATCTATAATATAAACGTATGAAAGAAATTCATGAAAATATCCTTTTTAGCGTCTAAAGTGAGAAGACCCCTTCAACAAAAAAAAAGCAAAAGATGAACGAGCCAAGAACGAATGACTACGAATAAATCGCGTAGATGGGAGAGAGCAATGACGTTTCTTTTGTGTCAGTCGACGTGGAGCACAGCCACGTGCGATTCCTTGGTAACCTGGTGCTGAATCTCTGGGACTGCGGCGGCCAGGAGGCCTTCATGGAGAATTACTTCGCTTCGCAGCGGGACAACATATTTCGCAATGTCGAAGTACTCATATACGTGTTCGACGTGGAGTCGCGCGAGCTCGACAAGGACATGCACTACTATCAGAGCTGCCTCGAGGCGATACTGCAGAACAGCCCCGAGGCGAAGATCTTCTGCCTCGTGCACAAGATGGATCTGGTCCAGGAGGATCAGAGGGACTCCATATTCAGGGAGAGGGAAGAGGATCTCAAGAGACTGAGTCTGCCCCTCGAGTGCACCTGTTTCAGGACTAGCATATGGGACGAGACTCTTTACAGGTGATGGACCGGGCGGATAAAAAAAAAACTACTTGAATTATTTGTCATTATCAAATCGACGAACGTATGAAAAAATCATTTTTCAATTTCTTCATTCACATTATTTGTTCTCTGAATTGCAGTTTACAAAATTCAATCTCACCATACATCCTTCCATCACTCTTCTGTGTGGATGATATTTTTTTATCTCTATTCAAACTTCGACAGAATTTATTTATTGAGGTCGATGCTTCTTTGCAGAGCGTGGTCTTCCATCGTTTACATGCTGATACCGAACGTGAAGGAGTTGGAGCAGAGCCTGAATCAATTCGCGAACATAATCGACGCCGACGAGGTCCTGCTGTTCGAGAGAGCGACGTTTCTCGTGATAAGCCACTGCGAGAGGCGCGTCCACAGGGACGTGCACCGTTTCGAGAAGGTTTCCAATATAATCAAGCAATTCAAGCTGAGCTGCAGCAAACTGGCGTCACAATTTCTCAGTATGGAAGTGCGGAACACGAATTTCGCGGCTTTCATCGACGTGTTCACGTCCAATACCTACGTCATGGTGATCATGTCGGATCCCGATATTCGTGAGTACCGGCTTGGTCCGATTCAACGACAATGGCATTAACAACAGGTGACGAAATGTCACGAAGACATTTTGAACCTTCGTTTCTTCGGCTATATCCTAGGCCCCAAAAAATGGCCGAATTCCGATTTTTTTTTCTGGCATGCGATTGGTAACGAAGGGGTATGAAAAAAGGAATAGGATTTCTCTTAAGAGTGTTTATTTAACACATATTGAAGGCCTGCACCAGAAATTTGTCCAACTGCATATTGTTTTTATGACCCCAAAGTATTCTCAAGACGAAATGACCGATTTTTCCAAAATTCTAGACTGGTGTTATCCCTTGAGTACGAAACATTGTTATTCGTGTGAAATTTTCTCCACAGCCTCGGCAGCGACGCTGATAAACATAAGAAACGCGCGCAAGCACTTCGAGAAGTTGGAGCGAGCGAGTCAGAGCTCGGCATTGAGCGGATAGAAGTTGGCCCGACCCAGGCGCATCGTCGCCCGGGTCCAAGCCATGAACTGGCCTTGAAGTGTCCACCCTCGAAACGTCTCCAGCCCACCAACTCCAAGACCACCGCTGCGCCCCTTCCGTGAGCATGTCCTTCACCACCGGAAGAAAAGTCCTGCGTGCGGCTCGTCGCGTTTCGCGGCTGAGTCAATGTCGTTGACGAGTGCACGAAGAGGTCCATCGATCTAGTCGAAAACGCGAGGAAACGGTCTCAAGGATATTCCTCAGACACTTGGGAGACAAGAAGAGAGATTTGAGCATATGTGTGTGTCTTTTTTTTCGTATCTCGTGTCACGACTCGTGACTGAGAAGAACCAACGATCAACCTCGGATTATTCTCGCCGCCGGAAAGCTCCCGGGCGTTTTTCCGATGAAAGTTAAACGCTGATTTTTTAAATTCGATTTACACGTAAGTACGTGCGATGGAGGGTCCGAAGTTTCGCCATTTCGACGCGTCGTTGCGTCGCTTTGGGAAAAAGTGATCAGGATTCGTCGGAGTGCGATTGAACGATAGAAATCTAATGGAATCTAATTTGTAAAAGATCGTCGAATCCGCCGGAATCGAAAGAGCGTTGTTTATTTGGAATTGAGAAATTCGAGACAATCTTGGAAAATATTCAAATATTGAGATTCGATAGAGTGATAAAATATGGAAATATGATCGAAAATTGAAATGTTTTGAATCTAAGATGAATAATAGAAAAACCTTAAAATTTGGTGAAAATAAAAATATTGAAATGCGATGGAAATGAAATTATCCAATTTTTAAAATTCAATTCAAGTATTACAATTTGATGGAAGTTAAAAGTAAGTAAGATAATATTAACATCTAATATATTTTGTTAGACATCAATTTTTTTTAATTACTCTTTATTTGACTTCATAATTTTCATTTTTATCAGATTTTGATATTTCAGGTTCCATGAAATTTTAATACTTGTATTAAAAATGTCGATGATTTCGCTTTCATCGCATTTCAATATTCTTATTTTCATCATATTTTAATATTTTTTATTTTTATCTAAAGCAAACTTCATTCCGAAAACAAATTACAAATAAAAAATAACGAGGTCCAGGGAATTTAGGACAATTTCTTACGAAAAACACGTGACTTCTTGCAGGTTTGTCACCAATTAGATAATAATCAAATTAAATAATCCGTAATTCAATTCCGGCGTAAAAGTTCACGATTTTTCTAAAGAAACCGTGCTGAGTTGCCCTTCTGATATTTTTTTCAGAAGAAAGTATAATGCCGAATTGGTGGAATTGTTGAGTTTGCATTTCAATCGGACGTATCCGCAGCCGAAGAAGAAAATTGGTATCTTTTAACACTTATCGGCGAGAGATGCTCCTTGGAGTTTTCTCCGAATTTTTTTTTCGTTTTTACATGTACAGCATTTTTCTCCTCGGCCCGGGTGGAATTTTCGCCATTCGTCGCACATCTAATCGTTAGTGCTTCGTTGCGTGGCCATTAATGGTCGGGACACTGACCCGAGCCGACCAAATCGCACCCGATAGATGGGAAGCTCGTCCGTTCGAGTCGCGCGTTTTTCCCTCTCGTATTTTTGTATATTCGCCGAGTTTGGAAATCTTCGCTTTAGCGTGGGACACAACAGGTGGAATACGCGTAATTGAAACAGCGAAATAAGATTATTGTATCTACGTGTATATGTTTATTATTCCACAGCTTATCGTGTGGTGTATTGTTGAATATGTATTTTTTAAAATAAAGGCTTCCCCGAGCCACACTTATTTGGAATTGCTCTTTGAGTTTTTTTTGCTCCGTCGGTTACTTACCGACGTCGGCAATTATTAAAAATTGCCCACGCGCTAGTTTTCGGAACTTTTTCTCGTGATTTTTTTTTTGTCAGAAAGCAACAGTTCGGGAGTCCAACTTAGCGTTCCTATAGTGGCGAGCGGCAAACTCAACCGGAAGTTCGCTTTATAACCTTTTTGGCTTGTCCCGTGGTACATGGATCTAATTTTTTTCACGACGCGATTTTCCAGGAGTGTTGGGACCTTCCTCCAGTGACCAGACGCAAACTGAAAATTTCGAATCATTCAGGCCAGTCTGTTTGGACAAAAGTTGTAATAACTCTTCTCGGATTACCGGCGGAGTCGTTCTTCCATTTATCATCAGAGTAAAAATCTTCCGCTGCCTTCAACGGGCTACCTAGGTAGGTAAAAAATTGCATTTTCCAAAAATATTTGTAATCGATGGTATCGTCTTAACTATATTCCCCGAAAATATTGACATATTCCTAAAATTGAATGAGCTACAGCTTCTAATAGTCCGGGTGGGTGGTGTCAGCACCGTACTTCAAACTTCAAACGCGTTTTTCTCGGAACACTGTTTTCAAAGTCGGCGGCCATGACACTCAAGAGCGACTTGATGAATCGTTTCCAAATTTACAGGAGATATGGCGAGAAACATTTAAATGTCGTTGACGATCTCACTTTTTAAATATCGATTTTTATTTTTCAATAGTTACGTAAAAATGATGATTTTTTTTCATAGATTTTGAACGTTCCAGTTTCAATTCGTCACTACCTTGTTAAAAATAATAATTCTTAAAATCGACGATCGTCAATGACTCCTGTTTATTCTCGACTTGAATAACTCTTTGGTTTTTGGATTTTGGATGGATCGTTTGAGCTGGTGAGTGTCCACTGCCAAACGTCGCGAAAGTTTCATGATCTAACGGCAGCCGTGTTTTTTGGTTTTTTCTATGTATATTTGGTGATTTTTTCCTGACTGCTCTCAATATATGCACCTCTGTGTTAAAAAAAACGTTTGTTTTTTCATCAACTAATTCCCGGAAAGGAAATTCGGAATTTGGCCATTTATTTAGAGTCCAGGTTTCGAGCCCCTCATATTTCATGTCAGTCTTGATTTTCCATTTCCCGCCGAGCGTGTCAAGCTTCGTCGCTCTTCCGCTGTCCGCTCGGTCGGCAATGCAGAGCGTCCCGGCGAGGCGCTTTTCGCGCTGCCCGCGCGCCGTCCAATGAAAATTCGCGTGCGCGGACGCGCTTCGGATTTTACGAATCTCTCGATCTCGCAGCGGAGGGGGGATGCGCGTAACCGTCGTAAACGGTTTTTTGATTTGGCAGCGAGCGAACGTGCGTGTTGTTATTTCGACATGTAAGATCAATCGGAACGATATTTAGGGACGAACAATTAGATGATAAGTATCAACGAGGGCGATAAGATTTCCGATCGATATGGACGGTGACGAGCGTCATCGGGGCCTCAAGAAACAGTCCTTCGAGCGTAGCCGAGAAATGGTACGAGCCTTATTTTTTTGTTTATAATTATAGGTCTAGGCTATTTCGAACGTTCTTAGACACGCGTAGTCACGTCCCGAAACGACCCTCGTTCTCCTTCCCTCGAGCTCATTCCGTGAAATTCACCCACGAGGCGAAGTTTTTATAATAAACATTTTCCAGCCCGCCAAGTACAAGGCGGAGCGCGAGTCTGTCGCTCGAGACAACAGCCAGCAGGGCGAACCCTCGGACGAAGAACTTTTGCAGAATGACACGACCGGCCGGTCCGTCGAACCGCAAGGCACCAGTGTAAGTCGCCGACTTTAGATTCGTACAACCGATAGTTGCTGAAAAATCGTTTTCCATTCATGGTAAACAATTGATTGATTGAAACATAATGATCCGTGCATGCTCTTTTCCATTTTTCGTAATGAAAATACTAATATCATCGAAATTAAACACACGAGCCGGAACAATCGATAATGAAGTAAGAATTCATGAGTTTAGATACTGGAAATGAAATATTCGGATGAAATCGATGTTAATATCACCGCGAGATTAATTCGTGGTGCATTAACTGTATAAAAATCGTACTTGACTTAATTAATTCCACAAGGTAGTTTAGGAGGTATTTAATGTTCAAGTTAAACCATTTGGTAATACTTACGACACCTCGTCAACACCAATTATAGCGCTGTGGGGACTAAAATAATGAGATCTAAAAAAATGGAGCGTGATTATAATGTTAGGAATGTCAAAAAATGAAGTGCTTTCTCTACCTCGTTGATTAATAATACTCGGAAAAAGATGTCAATTTTGAGATTGAACACTTTGTATTCGGAGATACGTTTTTCTCAAACGAATGAACACTGCAGATTACCGAAGGGATGTCCTCCCGCGACATAACGCAGAGCAGCATGAGCGTCAGCGAGGGCGAAGGAGACGGCGATTTGGAGGGTATGGCAGGGAGGGTGGCGGAACTGGAGGAAATGCTGCAAGGCAAAGAGGCCGTCGTGGAAGCTCTCAGTGTTGAAATTGATCACCTGAGAGCGGAAGCTTCCTCGCCGAATTCGACTCAGAGCCACAACAGCAGTCCGCAGCAGTACAGAGACGTTTTGCTCGTTTATCACACCAAAGTGAGCATTTTTATGCATGACTAAAATCCAAAGTTGGCCGTCAAGCTGAGGCGCATTTTTTTACGTCTTTTTCATAGAATGTTTGAATAATCAGCAGAAGAAGAAATTCATTTATTTCTTTCAAAATGTATTCACTCAAAAACGTATTTATTCCAAAATTGATTCATTTATTTAAAAAAAATGATTCGTTTGACACTTTAGTTATTTGACAATGTATTTATTAATCATTTATTCATGATCCAGGCACATGTATTTTCAAAATGGATCGTTCACAATCGTGATATCAATTACTGCGAGTAAATTTATTAGTTTTTGTCAATTGCTAGGTCGACATTTGGCTTCTGGATCGGTCAGGCATGGACTTTAGGTTCATGTGGTATCGTTGTCTACCAAGGTTATTTCGGAAAACACGTTTTTTTATATATTTTAGAAAAAAGAAAGCATTTTTTCTATATGGTTTTGAATAATTGAAATTTGAATAATTGAAAAACGCGTTTTTCAATTATTCAAATGAACACAGTGTTGAAGTATGCATCATCGGGATGTAACGAAATTGTTTCTTTCAATTCCTTTTGCTTCATTTTTATTATCGCTCAACTCATTTTGTTGTCTTATTGTGTAGATCTCTAATGTGGAACATGAAAAAAAGCCTGGGTGAATTTCCTAGCGTAAAGTCGTGAAAAAATTTGGGCAATTGGAAACAAGTATTTTTTATTGCATTGCAAGGATGCAAACTTCAACATGATGACAGAATATGCTTTATATATAGTGAAAAAAAACCAAAATACCAAGGTTATTATGGAAGACATGTTCTTAAATATTGAAAAAACATGTTTTCTATATATATATATATATATATATATATAGAAAACGTTTTTTAAAAATTATATGGAAAGAATGTTTCTTTCTTCTTCTTATATACATAAGGAAAAGAAGAAAGAATGTTTCTTTCTTCTTCTTATATATATAAGGAGAAGAAGAAAGAAACATTCTTTCCATATAATTAAAAAAAACGTTTTCTATATACGAACAATAAAGAATTATTTTCTCCATAGTTAACAAAAATCGTTTTCTGTGAAGCTCAATATATACTCATAATCATAATCATACCACCAGAAAAAAAACAAGAAAATCAGACAGATAATGATTAAAGCTAATGAAAGTGCATAGAAGATTTACTGAAAAGCATCCTTATCCTTCCATTGACACTTTCAATTTGACCTGCATGCTACTTCATCCAGCCTTCCGTCGGTTTTTATTTACAAAAATCCGGAATACACTTTCACCATTTCTTCATTCGTCTGCATAATTGAAATATGAGAAACATAAAATTTTACTGTTGTAATAAATGATTGAAAAGTTCCGTTTGGAAAGGTGTGCATTCTATCTAAAATCCGTCCGGGTAAAAATGACCCAGTGTGTCAACGGAAGGTTATGAATGCTGAACGGTATCGCGCGTGAAAAATGCCATTTCCTCAGGTTCTCGTTGACGTTTTCAGACAAAACAGAGCCCAGGCAATTTCTCGAAGCGTTTATTTCAGCGAAGGTTGAGAAAAAAAAGTTTGTCGTCTTCACGCTAACGTCTCTGGAACAGGGACAATATTTCCAAAACGGAGGATTTTCCCGTCAGCATCTCGTCCTAACCCTACCAACATAACTTCAGCCTGAACAAAACGAATCTCCAGATAGTACACTTTGATGACGTTAGCGAGATTATTCTCCGTTCCTGTGGCTTTTCTCATTGGCAGGATATTTTTTGTCGCGATATTCGAAAGGATATTCCGTGACTGGTCGGGATCCGTCATCCGTCGAAGGTGACTGGTTGAAGGTCGAAATAACGTGGTTCTTTTGTTCGCGCAGCTGCAAGACTTCGAGAGAGCGGTCAATCAGCGTGACAATTTGATCCACGATTTGACGGCGTCGTTGGAGCAAGCGTTGTCGGCCCGAGACGCCCTCAAGGCTCAGCTCCAATCGATGGTGGTCGGGAACGACTCGATGGCCCCGGAAATGGGCAATTGCGTCGCGGTGCAGGACCGCGTCGACGACCTCGAGGGCGCGCTGGTCGAGCACAAATCAACGATCAATCGCTTGAACGCCGAACTGCTGAGATCCCACGAGAACGCGAGGAAACTGGAGATGGAGAAGGAGGCCCAAAGCGCCGAGATAGAAGACTACAAGACTCGTGTCAATCAGCTTAACGAGAAGATTCGCGTTGGCGCCGTCGAGAACACCCTCAACATCGCGGAAACGATGGAAATGCAGAAACAGTACGAGGCAAGGGTCGAGAAAATCAAAAGGGACATGCAAGTCATACTCGAGAAATTTAGCGCGGAGACAAAGTCGAGAACGGCCGAACACGAGGACGCCATGAGGGTTCGTATATGGCGGATTGTTTTTTACGGGCCTACGTCTACCTACGTCCTCACAAAAAAGCCAAATTTCGTATCGTTTCCCCCGGCAAACGGTTGGTGAAAAATAAACGCATTTTTTTAAACGCAAAGCTCCATAGATTGAATGCCTAAAAAAAATACCAAGAAGTACGGAAAAACGACACAAACGTGGCCGCCGGCGTTCCGCTATCGTTAGCTAGAGACAGCCAATCGCATGCACGATCACAGAAAAAAGGGAGCCTCTTGGCTATCGCTAGCTAACGATAATGAAAGTTGTCCTTACGAGTTACAGCGTAGACCTACAGCTTAAACGATCCATTCGAAATCTAAAAGCCAAACGGGTTTTTCGAGTTAAGGTAGTCCTATCGACTGGCTTCAATTCATAGGATTCTCATAATTTTTTTTCCAGCTTCACTAAATATATTAAGGAACCTTTCCAGTGTGACAGCCCGAAAAATCGCTGTTTTTCGCGATTTTTTTTTTTAAAGAACAATTAATCTAATCGGTCTGGTTTTTTTTGTATATTAATTGGGTATTGAAGAATACAAAACAATTTTTTAAAGATCGATTTATTTATTAATTAATATCTATAAAAATGATGAAACAATTGTTGCAGAAAATGCACTTGGATGTGGTGTCCACGTTGGGGGTCACAATTTTGATCCGAAACAAAAAACACAAAAAGATTATTGATCGGTATATAATTGGCTTTCGTGCTATGGAGGCTTTTTTTTTTTTTTTTTTTTTGCAAAAATGGCGCCGGTTTGAACAAAAAGTATCGATTTTAGCATTTTTTTTGGCAGTTTTTTTTACAAAAAAATAGGAAGATGTCAAAAAAAAAAAAAGCTTCCATAGCACGATAAACAATGACGTTAAGAATATTGTGTAAAAAATTCAACTCGATAGCTTTAAAACTCTGCCCTCCAAGTTGGACACCGTTTTGAAAAATGCTGTTTCGAGAAAAACGCGTTCAAAGTTTCGCTGTAGCTGTAGCGCTCCGTTGCCTTCTTCCAAGAAATGCTGTACAGTAACCGAAATAATCTGAATTTCGGCATGAAAATTTCAGGGAATATTCGGAAGAGTGTATACTATTCGATAAAGCAAAAAAAAAAAATCGATTTTTTGAAAATTTCACACTGGAAAGCTCCCTTAAGGCAGGATTCTACTTTGAAACCATGAAAAAAACGCTATTTTCGTGATTTTTTTCTGAGAATACTATTAAAGATATCGATATGGGGTTTAAACTGTTCAATAAATACACTCTTTAAGTACATAAAAAAAAAATTTTTAATGTATTTTATTCATTTTTTGTACACGTAAAATATGTTTAAAGCCAACGCCTCGAAAAGCAGGTACCGTTGCCGTGGTCGTGAAATCTTCCCGACGGATGGTCTGAAACAAAAAAATCAAATAGTTTCATGTTCAGTATGTCTTCAGGAACCGACCTAACTAGAATATTTTATATACGTGCAAAATTAACAAAATGGCGGCTAAAATACGAAAAAAAAATGCGTTTTTTTTGGGTCTTTTTTTGCAATAAAAAAATAGTTCTAATCAAAATTTTAAGTTGATTGTAGTTAGGTCGGTTGGTACACACATATAGAATATGTGTTCCAAATTTCATAAGGATCGGTTCAGTACTTTTTGAGTTATCACGACCACGGTACTTGAAAATGTCGTTTCGAGAAAAACGCGTTTAAAGTTTTGGTGAGTGATAAATCGTAGAAAAAATTATCTTACCCTCAATCAGCGATGCCTGGGCCATATAATATGCCTTCGACGTGTTCCAGGTGGGTGTTTTCATCCAATTTAGCCTTTTCAAAGTTTCAAAGTAGAATCCTGCCTTAATAATCGTCTCTGTAAAATTTCAGGGTCGGTTATCCACCTTATTGCGGAGAATGAAAATATAAAAATTGTGTACTTTTGTGAAGGAATCCCGAGACGACATACAAAAACCCAATTTCCGGTTGCTACAAAAGTGTATACAATATGTGTGGATCAGTGTGTGATCAAACTTTGGAACGGAAATAATAATAGTTCGCGATTAGATCGGAGCTATGCGAAAAGCGACAAATAACAAGAAAACTGTCGCGCTCACGTGTGTTCCACGAAAAATATAGGTTACGGGACATTTCGAGCAGATATTATCGAATGAATCGACTAATTTTTGCGCCCGCTAGTCGCGTCTGCCATCTCGCCCTTTACAATATGCATACTTCACACACACTACAAACACACGCTTACACATACGGTAAGCAAACACACACTTGACATTTATCGAAAGCACCTGAGCACATCGTTGCCACGGACATTGCCAGAATTATGAAATGGCGGCTTGTGACAACTCGAGTCAAATCTGATTGCTATCTTGATACTTTATTTTCATAATACGATACACAGTTATCACATACACTTCTCAAATAATTATTTTCCTTATCATGTTTATCATTATACCGAAATGTATTATATTTTACCCTTTTCAGATTCGATCATTTAGGGATTTTCTGTTGATTAGTCAATCCGCTCGTACTGCCTTAAAGCCTTAGGCCACAATAACGGCTATAAAATTATGTGCGAATTTAACAATTTTTTTTTCGCATGATAAAGTGATTTACTCATAAAATTAATTACACATCTATTTAGTCTGAATAACAAGCTGTTAGAATTTTTTTTTTCGTCGTACAAAATGGCCGATAAAAATATTTCCGAAAGTTCACACTATAACAGTATGAAACAAAAAAAAAACGATTTTTTGAAGTTCCCCGAGCGGGCTACCCCCTCAAGCCGTCTACAAGTACGGCGAGTAACAGCGAGAAAAAAAAATGTATTTTTCCAAACACTCGAGCCACGCAATCTTTAAGATTCGAAGTAGAACCATCACGGGACATATAGCGTCTAAAAAAACGTCTATAATTTCTCACTCATCGATAAACCGTTTGCGCGCAGGAATTGGAGACCCGCTACCAGAGCGAGCTGTCGGAGACGCGCGGAAGATACGAGGACCAATATCGCGAGTTGGCTGACCGTTACAACCGCGAGTTGCCCGACCTGGAGAGCAAGCACGCGAAGGAGCTGTCGATATTCCAGGCTCAACTGTCGTCCTACAAGAAAACAGTGGAGAGTCTGAAGCTCGAGTTGGTGAATCGTTCGGAGTCGCAGCAATCCATGATGGCGGAGATGAGCGTCCAGCGTGAGAGATTGTCGCAGAGTCAAAAGGACAAGGAGATGTTGAACGAGCAGATTAATTTGCACAAGGTGCAATTGGACGAGTTGACGTCGAAGTACGTGGCGGCCGCGAGTATATTGGACTCGAAGGAGAGTATCGAGCGTTCCCTCGAGGAGGCACTGACGAGCGTCGCGACGCTCAAACTCGAGAACGACGCGTTGAAGTTCAAGTACGACGATTTGAGCGCGCGTTACGCCGCCGCGCAATCGTTGATCGAGAACAATCAGGCGCACGAGCGAACGATGAACAATCGTATCTTCGACCTTGAGAAATCATTGTCGCGTCTGAGCGTGGGAAGTATCGCGACCTTCAGCGAATTCAACGAAACGACGTATCAGACGTTCGACGAGGTTGCGGTGCAGATACACGCGACGCGTCAAAAGTTCGAAGAGCGCGCCGAGCTCGAGCGACAGCTCGTCGAGAGGATAAGCTCCCTGGAGCGCGAAGTCACGAGTGCTCGGGACGAGTTGGATCGCGCGAATCTCGAGAAAGAATCCTACGAGAAGCAGCTCAAGGACATGAAGAACACCTGCGACAAGTTGAGATCCGAGGCACGGCCGACGAGCGGCTCCGGGGAGCCTCAACCCTTCCCCTGCTCGTTGTACTTCGACGCGGAGAATTCGTCGAAATCGCCGAAGAGCTCGGAGCTCCCGAGCGAGATCGCGCGCCTCCGGGAGAGCCTCGAGGCGCGGGATCGCGAAATCGCCGAGACGCGCATGCGCGCCAACGAGCTCGCGGAAAAGTTGCACGCGGTGGAGGCCGAGTGCGAGCACTTGAAGAACGGCGTGGCAATGGCGTGGGAACAGTGCGCCGAGTACGAGGAGAAGCTCAATCGAACGATCGCGATGAACGAGTCGACGAGGTTCACGGATTCCCTAGCGGCGACGTCGCGACTCGAGCGAGACGCCTCGAAGACCTCGTGCGAGAGTTACAAGAGCGCGAGGCAGAACGAGCTCACGGAGAAGAGCGCGCAGACCGAGGGCCTCGGGGACGAGGACTCGCGACGCGAGAGGGACGAAGCCGCGAGGGAATTGGCCCGTCAGTCGGAGACTCCAGCGAGCCAGCGCGACGAGCTGAACGATCGAGGCGAGGACATTGACGCCTTGCGAAAAACCGTACTCCAGCTCACCGCCGAGAAAAACGCCCTGAGCGGCCAACTGTCGAATCTCGCGGACAAACACCGCGAGGAACTCCAAGCCGTCAGACAAGACTCGACGATGGAAATCGAGAAAATACGAAATTTACTGCTCAGCGTGCGACAGAACGACGTCAATCTCGAAGAATTGAAAAACGAGCTCGACACACGACACGCACGCGAGATGGAAGAGCTGCGCACTTACTTCGAGGAGAAGTGCCTCCAAATGGAGAAACAATATTCCGACGAGATATTCAGCCAACAGTCGAAAAAAATGTCCGACAACGACAGCGAGATCGAGGATCTCACCGAGGATTTGTACTTTGGGCCTGGTGGCGATTGCTCGAACGCGAGTCGCAATCACCCCGATGCCACGAGGCACGAACTCGCTGAGGTGGACACGAAGCTTCAAAGGGGCGCCGGGGACAACGCGGTCGCGAGCGGCCTCGTCAACGCGGTCAATCAGGTGAGAAACTTTGGTCCGTGTGGAAAGACCTATCGATGATTCTCCACTCTCGAGGCACGGGCGATTTGATTTGCTCTTGGTGTTGAGTTGGTGTTGAAGAAACGAGTGTACTTGGAGGAAGGATATCAATATTTGGAAAAGTTATTCGGCATTGCGCGAATGGCGAGAGGATTGAAATTCGGAAATTTGAATGCTGCGACGGATAAAATTCCTAATTTTGTGGTTTCGAAATGACAAGGTTCGTCAAGATCGTGCAAGCGAAAGTCTATACAGTTGACTGTAGATGATGTAGAACGTATAACGTTGTCGAGACAAATTTCAAAATTTACGTAAAATCACTTCTCAATAAACAAAAACTCTTAAAATAATGCGTCGATTCGTTGAAAATTTTGAAACTTTTAACACTTCCATAGCTGAACTATTTCGACGGTGTTCAGATTTTCGGAGTTTTAGTCTTTCGGGTAAAATTCTTCCGAATTTTTTAGCGTTCTGATCATTCAAAGTAAGAAGTGATAATTCAAAGAAAAATAAACGATAGTCGCGAACTATATCGCGTCGGCTGTAGTCTGACGGACCATTCTTTCAATAACGTTAACGAAATATCAATAATGCCGATTATTGGCAAAGATCGCGAAGAAAAATTCAGGAACTTTTTTCCATGCGCCGAACAAGATTTGGAAATAAAAACTATGTGATTCACGAATATATTTCGTTCGTTTATTTCATCACTAACAGGGTGCCTAACCGTTGTCGTGATGCTGAATAACTCAACCAATCACTCAAACTTATCAAATTTGTCATATATTGTCAATACGTACGCCAACGACGTACCAAGGCGATCAGCATCCTTCAGCTGATTCGAAAGTCCCGTTAGCCTGGCTTTCCCACGGTGTACCACGAAAAAGCCATTTCTACACCCGAATGTCACTAACGTAGTATTTCTTCCTACACAATTGCTCCGTCTTCTATCACAATTGAACAGTATCCGTTTTTTTCCTGACAAGCGAGAGCATGACTCTTCGAATGTTTGGATCAAACTCTCGTAATCAGTCTCGATCACGATATACATTCGTAACTAACATTTGTACTGTGTGTGTGTTCGTGTCCGTGTTCGTGGCCCTTTACGCGCGCATGCAGCTTTGCCAGACAGAATGGGACTCGGCCCTCGAGAATGGCGAGCTAACGAAACTCCGCGCCGCCTACAATAACCAACTCGAAGAGCAGGTTGCCCTCGCTAAGCTCGACATTGTCAACGCTCTTCAGGAACAAATTCAGGTAGCCTCCCTCACTAACATCTATGCTTGTCGGCGTTGAGGGGACGGAAGGTTCGTTTCAAGATTTCCCAAGGGTCGAAGGTTTGAAAGGCAGATCGATTTTTCGATATTTCCTCGTGATGAGAGCATTGCGATGACGAGGTCGGGATTTTGCACAGAATTCGTACATAGTCTTGCCATGTGTGCGTTTTTTTTGCATTGAAAAATATTCATAAACAATTGAGTTATTATTTGAGACGGGAAACCAGTTTAGATGACTCGACAAAATCGATTTTTTTATTCCATAAATTGCTAGCACAACTATTAGTGAAACTTTTATTTTATTTTTGAAAATTAGGATTGTTGGAAAAACGAAGATTGAAAAAATGTTTGGACATATATTTGTATGTACAGTAACAAAGTTGTGTACCAAATTTCATAAAAAATATTCATAATTAAAGACGTTATAAAGAATCGTGGGAAGGAACTTGATTTTGGCAATCCGGCTGATCAGGAACAAAAAAAACGAGTTTTTTCTTCTAAGTAGATAATCTTGGCTGAGGCTTGACCGAGTTTTTTTGTTATCTTGTTTCAATCAGAAAAAAATTCATTTTTTTCCCCATTTTTCGAGGAAAAATGACACTGTTGTGTTAATACCTAACGAAAAGAGGTTAAGAAAAAAAAATCCGTCAAGACTAAACTTCTATTGCACTGAATAAGTGTATCAAATTTTGAGTCAATCCGTTCATCAGATGTCGAGAAAGCGTGTACACCGTTTCGAAAACCATAGTTTCGAGAAAAACGCGGTTAAAGTTTTCCTAGCAGTTCTATCGTTGTAATCATAAGTTCACTTTGAGTTGTTTGGGCTTAACCCAAACAAACTCATTTTCCAGAAAAGCCACTCATCTAAAGAATTATCAATGTTTCGAATAAAACAACATTGAATCTTTTTAATTTTCTTATTTTACAATGTTACGACAAACAGCCCTAGAATGAAAAAACAAAGTTTTACTTTTCTTCGTGGACTTCTGGTGAACAATTAAACGCGAGTCAATTTTCGCAACTTCAAACCTCCCCGGTCCCCTTAAAAAGACAACCTAAAAAGCCAATACCCCTTCTCCTTTTACCCGAGACGTGTCATTTTGCACGTGCACGAGGGCACAGGGAAACTGTGGAAAACCTGTGCCTGATCCTGGTCGTCTAAATCTTCCCAAAGTTTCCCGCGGTCGCCATAGCCCAGACGCGATAAAACTGCGGCGCCGCTCGATAGTCAGGGCGCCAGCTATTGCTGAGCTGTCACCCATCCGAGTATTGGCTCTGGTCAACGCTGCTTCGAGTTCGCGTTGAGTTTTCGACTATATTTTTTGGCGTTCGCGCGTGCGCGCAGGCTTTGCTGGCCGTCGAGTCCGACATGGAGGACAATTGGCCGGCCGAGCTGCTGGAGCTGCGCAACAAATTCACCAACGACGCGAAGCGCGAACAGGAACAATTGAAGACGATACACGCCGCGGAATTGAAACTGCTGAGGGACGAGCACTCGCGAAGCGTGGCGCGGATCATCGAGCGCCACCAGGAGGAAGTCAGGCGGATCACGGACGTGCGCAACTCCGAGAACGAAAAGAGCCGAGACGACGAGCACTCGGGGCTTGACATTAGTAAATTGATTCGCGAGAGGTGGGTACGATTGTTTTTTTTGTTCCCCACCAAACAACGTTTCGTTGCAACATTTTCCAGTGCGATGAACTCACGAAGTAAAAAAAAATATTGCTTACCATAGAAAAAATGTAAGTTGACCTTGAAATGACCTGGAAAATTGGCACCAGTTTGAGGCGCTGCCCCTCCAGCTTGTGACCGGAAAAATGAGGAATTTCCAAAAAGAATTTGCTGGGGACACAAGTGTTTGGGTTATAAATTGTATAAATTGAGAAACAATTTCGAGAAATGATCTTCTAATTTCTCGAGAAAAAAAATAAAGAACAAGCGACGCACAAATCGCGACAAACTTTCGCCGAGACGATGATAACGAAATTCCATTGAATTATCCGCACACAGGGACAACTTGTACAAAACTTGCGTGATGCTGAAGGAGCTGATCGTGGACTTGACGAAGTACTTCGCCGTTTGCGAGGAGGAGCTCAACAACACTCTGATAAGCGAAGTGCTGAAGCGCCAGTCAATGTCCGACGTGGACACGTTGCCAGGCGAGCGCGAGGAGACGGAGGCGCCGAAACCGGAAGTCGGAGAGGCGGGTCTCGTCGCCACGCCGAAATCGCCGGAAACGAAAATCAAGAGAGTACACTTTGCACCGCAGTGCGCCGAGATCGTCTCGATGATGAACGGGAACGGTGACGATTTGCGATCGTTCGTCGAAGCCGAGAACGATCTCGGCGCGAAGCTCCGTCGGGAATTGGACGATTGTCTGAGACGCATGAAATCCGAGAGCGCTCAGGTCCTCGGTATTCATTTGACGCCCGGTGAATCCATGCTGGACGTACTCTCGAAACAAGTTCTCTGGACGACCAAAGTCAACGAGGAGCTCAACGCAAAATTGACCGAAGCGGAGAACGCGATGGTCGCGTATCAGGAGGAAACGAGAATTCTCAAGGCGAAAGTGACGAATCTTCAGCAGAATTTACTCGCCCTCGAGAGCAGCAAGAAGGAAATTATCTCCGAGGGCTACGGCGAGCACGAGGAATCCGGCGGTGAATTGGTCATACAGGATTTCTCGCAGTTGCAGGAAAAAGGTACTTTTCTTTTTTCGTTGCACCCCAACGTAAGTTTCACGGGCATGCGATTTTGATTCTTCTCTCCCGGAGCAGTATCGAGCGTGGCCCGAAGATACCGCGAATACGAAAAAAGAGCGAACGATCTTGTCGAAAACTTCCAATCGCCGTAACTGTTGTTTTTCGAGCTAGACAGTTCTTTTTTTCGATGGCTTCTTCTCAAAATCAGCCATTTTTCAGCAAAATTGAAAAAATGCGTATCTAGAAAACCGGAAGATATCGCGACACTTCGCGAACACGGTGACAGGGGTTGTTACGCACATGTGAAACAGGGAAAACCGAGAAACCTCGAGGGTTTTCTTTCCTCCTGGAATAATCAGGGTAAAATCAGAGAATTTTGAAAATTCTCTGGGTTTTTTTCCCAGAATTTACGTTTCGCAAGAATAGGGAACACAACTGCAACTTTCTCCCGCTAGAGGGTATATTGTATTATAACGTAAACAAAACATGACGTTTCGTGAGATTCTCTTCGATTTTGCTCGTGTTTCTACGACTACTGTTGAATTTTCTTTAAATAATTCGTTCGTCGTGAATGAATTGCGAAGAATGCATCAGTGTTCTGCAATTGGATGCAGACACGAAGGCGTTCATTTGCCAAACATTGAAAATTAAAAAAACCGAAAACTAATTGACTGTCAAGCTCTATACATTTGTATTCGATCTGGCGATACACAACTGCATCATTATTATTATTATAGATGAGTGTTGATATTAAAGTTTTGTTTGCTGTCACCGGCATAAAAAATCTGTTTACAATAAAGAACAGGTCACGTATTTGCTTTTAATGTATTTTTTTTTACTCTGCAATGTTTACATAATTTTTCGATGGAAGGATCGAATTGATCCTTTATTTTTTCAAGTCGGTTAAAAACGTTGTTTTTTTTCACACAAATGATTGATTGCTTTTTCTACGTATGTAATTCTTCCCGTATAGTTCGTAACGTTTGCAAATACGGGTGGGGGGAAAAACGTCGAACGATCGATATGCAGATGGGCCAAAATGTCGAGTTGGAAAATGACGAATGTTCGAATATAGATAGACCAATCTTATACTAGAGTCTGTGAAGTCGAAAATAACAATTACGAATATGAACATCTCGGAAGTTGATATATAGCGAAAAACAAAAATCAGATTTCATAAAATATCGAAAAACAATATCGATAGGCCTGTATGCATAACACCGAATAATTCGAAACGACAATTCTTCGAATTAAAAAAATGGCGACGGTTCACAATGCAGAAAGTCATCAAAGCGAACGGCCAAAAAGTCGAGTGGTTGAAATCGCGGAGGGTCAAAATGTACAACGGCCCGGATGGCGAATCGAGCAATACGTCACTTGCGCCTTAGAGTGAAGCTGCGAGATGGCGCTGTCGGTCAGTCGGCTAAAATATCGTAAGGCAGTCATCCCACGTGACGGCCCCACCACGTTCGCCATTTTGGCCGTTCGACATTTTGCGTTTCGATATATTGCTTTTTCGCCATGGACGGTACTACGCATATTAAGCACTCGCTATTTTCTGTTTCGGAGATATGGGTGTTCTGCATTCTTCGATTCTGTATTTTTATGTTCCGAATTTCAGACAATCTGAATAATCGTTTTCGAATAAATTAGCTCTCCAATAAATAATCGTTCGATTTATAGTCATTCAATTCGAGTTGCCTCAAGCGACGAACGATTTTTCAAAACTTCCCAGTAGCGTAATTCTTCAAATGTTATTATAAACATCGAATTGTATGCCTTGCAGCTCGTCACGCGATCATGAGCGGTCTCGGCGATAACGCTTACTTGCTTCAACTGATCGAAGAGCTCTGTCGTTACAACGATCGAATAACGGACGAGATGAGAAAGGAGAGGGAGGATTTGCAGCAGCAGGTAATGTGGTGGAGAATTCGGAATCCTCTCGAGCACAACTTGCATGCTACGATGTTACCCATTCGTGGAGAGCTTTTTTGTTGAAAAAAAAAGAAAGGAAACTTTTCTTGGATATGTGCATTTTAGAAGCATTGGATTGTTATTTTTTTTGTCAGTTTTAGTCGTTGCATTTCACTCGCAGAGAATTCACGATTTCCGGTCATAAAGTAGCGAGAGAGAGAGAGGGAACATTTTAGGAGAACGTCGAACGTAAAAAAAAACATTAAAAAAATCACCGACTTTCTAATTGGCTCAATTTACCTGAAATTCATTGACATTTTTGTTCGTCTGAAATTGATTTAATTTTTTTTTCACCGGAACTTCACTAATTTCGTTTTTACCTGGAATTCATTCATTATTTTGTGTGTTTTTTTTTCCAATTGGCTGATTTTCGCACGAGTACGAGTGCTCGAAAGATTGAAATTTCTCGTTGTCACGGACGCTGAAAGAAGCATATTCATGTTTGGCGTTCTATTGTATTGCCGGCAGGTGCCTTTAGAACCCACTCCTACCCCATGCATTCGCAGGGTTTCCTGTCGAAAGGTAAATTATAGAACTACTAATATTTATTTCAACGATCCTCTGCGCCCTCACTTCTTCTTTATTTGTCTAACGAGCGGGTCAACGTTGTCTTCGCAAGCCTCGAATTTTACGAGCCGACGACGACGACGTTTACGCAACGAACGAACCGTCGAGTCTACGCTTAACATCAAAAACAGCACAAACACAAACGTCGAGACATTGGCGTTATTTTTACGGGTTTTTCGCATGAACGAGTGGGGTGGCATTGTCAAAACGATTTTTTTTTTCCTTCGGCAATTTATTTTCGCAACACGTGGCACGGGTTTTTCAATATATATATATATATATGTATATTTCGTTATACGGGCATGTTATGCTTTGCTGAAAATTTGCACCGGATTTCGAAGGCTTTTCGTGTTGAGCACGCTGCTGTGGCGTCGCAAAAATTGACATTTTGGGAAATATGAGAAAACTTGCTGCGCGATTCACATCGTTTTTGGCGTGTCGGCGGTGCTCGAATTGACTAGAATGTAAGAAATGTGAAAAAAAAAGAATTGTCGGTTAAGATTTTGGCATTGCGAAAACGGCTCTTGATTCTCAATTTCGCCCATCGGGTTCGAGCGAAGCAAACGAACGAAATTTATTCGTCAATCATATCATCACATATTTTAAATTCTGATATTTACTATTTTCTTTTCGCCAACAACGGTGAAAAAAACACGTTTTTTTTTTTGTTTTCGGAGAGTTCCGGAGAGTTTGAAATTCGAACAGATGACTTTTTAGACACTCATAAGTGAACTCGTTTTTTTTAAATCAATATCTGTTTGTTAATTCGATCATCCGATGAACTTCCTTAAGTGTAACAACTTTTCCGACTATTGATATTCTTCCTCCTAACTACACCCATCTTCCTCATCACCAACGACACAGCAAGAACGAAGCGAATTCCCAAAATACCCGGATTTTGCGATGTCAACGTGGCATGGCCCCTTAACGGCGCCCACCTAATTTTCGTTATCCAAAATGCTCGATTAACAGCCGTATCGCTGCTTCGCACATCACGTTTGCATCGGGCCTAAGCTCAAATGTACCAACGCCCATTATCGGTGTCGTCGATATAATAATAATAATAATAACGACGCCTAGATCGTACGATCGAGACGCGATGTGAATTCGTTAAACGTGTGACCTTGAAATTCACCAGATCGAGGCAGCGGACAAGCAGTTGCGCGGCACTCGTAAGTTCCTCGAGGAGCAGGCGAGCGAGCGCGAGATCGAGCGCGACGACGCGGCTCGCCAGATAATCGTACTCCAGGAACAAATGAAGGAGCGTGAACGCGAGAAAGAGCGTGATCTTCGCATTAGCTCGGAGGTAAGTCCTTGGCGGAATGATAAATCTTTTACTCACGGGTGGATTTTATCACGGGTTGTTTTTTAACCTTCGTATAATTGTTCTTCGGTACAGGAAACTAACAAGGGTTCATACTCATGGAGTTGAGGTAGTACGAGCACGTGCTCGATTGGTAGATCGTCGATGAATATTTCTCACACGTTGCTTAGAGGGCAAACTACTTCGGGAAAGTGTGTTAAAAACGTCTGGATTGCCTTTACCATTCGGTTTGCTGGAAACATTCAGTAAAGACCGAATAATTCTTCGTATAAAATATGTGTCCCCTGTAACAAGAAGACTTATGGCAACACCGCAGAACAGTATTGTTCGATATTTCGAGAAAACAAATAATTATCGTGTTCCTAAAGTTAAAAACTTTTATCGCAAAACAAAATATTTGCGTTATGGATGTTAATATTTTATAGTGCTTACGTTATCTTCATTGGTAAATAAAAGTGTTGGTTAATTCGTAAGTAACTGAAAACTTTGTTCGATTAAAAATTACTATCGAATAAAAATGTGTGTTGCAGTATTATTTTAAATTATGCCGCGAAAACTTACGTCATTGGATACGTGGAACGATGCGGTGGCGCCATATGTCTTCTTATTATAGGGGACGAATATTTTTAACGGAGTATTATCGTGTCTAAACTTCAGTGCAGACCCTGAAGTGTTAAAAGCTGCCATTTTAAAACTCATTATCTCCCAATCTAAATGTTCGACTGTTTGGAAATTTCACTCAAACATGCATAATGATATGAACAATGTCTGGTTAAAATTTGAACGAAATTTATAGAAACCAAAAGCGCGCGCTCGTTCTACGTTAAGTGATGTTCCTTGTAAGACACTATTACACCGAATAAGTGCACCAACTTTCACGTTAATCCGTTCATTGGATGTCGAGAAGCCGTGTACACCCTTTTGGAAAACAGTCTCGAGAAAAACGCGTTCAAAATTTTATCATCAGTTCTATCGTTGCAATAATAAGTTTACCTTCAATCTGCGATTCCTGCACCGTATGTTGGACAGTCCTCAGTAGCCTAACCCCTGAGATGGGGCTCTTTGAAAATGTTGACAGTGGAACTCTCCCTCGACTAGCTATTGTGCACGTGCTATCTTAATATTCCATAATATGAAAAGTTGCATCGTTGGAACGCAACGAAAAAATATATTTTTCATATTTCCCTTGTTTTAACCAAATGTAGGCTACGAAAGTCACTCGAACCTTTTTTCGAATGTTCATTTGAAGTTTGTAACGAGAAGCTGCAGAAAAAAGCTTTCAGACGATAATAAAAATAAAGAAATGAGAAAATCGAGAAGAACTTTCGTTGCGTTACAACGACGCAAACTTCGACACCGTAATATTCCATCGGATCAAAGATCGCCCGGAGAAACGTGCGGCGACGATCACGGATAAAAACTCCTTCGCTATTCAAATTGTTACCTCAGGATTTTTGTGTTTCAAAATTATTTCTATTATTTTTATTTTTATGGTCGTATTATTTTGCCAAAAACTAAAAAAAAAATTCCTGAATCTCAACAAACAAGTGATAAAAGTTGGCCACCAATTTCGCGACAGGAAATTTTATCCGGGAAAGTCTTCGGGGCGATGACGAAAAGATCGTGGCAGCCGTCATCAATAATATCGATGAAGCCGAGGAAATTAAATGGCGATTTAACACTGTATTTTTGACTAAAACTTGAGATTCTATTTTGGGGCGATTTTCATTTAATTCTAACACGAGTATCTTGGAGATCGCGGGATGCTCGGCGAGGGGAGGCTGGAAGACGAAAATTTGCTGAATAACACGCGAGCTTCGTAACACGCATCACCGCATAATACTCACACACACACACACACACCTACACCCACACACATACACAGACACAACTTCCACGAGTTCTTAAAATTTTGGATATTTTTTTTTCTGCTGCACTGTGGTTTTGGTTTTTCTGTTTGATGCACAAACCAGTCTTCACTGTCGCCTGTATCATCAGCGGTGGCTCGTGTGCTTGAATCGACTGACATCAATGCAGCTGTGAGTGCGATGACGTTTTTTTTGTTCCGTATACATTTGTAACGTGCAATCGAGCGATAGACCGAGAGCATGTTTCACTATCTAAATGTACAGGGTGTCCCGTTTATCTTGAGGCATCGAAATAACTCGGGAACGAGCTAACTTTTTCAGTCAGTGAACGTTTTCAAGGTGATCATCAAACCAAGGGGCTACATCTTCCTATAGGCCTCAAAAATGGCCAAACTCCGATTTTTTTCTTCTGGGCAACGGTTGGTGAAGAAGAAACGCTTTTTTTTCAACACGAAGGGACATATAACGAGGGCCCTAAAAAGAAATCAGCAAAAAATACAGAAAAACAACAAAAACATGGCCACCGGCAGACGAGCAAATTTTTTTTGCGACCTTTGGCCGTGGACACCCTTCCACTTAAACGCTCCATCGGAAATTTAAAACTCAAATAGGATAATCGAGTTAACAATAGATACGAGTCGTTGACGATTGACGATTTTTTAAAATAATTTTTTTTAACAGCGCGGCGACAAGTTGAAACTCGAGCATGCAAAATCTATGAAAAAAGTCTCCATTTTTACGTAACTATAAAAAAATGAAGATTGATTTCAGGTGGTCCTATCGACAGGCTTCAATTTATAGGATTTTCATAATTTTTTTTTGATCTTCACTAAATATATTAATAATCGTCTCTGTAAAATTTTAAGGTCGGTTATCGACCTTATTACAGAGAAAAAAATATATAAAAATTGCGTACTTTTGTGAAGGAATCCCGAGACGACATACAAAAACCCAATTTCCGGTCGCTGCAAAAGTGTGTACGATGATGAGAATCCGTCAGATTCTGAGAAAAAATCAGATTCACATACTCAACACTTGTAGCAATCCAATGCTCTCTGAAAAAAATACGCTTACTGACCGAATTTTCATGTAAAATCAAGTTTAATTTGAACTTCCGGTATTGGATTCATGACCACTTGCTACGATAAAGAGACGTGACAGCAAGGCAACAACTGACTGTAGTCGTAACTTCATCTCACTCATTCGAATTTTCACACATATTTCATTTTTAACCGACATATTTCGCCGACACAAATTTTCCACGCTTTTTTACCAGTCGTGGCCCGAATGCAATGCTTTACATTTCCCGCGCCTGACATTGTTTCGACAGATCGACGTTGAAAAGCACGGAGGTTAAACTCGCCTGAATGAGTAAAAAGAGACGGAGATGGATCCAATGTTGCCAAATATCAACCCTAGAAATACTACGCGACTCGTTGGAATAGCTATTTTTTCATTTTTCTAATTAAATGTGAACATTCGTTAAACAGTTAACAAATGGAAAATTTTAGTTATCGCAAATTATTTTTTTTTGCATAGGTAAAAAATATAAATTGTGCAGGTCTCGAGTATGATCAGTGGTATGACTCAACTGTAATCTGGGACGAAAACAAAAAAAAAATTCTTCGAATATATCCAACTGACTATGGGTTCACGATCCATTTTTTGAAGAAAACTTCATGTTTCTCTTGAAAAACAGCACGGTGAAGTCATTGTTATTAACAAATGGTTCATCCAATTAAAAAATGCGTTCGTGAACGGAAAATGACTACTGTTTGAACGCTAACTGTGCTAATTCAAGTCAATAGTGTGAAAGTTACTCAACACATCAATCCCGCCGTCTCAAGATACGTAGTTTCGAGATAATCGCGTTAAAACTCGACGGATCGCGGTAAACCCGACGCACAGGAGTAACTTCGTCAATTTTTAGAATTCCACTGTCCGGTGTGTCTTAAAATATCCTTGAAAGTTCACACTATAACAATACGCAAAAAAAGCTTCGTAGTTTCGAGAGAGTGATACCCCCTTAAAAACAGATCGTCAACGACCATTAAATGTTTCCCATCGTATCTCCTGTTAACTTGTGAGCAGTCGACCAGTCCATCCAGTTAGAAGCTGTACCTGATTCAATTTTAGGAATATTTCAATGAAATAATCCGGGAATCTAGCTAAAGCCTGATACTATCGAATAAAAGTATTTTCGGAAAATCCAATTCTTTGACCGGCCTAGGTAGCCCGCTGCAAAGCAGAAGAAAAAAAAAAGCATACGAAAGTCTTTATTTTCCGACGAGTAGAAACGAGCCACCCTGTACAGTCCTGTAGATACGTGTCCCATCCGGTTCGATGGATAAATTGAATAATCGCCGCGCGTATATTTAAACACACAAAACCGTCGCGTTGAACAGGTCGAGGCTCTCGAGTCGCAGATGCGCGAGATGTCCTCCGTAATATCGGACACGCAGGCGAAGAAAGCGGAGACCGAGAGCGAACTGAAGATCGCGGTCGACAAGATCTGGGTGCTTCGCGACATAATCGTCGATCTCGAGCAGCAGATACAATCGAGGATCGAGAAGGAGGAGACGCTGCTCGGCCAGATCGAACAATTGGAGGAGGTGATAGCGGCGCAGACGAAGAATCAGCAGGAGCTCGCGCAAGAATTGGACGCGATAAAGATGGGAGGCGAAAACTGCCAGCTCAACGAACACATCGCACATCTGGAGGTGAGCTTCCTGCGCAAACGTCACGACGATGAGACGAGAAAGCAAATTGCTCATTTCCGCTTTTTGTATTTCCATCAAGGAGGAACTGAGAAAGCACAAGCTGAGCTCCGAACATTTCGACGTGAACTCGTCGGCCCTGAAGCAAATGAGGATCGAGCTGCGCGACATGCAAAATCAGCTGGACAAGCGTACGAAGGAATTGGAGTCGCTGCACATGTGCGGCTCGAGCCTGAGCATCAGCCAACCCAGCGAGGACGTTTCGATTTGGGAACAGATAGACGGCGCCCGCTGCACGACGCCCGACGACGCCAACTCGCCACCGACTCTCCCACTCGATCAGCTGCTCAAGCTCAAGGACAAAATGTCGAAGCACGCACGCGCCGAGGAAGTCGCGTTCAAGAGGATCAAAGATCTCGACATGCAACTCTCCGCGTACAAAATTCAGAACGAGGTACCGTGGTCTTCGTTGTACCTACGGGTATTCGAGCCTCGATTTATTCACGGAGTTTTTAGATTATTATCGTTTTCATTTTGACGAGAATGGAAATATTGGGAGGATGTTGGTAATTGAACAATTGTCGGGTAACTAAATGTAGCGAACGAATAGACCCGAGTTTGTTTAACATTCATTTGATATGTTTAACTTCGAGGCTGAAATCGAAATATTCAGATTCGATTGACATTCATATGACTGAAAGATTAATTCATGGTGCATTACGGGATTGGGCTACTGCGACAAACCGAAACGCACGGTCGTTAAAAAAAAATTATTTTGAAGGACCTGAGTACCATTTGTTGGACGTTCTTCTTCATTTTGAGTTGCCTCAAGCGACGAACGAGTGTTTGTCATTTTCACAGTAGCCTAATCCCTTGAGAATACTCGAGCAGGTCGAAAAACAGTTCGAACTTTACTTTTGTCAACATCAAAAGCTCAACGAATTGTTAAACGGTGCGAGAGTTTTCTTTACACTTACTGAAAATGTATTCAATCAAATATCTTACTTTGTTATACTTACGTAGACTGAAAAATAACTACAACTTTATTTTTATCTGGAGTAAAAAGAATGAACCAAAGAATCTTTTCAACTTACTTTCAATTAGTTTAATAAAACAATTCATTTGGAAATACTACGATGAGTTGGAAAAAAGCTGGAACGTCACTGTTTTTCATACGAAAACGAAGAAACTCAAAGATGAAGCTGATATAATTTATGTATATAAATGTTTGTTAAAGATTTCACTTAAAAATACTGGAGCCCGTTTAGAAATGATTGTAGCAAAGTAAAAAGTTGAACAGTTACGCGAAGTATATTTTCCGCACTTATCAGACGGTTATTTAACAAATTGTCTCACTCAAACATATTCGAACAGTCTAAAAAGAACCGAAACTTCAATTTCATCAATACCAAGACCTAGAAAAAATATAAAATTAAGAACAGAAAAGAAATTGAGTATGAAAAATTTAATTTAATCAAATATTCAAATATTGAAATATAAAACACTTGAATATTTATCAAAAATTGCTTCAATAATAGACTAAAAAGATTTTGAAAAAGCGTAGAATATTGATCTAATATACGTCAAAACATCGAAAAAAAAAAACTTAAAGAACCTTTTGCGGTAAACATATGAAATAAAAGATTTCTCATCCGTGAAAAATGTTCGTAAATCGTTCGCGTTTTTGTCGCGATCACATCGAAATTGTACCATATTAGCCGACTCCACTTGACAACGCAGTATTTGCTATTTCCGTACAACGCAGGAGCTTCAAGCGGAACAGGAGATACTTCAGCAGACGGCGTCCGAGCAATTGTTCCAGATGGAAGCGATGCGCGGTCGCCTTGAGCAGCAGAAGCAGAGCGCCCCGTTCGCGCAGAGGCAGGCGACCTCGCGTTTGGAGCTGCAGTTGCACGAGGCCAACGCGAAACTCCATTCCCTCGAGCAAACGATTGCCGACAAAGAGCTCGAGGTTGGCATCGTTTTTCCGCCTCTTTCCACCCCCGCGTCGTTCCCAGCGACGATTATTTTGTATGCTCCCGACTTATCACACTTGGTGAATTTTCAAGGTTAACGAGATAAAGGAGCAACTGCAACGCGCCAATCAGTTGTTGCACGAGAAGCAGCGGGAATTCATGAACGTGGTGCAAACGGAGAACAACGCGATACAGGACCTCAAGGACCGTCTTAAGGTTTTGGAGGACGAGAAAAAATCGCTCGAGGTAGATGTGAAGTTTATTCATTTATTATTACCGATGTATCGGGAGTATTTGTTGTTTGGTAAGTGACAAATCAAGGCAGTACGAGTACGTGCTACATTTGTTCTCTCCGTCGATCTACGTTGGTAAAAGCTGGTACTGTCTCAATGTTTTATCGATTGCAAAGTATGAAATCGCGCGATTTCATGCCCGTGTGAAATTATACTCAACCCCATAGGGAGCCTCACTGCCAATTTCTCCCGCTAGAGGGAACATTGTATTTTGCTCGTGTTTCTACGACTACTGTTGAATTTTCTTTACATAATCCCCTTGTCGTAAATAAATTGTGAATAATGTATCAGTGTTGTGCAATTGGATGCAGAAAATGCTAAAAACGAAAAACTTCGCAACCAATGAGAAATTGCTATTAGTCGCAAGCACTTTACAGTCACAAAACATTGAAGACTATATTTTGATCATTTTAGATCTGCAGACTATAGAAATGACGGATTTGTTACAGCTCAGTGTATAAACATAATATTCTTGACGCTATTTATTTCTAAAATTATATTATAAAGTAGTTAATCATCAAAACCGAAAAATTTCTATTCCATTTGCTTTTTTTACCCTTCTGGTATTATTTTATTACATAATACTTACCTAGCTCACTTTCATTCTTTACGGAGATGAAACTGAGTCGGGAAGTATTGAAAAAGGGGTTATACCTTCCCTGTTTGTTTGGAGCGAAAAAGAAACTTTAAAGGATGAACAGAGAAGGAAAAGAGTAGAGGCCGATTTTTCAATGCCGGTATAGTCAAATATCCGGAATTATTGTCCATTATGTCCATTCATTTAATTTTAGCACAAGACAGACACCGTGAAAATGTACCGTGCGCGTTGACAGGTTCTTTTGTTTACGTGATGTTCACGTGGCGCCATCTGTGCTGAGCTTTGCGTTAGGTTCCCTATTGGCTCCGTGCAGGGTAATGAATTCGAACGCAGCGCCTACAGTGGAAGATAATTGCAATAAATTCGGCTGTTTTCTGTCAAACCTGTATGAGCGCAATGCTAGATTTTTGCAATTTGATGAAATATATTGTTTTATTAAAAATGTGCAACGACCATTGCTGTGAAATGAATTTAAAAAATAGCGGTCGGAATAGTAAATGCAAATTTTGTTGATTCCCTACGGTAGATTGTAAGAAGGCAACAAATGGATAGCTGCAGTTTTACCTTCAAACAAGTTATGTAAGGCGTCAAAGAAATAGTCATCTTTGCCTTATGACGCGAGCTTGAATGATTAAACTTGGGCCACGTTTTGTCCTTAACACTTCTACGTCTCCAAAGTGTTCAGCAGATACCAACAGTTTTCCCTCAGATAGAGCTTTAGGTTGGATGTTGATATTGTGAGTTATGCCCTCGAAGCCAGTCTTTAAAATTATGCTTACTTCGGCGTGAAAACGTAACTTTTTTCATTACATTATAAAATGGTGCAGCAACAATAGATGTTTGTTAAATAAAAGCGTTATTTTTCTCGTCTTATAACAAAATTAAAAGTAAACGAATATACACATTTTGAAGAAATCCTACTTACGTTTTTTTTCACATGCCTGAAAGGAAACTCTATTTTATTTTAAGATTTTTGTTTTTATAATTTGTCGTGATATTATAACCACAATCACAGAGCCAAGACGCAGCCGACAAAAAAACGAACGCTACGCGGCGTGGTCGTTCGCACGGAACCAATTAGATTTTTCGATTCTAAGGGCTTAGATTTTCTAACCGAAAGCCAGAGTTATTTGAAAAACCAATTTCGAAGGAATAAGCAAGACGATTGAAAAGTAGGTTGAACATTTCTATACACGTACATTAACAAAGTTGTTTCCGAAATATCATCAAAAATATTAATAATCAAAGAGGATATAAATAATCTCGTGAAGGACCTTCGAACGTGATGGGCTCAACCGTGTACTTGTATTTGGCCACCCGATTAATGAAAAAAAACGAGTTTTTTTCTCTTAAAATAGGTACCATTGACCAAGTCTTGACCAAGCTTTTTTTTATCGTCTTTCGTTAAAAAAAAAGTATGATTTTTTTTTTCGTTTTTTCGAGGAAACATTACATCATTATTGTTAATAACCAATGAAAACATGTCAAAAAGAGTAACTTTGGTCCAGACTGAACTTCTATAACACTACACAAGTGTCCCAATTTTTAAGTCCATCCGTTCATTAGATGGCGAGAAGTAGTTCTATCGTTTCAATCACAAGCTTTACCATCAATCTGTAATTCTTCAACAATGTATTGGACCTTCCTCTTCAACTAGAGTTGGCTCAAGCGCCAAAGATTTTTACAAATATTCACAGCCTAACCCCTTGAAGTACGGCTGTTTGGATACATTGACAGTGGACCTCTGTTCCGACTGGCCGCTCGCAACCCTGAAAGTACAATTTTTCTTTTCCCATCGTTTCTCCGCAAACTGCTCACCGTCTCTCTATGTCCAGTCGAAGGTGGGTGTCCAAGAGCGCGCCCAGGTGGAGTTGCCCCAGCTGATAGACTCGATGCTGGCGGACAAGAACGAGGAGATTGACCATCTGAAGGACCAGCTGTCGAAGCGTGACAAGCAGCTGCAGTTGTACCTCTCAGCGACGGCGAATATGGACGAGCACAACTCGACGCGTCCTTGCGAGCCGAAGAACAGCGCGCGAACGCTCAGCGACATTCTATCGATTAATTCCGAATGCGAGGATTATTCCGAGGCGGTGCGCGAGGGTACGAACGTGTCGCAGGCGTTGCCTCACAACATCTCGACCTTCAACAAAGTGCCAATGACGCCTTTAACGAGCAAAGAATCTTACCAAGCGTCACCGGCGGTGCTCCTCGAGATGAGCAAGCCACCGATGAGCGTGCCGCGTTTGGAGCTCGGTTCGTCCCGCTCGCCGACTCTCTCGAGCACGTGTCCGCGTCATTCCCGTCTCTCTCTCGACCTGATGCAGACAGCGGACTTCGATCTCAAGTCACCGTCGTCCGGTGACACGGTGGAGTCGCCCACGGCGAATCACGGCAAGTCGAACGGCCTGACGGAGAACGAGGAGAACGAGTGCACGTGTACGCGGGACGGCAACAGCGCCAAAACGATCGACAAGGTTCGCGGCAAGCTCCGCGTAGCTTCGTCCTCCAAATCCCCGAGTCCTCCGCCGGCCAACGACGAAAAGATCGCCTCGAGGATTCGCGAGCTCGAGGATCAGTTGAGCGCGATACAGGAGGAGTTGCGTGCGAAAACGGCGAGCTTGGACAAACGGGAGATCGAGCTGACGGCGCTGCAAAGAAGCCTGGACGAGTTGCGTGTCGAGTTGAAGGAGACCGCGGAGACTCTCACCCGCGACAAAGACTTCTACAGGAATCAGTACGAGCTCTCGCAAGCTTCGGAACTGAAGATCCGCCGGGATCTCGAGGAGGTCGAGAGTACGGTAAAGATGCAGACCGAGGCGTTGGAGGAGTACGGAAGGACGATGCAGGCCCACGAGAGGATGCTTTCGGAGGTGAACGAGGAGAACGCTGCTTTGAGGGCCGAGACGGAGCGTCGGGACGCGGCGTACAAAGCGCTCGAGGCTAGACTCGGGGCGACGTCCGAGGAGGTGAAGAATCTCCGTCAGCTCGCGTTCGACAAGGACGTCACTATAGAGTCCGTGCAAACGCGCAATCTCGAGATCGAGAGCGAGAACAAGAAGCTCTACGAGTACAAAACTCGTCACGATCAGTGCAAGAAGGAACTCGGCGATTGCAAGATCGAGATGAAACGTTTGGCCGAGGGCTTGATCAATCGTGACCAGATAATTCGTCGATTGGAGGAGATGGCGAGGCGGACGAGCGTCTCGGGCTCCTCGTCACCGGGTGACAACAAGGACCAGGAGATACACCATCTGCAGGAGTACCTCAAGGAGAAGGAGAAGGTAATCAGGCAGATGAGCGACGACAGCAAGAGCCTCCATCGGGCCCTCGAGACGATACAGAACAAGATGAAGGAGTCCGGGAACGTGGTCGAGTTGCGCAGAAAGCTCAAGGAGGAGCGTAGATTCAACGCCGAGCTGAAGGACATGGTGGAGAAGTTGAAGCAGGAGTTGGAGGGTCTCAAGGACGAGTCGATGCGCCAGTCCGTGGAGGGCGCCGACATCGAGGACATGGTCCAACGCGAGCTCGATCTCTCGGCTCGCTTGGATCAACAAATAATGGACGTGATCGAGAGCGAGACCGAGGAAACGACCGCCACGACTCCCCGACGTATCGAGAAACACTCGTGCAACTCCCTCACCATAAAGCCCTCCGAGCACGATCGTACCGAGCGCGTGATGCAAAAGTACGCGGAAATTCGTCAAAAACTCAAGCAGAGCCTCAAGGCCAATCAGGAATTGAGCAAGCTCCGCGACGATCGCGAGATCGAGCGCGAAATGTTGGGCGCTCAGATCACCGAGTACGAGACTCGTATATTCCAGTTGAACGCCGAACTCGAGGCGAAAGCCTCGCGCGTCAAGGAACTCGAGGCCGAGCTCACGAGCAGGCGATCGGTCGGACGCAATTTGGAGATTCAACTGCAGCGAGAAAAGTCCGCCGCACAGCTGGCTCGGAATCACGACTCCGAGCTCATATCGCAACTGCGAATAAAATTGGTCGCGTCCCTCGAGAGCGAGGAACGCGTTCGTCGGGATCTGACGGAGCTGCGTCAGGAGCACAAGAATCTCGAGACTCGACTGAACAGCGCGCGCGATCGCATCGAGTCCCAAAAGAACGCCGGCGAGTCCGACGCACTCGCCGAACAACTGCGAACGGAGCAAACCCGGTACGTCAAAATGGCGGAGCTCTACGAGAAGGGAGAGCGCGACAACGCGGAATTGCGCGACAGGCTCGTGAGCGCCGAGAACGAAAAGTCACGTGTCGAGAGAGAACTCGAGTGCGCGAACGAGGAACTCGACAAATTGGCGAGCGCTCTCGCACTCGCGGAAGGCGTCAAGGATCATCTCGAGATCGAGACTAAGAGGCTCGAGGAACAGTTGAAGAGGCGCGACGAGGAGCGCGAATGGCTGCAAAAGAGAATTAAGACGCTGAGCGACGGCCTGGCTAAGAGACAACAACAAACGTCCGACGAGCACACCGAGATCAAGAACCTCAGACGCGGCATGAGCAACGCACGCGAAGTCATGCTCGATCTCGAGGCCGACATCAAACAGACGAAATCGCAACTCGCCAAGGCCAACGAGGAGAGAGCACAGCTCACACACTGGCTACAAAACGCTACCACCAACGAGAACGAGCTCAAACGGAAACTCGAGGTGGCCAAAGAAGAGGAGGAACAACTCAAACTCAGAATCGACGATATTCAGAACGAGTTCCGGATGTGCGTCAAAAAGGAGATAGAACTGACCGAGGAACTGCGCAAGGAACGATTCTCCGGGGAGAAAAATGCACCTGCCAAATTTGTACAGAAAATACAGGTATGGGGTGAAGATTGTTTTTTTTTTATACACGGGTTTATATACGTGCAATGAACTTCCGGTTGAGGTTATCGCTGATCGAAGAGTTTCTCGACCGGGCCACCGTTGAAACCGTTGCATGCGATAGAAAAGTACATAAGAGTTGCGAAAACTGGCGCGGTGCGGGCAAAGGGGAACTGTGCGAACCTTGCGCTGCTGCACGAGCCAATAAACTTAGTACTGACGCGTTCAATTATTTCCTCAGGAGTTGCACGAGCGGATAGAGACGCACGCCAGCAACAACAACGTGCTCCACGAGAAACTAACGAAGGCGCGTCATGAGAAAGAACAACTGGGGACTCGCGTGAGGGAGCTAGAGTCTCAGTTGGCACAGAAAATTCGCGAGGCCAACGCATTGCCCGCGACTCCTGACGTGAATTCCCAAACTACGGAAAAGGTTAGTTTCTCCTTACAACCCCTAACAATCTCGTTATTGTTCTACTGTGTTTTTTTTTATGTTCGTTTATCTGACGTCTCGAAATCGACGCGTCTAATACGAGACTCGTACAGTTGCAGCATTTCTACGGAAAGTTTTTGCGCGTCGACAGCCGACGTAAAGCTCTGGCTTTTCAAAAGCGTTACTTGCTCTGCATTGTCGGCGGCTATCAATTTTCGGAGGACCGAACGCTCTCGATCCTCGCGCAATTGACGCACGAGCAGAGACTCCACACTACGAACAGCAGCAATCGCAAGAGTCCGAAGATTCGCTTCAAATGCGCGGCCCTAGTCATTATCAGTATACACAGGATGAGATGGATGATACATCGTTGGCGAACCGGCAGGAGAATCGGCGCTGACGCTGTTTTGGGAAATCACGAACGCTCGTTCGTACCTCTGCGGGGAGGGGCCATCAATCACTCGCCACCGGTTAGAGACAGAACCAGCGTCAGGTACGTTGTTTGCAGGCGGCGAGAGCACGGGTTCGATCGATAGATCGCTGCTGAATCTTTTTCTTACGCTACGGATAGTGCCCATAGGCGTGAGTGGGTAAAAGGGTACCGGCCGTTTCGGCTAAATAAAGAAATCCAATGTGTCCGGATCCAAGCGAGATATACGTTTACAACGATACAAAAATCTATTTTTTTTTTTTTAATAGATAGATTTACGTAAGTAGAATATTTTCCCAAAGTTTCAAAGCGGAGGTCGAAAAATCTTGAACGTTGCAGCCCGTCGACGCTTGGCCTCACCGCTCGGATTTGGAGTATTACAGTTACCACTGTAATTGATAATTGAATTACTTTGTAACAGATTACTTAAGGTAGTCCTATCTACAGGCTTCAATTCATGGGATTTTCATAATTTTTTGTTGAGCTTCGCTAAATATATTAATAATCGTCTCTGTAAAATTTCAGGGTCGGTTATCGACTTTATTACAGAGAAAAAAAAATACAAAAGTGCTTACTTTTGTGAAGGAATCCCGGGGCGACATACAAAAACCCAATTTCCGGTCGCTACACAAGTGAATACAATACAGAGATGTCCACACCTCGATACTTTTGTATCGAGATACAAAAAAGATACTCGCTACAAATCTATCGAGCAGCGAATTTTTTTTTGCTGCTCGCTACAAATGTATGGAGTAGCGAATTTTTTTTTTGCTGCTCGCTACAAATGTAGCGAGTGAACTTAAAAAAAATCAAGATCGATGCTCATCTTATATAGGGGAGACCGGGGAAAAACGGGAGGCGCAAACAAATCACGGATTTTTTTTTCAAAATTCTGTTTTTTCAAGTTATTTGAGAAAAAATATTCGCTTACCAAACAAATATGGATTATTGTATACAAACAGTAGCATTGGATACAGTTCACACCGCGGAAGTGAATACTTCTTTGCACTACGGTCCGAATCGTGAAAATCGACGACTGACTGAAAATTTGCCAAGAATCAAAAAATTATCCGATTCTCGTCTTCCAAGACGCATTAGAAAAAATAATTACAGTCATTTGAATAGAAGCATAATTTTTCGAAAAATCGAGAATTGTTTTTTCGTGTTTTAATATTGAACTTTTGAGATTTCGATGAAAACTCAATGTGATTCGTGTTTCACAAAGAATTTGCCATAGGATTGGCCTGAAAAGAACCCAACAGAAGAACTAACCATTTTCCGAATTTTTTCAACCAATGCCATAGCCTTTGAAAAATTAGTGAAAATCGATGGCTGACTGAAATTTCACAAAATCATGCATTCACAAATCGTTGCATTCACGGAATGCAACGATTTTCTTCTTATTTCGTCATTTTTATTATTATGCGAAACATTTTTTGCAACTTTTGGTCGTAAATCGGTAATAAAAATAGGTAAAAACGTTGGAATGATTGTTATAGCCTGCATGGGCCAAAAATAAATTTTTTCAATGAAAGAAAATTCGTTTTCGTCGGGTGCCAGCGATGGAAACTTCAGGACCATATAGTGACGCTATGAACTTGGGAATACTGATTTATTAGCAATGCTAAGTTGTGTGAGAACGACAGCCTGGGAATGCAGTGAAATCCCCAAAATTCGTGCGAGAATAAATGAGGAGCTGGCGAACAAAAGTGGACTTGTCCGCTCTACGTCAAATGAAATTTTCATTAAAATTTTATTTATTTTTATGCTTAAAACTGCTATTTCGCTCAAAAAGGCAGTTTTTAACAAATTTTCACGTGTTGAGAGCCAGATTTGATTCAAAATATTTCGAGAACTAATGATGGTGAGTGTGAAAAACGCGAAAAAAAAGAATTTAACGAAGTGTGGACAAGTCCGGTTTCGTTCGCCAGCTCCTCAGATCATTTGCAAATTTATAGTCAATCTTGAAATGCTAGCAACAAATTTGCCATATTCAAATACATTTTACGGCTCGTTTTCACGTGCTACATTTTTTTCCCAGTCAATCAATCGAAACTAGTCCCGTGCGAGGAGGCAGAGCGTTGACGGGCTGTAACGTTTGAAGTTTTTCAAATTTCGCTTTGAAACTTTGGGAAAATATTCTACATATATACTTCCGTCATTAAAGAATTTTTTTTTATCGTTGTAAATGTATATTTCGCCTTAAGGCGAAGCAAGAGTGGTATCGAATGCGAAAGAGATAGCCCAAGGTCTAAAAAAATCGCAATCAAACCCAAACAAACTCCTGTGACGAGTGCGAGAGAGATATCTGAAACTTTTCATCAGAGATTGCTCAAACTTGAATAATATTTGTAGCCGAATTTCTACAGTCTCGAGGCGAAATTTCATCAGCTTCCTCATCGTCAATAATCGTGTAATTTCTACGTTTCGACAGTGGTTTCCCGCTGGAGCACTATCTGGATCGCTTCCTGGACATACAGCAAAGACTGGGACTAGCCGTCCCGGACTCTGAGGCGTAAGCCTCGCAACGAAATCATTCGCCCGCTGCGAATCGACCAAAACCACTATACGAAAAAAAAGACTATGAAAAATTACCATATGAAATGGACACGCGTAGCGTTTTTAAGATTAGGTGTAGGCCGAGAGTGCTGCGCCCAAAATGGAATCTTCGATTCTCTCATCCTTCGAACGCTCACTCCGCTGCCATTGAGACATATTTGTAGACATTTATATATATTTACAGTTCCAAACTGCAGCGAAAATCTCGCGAAGGAAAAGGACTAAGAAGAAGGAAAAGGAAACGAGGCAAGAATCGAAAAGTGCAAATTGACTGACCATAGGACAAACGTGTAAGATACTTGAGTTATATCGCGTAGAGACGTAAGTTAATAAAATGTTATTTTTTCGTTTGTAAATGTTCGAATAGCCAAGAGAATCGCTTGGTTTTTTATCATGACTTTTGATACCGGTAGTCGTCGCACACAGACGCAGTGTCGAGTCGAGTCAGCGAAGACGTTCTTCCTTACGCACAAATTTCACCAAAGTTCATATACAATTTTTTCTTTTCTCGGCCTCGTCGCGAAAAACGATAAACGCGTCGGGTTTTTGTGCTGTTTTTAATGATAATTAAATCATACAAATACGTGCCTTGTAAATCTTGAATAGTGTACGTGTTTAGGTATTTATTATTACCGGGAGTGTTTGTCGCTTCCAGTTGCGTGTTCTCTCTTTTATATTGTGATGAAAAATGTTACCCTAACGAATGAGAATAAAAAATGTATTGTATTTCCATACTCAGGTTTATACGTTTTCATCTTCGATGATTTTTTATATTGAAGTTGAAGAGCCTGATTTTTCCCGCAAGGTCAACGTTGCCTGACACGGTCATGATTAATCCTGGGAATATATTGGGTGGTTGGATGGAAAGCCACGGCTTTTTTAAGGGAGCTTTCCAGTGTGAAATTTTCAAAAAATCGATTTTTTTTTTTTTTTGCTTTATCGAATAGTATACACTCTTCCGAATATTCCCTGAAATTTTCATGCCGAAATTCAGATTATTTCGGTTACTGTACAGCATTTCTTGGAAGAAGGCAACGGAGCGCTACAGCTACAGCAAAACTTTGAACGCGTTTTTCTCGAAACAGCATTTTTCAAAACGGTGTCCAACTTGGAGGGCAGAGTTTTAAAGCTATCGAGTTGAACTTTTTACACAATATTCTTAACGTCATTGTTTATCGTGCTATGGAAGCTTTTTTTTTTTTTTTGACATCTTCCTATTTTTTTTGTAAAAAAAACTGCCAAAAAAAATGCTAAAATCGATACTTTTTGTTCAAACCGGCGCCATTTTTGCAAAAAAAAAAAAAAAAAAGCCTCCATAGCACGAAAGCCAATTATATACCGATCAATAATCTTTTTGTGTTTTCTTGTTTCAGATCAAAATTGTGACCCCCAACGTGGACACCACATCCAAGTGCATTTTCTGCAACAATTGTTTCATCATTTTTATAGATATTAATTAATAAATAAATCGATCTTTAAAAAATTGTTTTGTATTCTTCAATACCCAATTAATATACAAAAAAAACCAGACCGATTAGATTATTTTTTCTTTAAAAAAAAAATCGCGAAAAACAGCGATTTTTCGGGCTGTCACACTGGAAAGCTTCCTTAAAAGTTTTTTTTCAACCATTTATTTTGTAAAAAACGTGTTTGTAGCAATAAAAGTATTTTCAGTATGGTGTTACTATTCTCTCCGAATGCTGCATTTGGAGGTTAAAGTGAACCGTCCTACATTTTGGGTGATTTGAGAATGCCTGGCGATGTGTGTGAGGTAATTTTGTCTTCAAGCCATAAATAAGCACCCGAGTTTCGCTTTTAGCATAGAATATGATGGTTTTATGCTAATTTCAACGAGTTTCCATATACTAGGTGCGCAACTAAGTTTCCGGTTTTTTTTTACCGATAAAAATCGAAAATTTCAAGACAAATACAAAAAATAGTTCCCTCGAAGTATTGTCCCTCGCTATTTACACATTTTTTCCATGTCTCTGGTAATACATAAATACCGCGACGATAAAAAGACGCGTCTTTCGACTGAAGCCATTCGTCCAACCAATATTGTATTGCATCGTAATAGGCAAAGTGTAACCCACCCAAGCCATGCGCCATCGACCGGAACAAGTGATAGTCCGAAGGGGCCAGGTCTGGCGAATACGGCGGGTGCGGTAGCAGATCCCATTTTAGTGTTTTTATGGTGTCCTGGACGATGGAACTGCGACGGCACGGAGCGTTGCAATATCACACGTTCGTGTCTCGTGTCCCATTCTGGTCGTTCTTCGAGCAATGCGTGGTTCAAATTGATTAGTTGTTGTCGATAGCGACGCCCATTGACAGTTTCGCCCGGTTTCAGCAGCTCATAGTACACGATTCCTTTCTGGTCCCACCAAACGCAGAGTATTGTCTTTTTTCCGAAGCGATTTGGCCGTCCCGTCGATGTTCACGCTTCGCCAAGTGAAAGCCACGATTTTTTGCGTTTGGGATTCTCGAAATATATCAATTTTTTCATCGCCAGTAACAATTCGATGCAGGAAACTCTTTCTGTTCTGCCGCAAAAGCAAAATTTCAGAAGTGGCTTCTCGCTTCCCGCCAATGCTGTTTATTAGGCACAAACTTTGACATTTTCGAGGTTAGAAAAAGGTCGTTGTGTTGCGATATTTGTTTATATTACGACTGGGTATTCTTAACAGATGTCCAAGCTATAAAGACATCCAATTTCAGACCTGTATGCCGACTACATGTGTCGCTAGCGCCATCCATGTGTGAAACCCGGGAACTTAGTTGCGCACGTAGTATGACGATTTCCGGTTCAGCGTTGTAAACATTCTGTCGATTAACCGCCACGGCTGGCGATACTTGGGATAAGGCAGGCAAAAACAATCTTGTCAATCGAATATTAATTCATAGGAAATCAGGAACGAAATATTTGGTCCGTAATTAGCAGTGTCTCAATAATCCACGGACCAGTAATCCTCATACACATATTCGCGATAGTAAAAATGAGTAATAAAACATACCCTATGTCTCTAAAATGGTGAAGAAATCTTTACCTTTAAAAAAAAATCACGAAAATCAACAAATTCGCCTAAAGGTATCTGGATCTAAAGGTATCTGAAGGGATATAAATAAACGTTGTAGATTACTGGGTCGTGACCAGGTCGATAACTGAGCACGTCTCGAGCACAGGTAAACACCACTGGATCGAAAAAATGTAAAAACTTATTTCACAATAAAATAGTTGTTTTTAATGATTGAAAATGAATACACATTATAATTCCGACGCGACAGCCAGAGTGGCTGTCGAACGGATCTGCTACCTGGCGACCCTTTATCGACCTCTATGAACCCTAATTCTTGGAATCTATTTCGATTAAGGTATTGTATTTGCTAGCAGTCCAGACGTGGGAAGATTGTTGGGAGATATGAAAAAAGCTGTCTGGGCTACATTCTATCACAAATGTTCCACAGACGCAAGTCCCCAACATTAGTATTGCCCGGAGGAGGAACACTCGTGGTGTTCGTGGCAGCAGGCAAATGCCAAAGGAACTTTGAACGAATACACACATAAACCTGCATTGCCTGCAAATGTCATTGAGACAATAAAACCGATATACGTGGACCTCAGTAAAGACGAGCTTCTTCAACGATGCTTAGGCGCTTTTCACCAGAATAAGAACGAGTGTTTGAACTCTGTTATATGGAAATTTGCGCCACAGACATGGTGGAGCGGCAGACCCATAGTTGGAACTGCTTAATATCGCTGCAAAACTTTTTGACAATGGCCATATCAGCCTCATAAATGTATTGGAGATATTATACATAAAAATTAGTGAAACACTCTACCAATATTGTCAAAACATTGACGAGAAGCGAATCTGCGAAGCTGCGCACGAAGCGGAAAAAGCACGTATGAGGGTCGTCTGCATGCAAAACATGAAAAAAATGATGAGTCTCTGGATGCTGAGGAGCTGTTGTATGGTTCAGGAATAGCTGACTCGTGGTGAGAAACAAAAAAAGACAAATAAAAAATTTAGTTTGTATGTTGAATTATCCTTCAGCAAAACTTTGAACGCGTTTTTCTCGAAACTACGTTTTTCAACCTGGTTGACAACATATTACAAAACCTATTCATCCGATTTGCATGCGCCAAGTCTTAAACTGTTCGAAAATCCAGTCTCTATGGGACCACGTAGGGATTTTTTTTTTTACAAAAGGCCCCCTTCTATTTCTTTTATGAATGATGAAAATTTTCCATGAAAATCGGAAATACAATTCGCTGGTTCGCCATTTTTTTTTTACATATCGAAATTGCCCTAAGTGTTGCTGTAAATCTATATGTCTAGTTTCTAAATATATTTTTATTTGATTTCTCAGATGAATCGTACGGCTTAATCGCTGTCATCCGCCGAGTGGCAATTTCGTCGGAGTGTCCTCTTGACACGATACAAAAATTTGTATACAGTCTTCTATATGTATATATAGAATATGAGTATTAATTTTTTTTTAATCCATTCATCGTTTGCTTGAACATAATTACGAAAAATACACCCTCGTACCGCGCGCGAACCGTGGTGTGGGGCCTTGAAAATGAAATAATGAAAAATAGCCATTTTTTCAGTGCCTTAAGCTATCTCCTCCCCTAAAACTGTTTGTCAAATGTTAAAATGAAAAGCAGAGGGTTTATGACTGAGTGACTAAAAATTATTATGCAGTCCTGCATGCAGACACAATCGAGTCAACGGAGGCCTACGGACGTTTGGCACAATTAGTTAAAGCAGTTTGTACGCATGTGACGATTAGTGGGACGTTCACACGGCGATTACCAGGCCAACCGTCATTGTGGCATGACTATGACCCGTAAAATAACGTCTTATAACCGTTACGAAATATTTTCTCGAAAACTGTACCAGGCACGACAATTTGACAATGACGTTTTCCTTTGCAATAAAAAACTGATTGAAAACGACTTTAAGAGGGTTTCCAACTTTAGACGCTAAAAAGGTTATTTTCATGCATTTTTTTTATAGGTTTTATATTATAGTTATTGATATAAAAGTTGCTACACGTATTAAATACACTTTCGAAATACATTTAAAAAAAATATATTTATTTAGGTCACTATCTATAGACGAAAATGTTAGTTAAAAAAATTTCTTAAAAAATTGTAGGTCTGCGCTGTTGATGAAATCTCGGAGATGGATCATCCCCGACAAAAAAATTGAACGGTTTTAGATTCAGTACGTTCATGGCTATAGTGCATATCATACGATTTGTGATATATGCAAAAATAAAATGGCGGACATTTTTCGAAAAAAAAAAACGTTTTTAACCGTTTTTGGACAAAAATAGTAAATATGAAAATTGAAAAAATCCTTGATATGCGCTATAGCTATAGTTGTAAAGAATATGTGGTTAACATTTCATAAGGATCGGTTCAGTAGTTTCGAAGATTTTATCAACAAGCCGTCGAAAAACGTTGTTTCGAGGAACACGCGTTTAAAGTTTGTTCGGGTAACATGAATACATAAACAATTTAAAAAAAATGTATTTCGAAAGTATATTTATTAAGTGTAACAAATTTATATCAATATCTATAATATAAACTTATCAAAAAATGCACGAAAACAGCCTTTTTAGCGCCTAAAGTGAAAAGACCACTTTAGTAACTTTTGTTAATTCTCTAGATAAGTGACTTTTCCGAAAAATGAGTTCGTTTGGGTTGTAACCAAACAAACAAACAAACTCATTTTTCGGAAAAGTCATTTATCTAATGAGTTACCTAACCTTTACTCACTTTCCGAGTTGAGCTATATAAATTTGCAAATTCAAGGGATCTGCTTAAGGTGACGATTACTGGGCTAACTACCTTACAGATATGTTTTCAGGATCGCCTATTTAAATCGTCCCCTCAGAATATTTTCGAAACTGTTAACAGTGCTCAATTATGTTTCGAACAAAAGTCTTCTTCCGATTCAATGATTAAAAAAAGCACGATCAGCATCACGACGGATTATTTTTCTTTATTTCATGAAGAAAAATCATCTACAAACCGAAAGGTATTTCGGTAAAGAAATTCACTCGCAAAAGGGTCGGCCCTTTTCCCCTCCACGAGAAGAGCAAAAGAGCCGTGCGTCGTCGACCATCGCAAAAAGTCTCGTGGCTTCGGATTAATCGCTACGTGACGTTTACATTCGACTAAATTTGGCGACGGGACAATTTCATCGATTTGACATAAAGGGGGAAAAATGATCGTGGAAGAAGTGTACTGGAATAATTTCTACGAAAATTCGCACGCAACAGCTGCGTTGGGACGAGCACTATATGTAAGTATAAAATGTCATCAGATCGTTGTTACTTGTGGGCGTATAAATAATTTCAGGCGCGAAAGGAATGTGGTGAAGGATTCGGATTTATATATATATATATATATATATATGTGGGATAATGGCTATGTACTTTCAAAACGAAGAATTTCTTTCAGTTCCTAATACACGTAATTCGGGAGCGAATTAGTTGTTCTTCCGTTCTACGAGTATCTCTTGTCCCGTGTTTACTTATATTTACATATTTACATATACAATCGTATGATAAAATATATCGGCGAGTATCTAGGCATACTCTCAACAGTTTTTTTTTCCGCTACTTTTAGGGAGTTTTACACGTTTTTTAAGGCTCTTCGTCAAGGTGCATATGCGTGTATATACAGGGCCATTGGTTATTGGTCGCGAGCCCGTGAAAAGGTTGTATCATATGTTTTCCGCTATGAAATGACCCAGTAATGCTTCATGCAAAAGTGAACCATTTCCGAAATATTATTATTATTTTTACAGTGGAAGGCAGGCGTCTTTAAAAAGTAAAAAGAACTGTTGTATAAAATCAAACGTTTTTGTTATTCCCAATTAGAGAACTAACAAAGAATTATCAACAATAAAGTAAGAATAATCTGCAAACATTTTTTATGTAGGGGTCGAAAACTCTGCAAGTCTTATAGTTATTCTTACTTTATTGTCGATAATTCTTCGTTACTGTGTCCTCAAACTACAAGTAATATTAGGAGTACAAATAAGTCTCCGCGGTTTCTTTTTATATTAAAAATTGGGCATTTATTGTGAAAGAACGTTACTTTATGTTTTATTCAAGTTGTAATTGCTTGTTGCGTCATGTAAGTGCAAGTTTTTCTTGCGTTTGGCACGAATGTCCCTCCAACAATGCTTCGAATTCCGCGTCTTCGTACACTTTCGGCGTACCGCTACGTTCTTTGTCATCGACGTCAAACTCATCGTTCTCAAACTTTTGCAACCACTCACGAAAATTTCTTTCACTTAAAGCAGCCTCACCATATGCTTCTACGAGCAATCGATGCGGCTCAGCTGCAGATTTCTTCAAATTAAAGAAGTAAATCAAAAGTTTCCGCAAATCACGCTTATTCGGCTAAAAACTTGGCACTTCCAAGTTTTAGTAATAAAAAAATTATGTGATGCTGATACAAAAGCGCTATTTCAAGGTTATGGTCTTGCCAGATGTCCAACCTTACGATATGACGTCTCACATCTTACAATTCCAATCATAACCTAGTGGGGCCATCTTTTGTCAAACAGCGGAGACTTATTTGTCCTCCCAATAAAAAAGTTTGATTTCGTACGACAGATTTTTTTAAATTAATTTTAAAAAATGCCATCCCTCGTTTAAAAAAAAACACAATTAAAACAATATCTCGTAAATGGTGCTCTTTTGTTTAAAGCATTACTGGGTTATTTGGTGGCGGAAAACATGTCCACAACGCTTTCACAGGATCGTGACCAATAACCAGTAGCCCTGTACATATACACGTGCATACATGTATATACAGTATTTAAAAGATACCTATATTCGATTTTCGACGATAACGAAGCACAGTGCGAGTTCGATGATTTTTTAAAGCTAATTTTTTCGTAACAAATGCGAAGGATCGGGGTTCGTTCCGCTACATTGATGGCACATGGCGATTCACAATTGTTCCCTACGGTGAGCATGTAGGCTGTGCCATTGCGAGCAGAACAGTTCCGTTCAAGGGTTTACACCTAGATGACATTTTTTCAAACATGGCTTTTTCATTTTCGACGAATTCGTAAAATATTACATTTCGAAAATATTCTCTGCAAAACTTGAAGTCGTTCTGCTCAACATTAAGGGAGTTATGGGCGTTAATAGGGTTTGCCGTAAACCGGCAAACCTTAAAAGCGTTTTTCGCACTACAAGTTTATACTTGACAAGTTTATTTTACACATCAAAGAGCAGTGCTTGAACGAATGAATTTTATTTTTGATGCATAGTTTTTTTTTATCAACGAACATAGAGCGTTTTTTTTCATCGAAAATCGTTGCGTTCATTTTGGACCACGGCCGTTTTTTTTTTAAATCAATATTCTATTAAGACGGGACACAAATTTACGACGATAAAAACTCGATTTCTTGTTTTATCTTTCTTCAAACGATAGAATGTTTGTAGAATATTTTCCCAAAATTTCAAAGCGAAATTCGAAAAACTTCACACGTTACAGCCCGTCAACGCTCTGCCCCACTGCTCGGATTCGGAGCGCGCGCCACAGGTAGGAAAGAGAGCGGAGAGGGGCAGACAGAGATGGGCAAAAGTAATTAAATTAACAATTAACAATTACTAGCGCAATTTTATTACTTTGTAACAGCTCACCTAAGTGATCAGTCCCCGCAAGTACCTAGTGTAATATAAGTCAAATACTCTGTAAACTTCAAACGCTTTTTTCTCAAAATGGCATTTTCGAAATTGGTCTGCAGGATTACTCAAAAATTATTAAGCCGATTGAGTTGAAATTTGGTAGAAATATTGATAATATTGCTATCTTCTCGGCTGCTGCTACTCGACAAAAATTGTTTTTGGAAGGTTTAAAAAAAAACTACTTTTTTAATCCACATTTTACACAAATTTAGCGCGGAATGTTGATTTTTTTTGTAAAAGCTTGTCATTCTCTTGAATTTGTATTTTCTACATGTTGATTACTTTCAAATATAAACTATACGTGTTCTAACGGAACATTTTTTTGTTTTGCAAATTAAAGTCTACGGGAAGCCAGACTACACGCCGATTCGTAACGCCCTCGGCAACCTTGCTGTAACATTCTGCCACAGTTCGGCCACTTCGATGACAAATGATTTCGAAAAAACGGTTTTGTGTACTTAAATATGCTATCAAAGTAAACCTACAGTTTGATAAATGTAGAATAAGTATTTCTTAGTTTAAAAAATTCTTCATAACTGCTTAGTTCTTTCCCGTCCAAATGGATATCCTGGCTTAAATCCTTCGTCCAAGCCCTAGATAATTTCATGCAGTAACTAAATGCGTTTGATCAGTTTAAGGATGTTGAGTCCCAAATCGCAAATGATGATAAAATTCTGAAAATTTAGTATGTTTTTGTATGAAGTATTTCAGAGGTCGTGTAAAAATTTCACGACAATTAGGAAGCTCGTTATTGAACAATTAACAATCACAAATTAAATTTTGTTTTATGGAAACTGATGTAATTTTGCAATACGTTTTTTTTTTGACCTCTCAATTTTATAATATCTACAATATACTGAAAGCAACGGAAACAAAACGAAGTTTATTGATACATTTTTTTTAATTTCTTTTAAAAATTGTTCTTAACAAAATGTTAATTTTTCAATAACGAGCTTCCTAATCGTCGTGAAATTTTAACACGACCTCTTAAATACTTCATACAAAAACATACGAAATTTTCCGAATTTTCTTATCATTTTTTATATCAACCCTTAAGGAGGTTGAAGTAATGATGATAGAATTCCGAAAATTTTGTATGTTTTTACATGAAGTATTCAGGAGGTCGTTTAAAAATTTCATGACGATTAAGAAGTTATTTATTGAACAATTGACATTAACATTTTTCATACAGACTCAACATCCTTAATTTCGAACGATTTGTTTCCGAGCGGCAGACGTCATCGCCAAGGACATTTTTCAAACAGCACTCTGCACAATTTATCTACCACATTTATGAATATTTTTCAATACAAACATCGTAAAAGATGCTTAAAACCATACTCTTTGAAGTAAAAAAAAATTGCCAACCTGCACACGTTGTTCGAGAAAAAAATTACAAAAAATGTTCCGTCCGGCCACGAGTTAGCTCCAGCCCATTGAAAAAAGTGTTTTGTTCGCAAGGACCCAGCCCGTACGTTCACCGAGGAAACCCTCGTAGTTGCGCGTGTCCCCCTGCACATACAAGAAAGTCCGCAAACTCAGTATTAATAGAAAAATATTCTCGTCCAGTAGAATCTCACTGAAATAAACGTCCTTATCCCGGACCGAGGTCTGAACGCGCCTATTGACTCTCCGGTTGCCAGCGCGGTTCATCAACAAGTACCGAATTGCCCATATTCCACACTTTGACGTTATATTCCAGCAAGGAGTTCAGCAAAACCTCGAAATGTCCTCCATTTGAATATTTCTCGTCATCAGTCGAGAAGAAGAAAGAACCGTCACGTCTAAGAGGCTCTCCAATGATTTCTCTTCTCGAATGCTTCTATTATCTCTCCAGGGTCAGGGGGCAGTGTCGATAGTCTCGATTGAAAGTTGCAGCGGAAGAATGCAAAGTGCGTCAGAGCGCGACGAGGCAGAAAAAAAAAAATGAAAGAAAACGTGTCAACGAATAGCGCAGGCGTCTTTGAAGTTGGTAGCATTGAAGGGCAAGAAGTAATCGTCGTGCAATTGTCGTATGATGGCCTCGATAGGGCAGAGGATCGTCTCGCGCCTCGTGTTCTCGCCCTCGTCGTTCGCCTCGCGATACGTCGCGCTGTACGAATTTGCGTTGCGACAGAAGGATATCGTCCTCGTGAGGTCGTGTCCGTTCAGTAAAACGCGATAATAAAAATCGCTCGCTACGCGATTTTCGTTGCGGGGATTCGCTTTGTATACCTCGATTACGAATCGCGACGCGTAGGGCGGCATGATGACACGCTCGGAGAGGACACCCAGAGCGAACGCCAGATACTCGAGGGTGACGTCGTGAGCCGAGAAGAGGGTCACCTTGGGCCTGGATTCCGAGACCAGTTGGAGCATATGGGAGACCACCGTGCGCAGCATACCGTACGCTCGGAGAAGCGCAAATTTCCGAAGATTCGAACTGTTGACGGACTGTTGTTGTTCCCAGTCGATGTAAGCGAATATGGCCGCGACGTCATCGGCCTTGACGCACATTCGTTCTTTGTCCGCTGGCGCGCAGGGCAACGCGCCACCGTGACAGACGTACGCGAGAAGGGCGTCCTTCAGCAGATTCGGATCCATCGTTGACGAGTGCTCCGGCATCTCGAAGACTATCCTCGACGTTTGCCTTATCAGATCCGCAACTGCCGGGTGGGCCTTCAAGTGTTCGGAAAGTTCCTGTGGAAGAAAGGTACCGAGCGAGGGTCGCGTTAAGGGTTTTGCTTCATCGTTTGATGAAGCAAAAAAGCAATACGTTTAATAGTTTTTTATTTATAACAAAAAATCGATCAATTTTTTTCGGAAAATCGATACTTCAAGTTCAAAACGTCACCAAATCGTCAATTTTTTTTTTTTTTTTTCCCTTCATCGAACGATAGCTATATGTGTCTAAAGTAAAATGCTTTTTGGGTTTTTGTTGCAGGATGAACGTGAAGGCTGTAATCGTGCACACCATCAAACAAGGACCATCGCGCGTCGAGGGGGGTGGGAGGCGGATTTTTTGATGAAATTGTTTAAACATTTTTTTGTATGTAGTAAACAGATCAATAAAACTATATGCCAAGTTTCACAAGTTTTCCGTTGTATATACTTTCTTCACAAAAAAATTCCCAAAAAGCGGTAAATTTTGCGAAAAAAAAAGACAATCCCCCCTTAAACGCGTTTTTCTCAAAATGGCATTTCTGAAGTCGGTGACCAAGATTACTCGAACACTGATGAACCGATCTTCTTGAAATTTTGCAGGCTTATTTAATACATAAAAATGTAGTCTTTGATCGTTCGATTTTTTTTTTTCGAAAAAAAAATGGCCGTTTTATAGCCAAAAAACGGCCGTTTTTTTTCGTTAAAATCGAACCATTAACTTTGACTGTCCGCCATTTTGTGAAAAATGAATATTTTTTAAAATCCTTCGATTAAAGACTAGTTTATACTTATATTTGACTAAATCCATCCGCATTTTTTTTTCAGATGATCCACTTCGCCGCAATGTTGGTCACCGCAAACCGTGTATATAAAAACATTATTTCATTGACGGCCATTTGCCACTAAACAATGTAATATTTTTCAATAAAAAAATTACTGAAAGTTCTTCAAGATGTGTTCTTTAAGATGGTATATTGATCGATTAAAAAAGTTTTGTAGTTTTCTTTAAAAAAAATCATGAAAAAGGCCTTTTTTTGCGCTACAAGTGGGGGTAACGCCTTAAGGATGTTGAGTCTCAAATCGCAAAAGATGATAAAATTCCGAAAATTTGGTATGTTTTTGTATGAAGTATTTCAGAGGTCGTGTAAAAATTTCACGACAATTAGGAAGCTCGTTATTGAACAATTAACATTCACAAATTAAATGTTGTTTTATGGAAACTGATGTAATCTTCGCAATAAGTTTTTTTTTTGACCTCTCAATTTTATAATATCTACAATATACTGAAAGCAACGGAAACAAAAGGAAGTTTATTGATACATTTTTTTTTATTTCTTTTAAAAATTGTTCTTAACAAAATGTTAATTTTTTAATAACGAGCTTCCTAATCGTCGTGAAATTTTAACACGACCTCTTGAATACTTCATACAAAAACATACCAAATTTTTCGAATTTTCTTATCATTTTTTATTTCAACCCTTAAGGAGGTTTAAGAAATGATGATAGAATTCGGAAAATTTGCTATGTTTTTACATGAAGTATTCAGGAGGTCATGTAAAAATTTGATGACGATTAAGAAGCTATTTATTGAACAATTAACATTAACATGTTTCATAGGGACTCAATATCCTTAACGGCTCACTTTAGACGCTAAAAAAGACTATATGATTTTTTTTTATAGGCTTATATTATAGATATTGATATAATAGTTGTTACACTTAATAAATACTTTTAAAATACATTTAAAAAAATTTCATATGTATTTATGTAACCAAACTTTAATCGCGTTTTTCGGTGGCTTGTTGATAAAATCTTCGAAACTACTGAGCCCATCCTGATGAAATTTTAACCACATATTCTTTACAGCTATACCTATAGCGCATATGAAGGATTTTTTTAAAACTTTGATATTTACTATTTTTTTTGCCAAAAACAGAGGGAAAAACGTTTTTTTTTGTTTTTTCGAAAAATATGTGCCATTTTGTTATTTTTGCATATTCAAAAAATCGTATGATATGCGCTATAGCCATTAACATACCGAATCTAAAACCGTTTGATTTTTTTGTTTCGGATGATCCATCTCCGAGATTTCATCAACAGCGCAGACTTACAATTTTTCTAGGACACTTTTTTAATTGCCATTTTCGTCTACAAATACCGACGTGAAAAAATAAATATTAAAAAAAATGTATTCTAAAAGTGTATTCATTAAGTGCAACAACTTTTGCATCAATATCTATAATATAAACCTATCAAAAAAATGCATGAAAATTACCTTTTTTTCGCGTCCAGAGTGAGAAGACGCCTTAAGTTTGAAACGAATAATTGTGACCTTACTTTAGGGAGACCTTACTTTATAATGTTGAAGTTTGCATCGTTGGAATGCAACGGGATCTAATTATTTTTCAAACGATCCCTTACATTTTCTGGCTGATTCAGACTTCGCAAATCACCCGAAGCCTTTTTCGTATCCTTATCCGTAATCTCAAATCTTAATCTCCAAAAACGTTAAATAATAATAAAAAATAATTAAAAAAATCGTTGCGTACGAACGACGCAAACGTCAACGCCATCTTACTTTTCGGATTACCCTCGTAACGGTACAAAGAATTTTTTTTGTTTTTCCGGTAATCGTACGTAAAACTGACCTTGCTGTATTCTCTTCCGTAACGTTCGGCGGCCGGACACGCGCAATCGGTATTGCAAAAAACGTAACTCTGACTCTCGCGAAAAGTGAATTTCGCGAGATTCTGGAGACTCTCGTTTTCCAACAAGGCGTACAAGAATGCAACTCCGCTCTGCACGGTACGGCGCATCGGTGTACTGTAAGCCGTAACATCTTTGCCCGATATCGTGCCATTCGCGAGATTCAATTTCCGAAGATACGCGTTACGGAGCAACGCTCCGATCTTCAATACTTGGCCCACACCGAGCGACGTCAATTGGCCAATTTTGCAATCCCTCGCGACTTCCGGTAACAACGGAAAATTGTGAAAAGGGCCCAAAAATTGGGCCCAAGCTGCCCTAGCGTGGCTCGTGACGTTTTGCAGAAAGGCCTGATACGCCTGATGCAAATTGTCGAGCTCGGGCGACGAGCTGAAGTCACCGGCGCAATTGACGGCACTTATGTTGCGCACGTGGGCCAGAGGACCGCGATCGCCGTGGCGCGTGAATATTATCACGCCCTGCAGACTCACGTTGCCGTCGATTTTGCCTGGATTTCAAATAATCGCGAGTTAATACTCCGTTCGAAAATCTCTGCATAATCTATTGCTATAATTGCCATAATCATACCAACAGCAATATCAATATATCCGATCCATCTAATAAAAATAAAATATAATTCGTGAATGAATCTCATTTTTTTTTCGCCTCGGGCCAACATTGGTGGCGTTAGGTACGCCAAACAACTTGAAATTGTTTATATTATTTCTTCCAAATTTACACATTTCTTTCTCGATACGAATATCGCTTATTTACCAAAAATCACGTAAATCGCAGCAAAGGTTTTCTCGCAATTAATTCCCAAAAGAAAATCGCCCACGATCAATTCTCAGAATTAATCGTTGATTAATAAATCCTCAAGGACGTTGTACACCCTTAAGCAGGTCCGAGCAATTTCACCGATGAATTTTGTTTGCCACTTTTTTTTTTTTTGCAAAACGGACATTTTCGTTAAAATTTCAAGCATACCTTCGGAGCCGAGGGAAATGTCTTCCGGTAATTGGCACACTTTGAATATCCTTTGATTGCGAACATCGCGCTTCATTTCGCGGGGAAATTCTTTAATCGTTATTTCACTGCCTGGTGGCCTGCCCGGCATTGAGCTTGTCTCCTCGTCACCGATGTATTTATACATGCCTAAAAATATACATTCGATCGTTAGTTATATATATATATCTATATAAAACTCGTATAAATATATTTTTCTTTATATATAATATCTATCCATTATTTATATCTTCATATATATTACCTTTTATATATAATATATATAAAAGCTCGTATATATATATATATATATATAAATCTGAAAGTGGTTTTCGAATTTTTGGTTAATATTATTTCGTGTGCTCGGAAAACCACTTTCGGAAAAACGAATGTAGTATACTACTACGCGAATAGTAAAGATAGTAAATATAGTAACAGTAATATTACTACATTATTATACTATACTATTATTGCGTTACTACTTACTGTCTTTTCCAATATATTGCTATGTTGTGTTCTTACAATTCTTTCATAATATTAATAATAACACTAGCACAATAATAATAATAACGAGATTAAAAAAGGAAGCAAACTAAATATGCTTACTCTTGGAACATTATTATTTTGATATATTCACTGCATAGTAAATACAGTAACGTAGTAACTACTGTTTATAATAGTAACTTTACGATTATACACTAGAGGAATTAATTTCGGATACTTGTCATTTTTTTTTAATTTCTGATTTATTGATCATGCTTACGTTCTAATGACTTGAACTTGAATTTCTTATCAAAGTAGGCTCGATAAGGCAAATAACACTAGCAAAATAATAATAATAACGAGATTAAAAAAGGAAGCAAGCTAAACATGCTTACTATAGCAACATTATTATTTTAATATATTCACTGCACAGTGAATACAGTAACGTAGTAACTACTGTTTATAATAGTAGCTTTACGATTATACACTAGGGACATTAATTTCGAACACTTGACAAATTATTGAAATTTTTCATTTATTGTTCATTTTTACGTTGTAATCTCTTATATTTTATGTTCTTTTCGAAGGAGGCTCATTAAGGCGAATATTAAGGAGAAACAATATTGATTTAAATAAAAACATTATAATACCATTTCGCTGTAGCAGAATATACATTATCTGCGTGAATTCTAAATAACGTTACTTTCGATTGAAAGTGTCCAGAATTAATTCCACCAGTGTATATTATTATTGCTATTATGATATTACTGCTTGCTGTACTATACTGATATTATTATTCGATAATATCCATGATAATGGTATGCTAATATTTTCGCTAATGCTAATAATAATATGATAATAACAATAAAACAATAAGAATAATAATAATATGTATAAAAAATTTGAATATCGCTGCACCACTATTTTCCATGTTGATCCATTTGTCATATCGTAGATATAGTAATACTATGGTAACTAGTCACTAGTATGACAACATTGCAATTATTATACTAGTATTGCAATATACTAGCGTAACTGCAATAGTTACTATTACGACAATATTATTAACTATTCGATTTATAATTTTATCACAAAATACTAAAATGCTATTTAACATATAGTTACAATAGTAACGTCATACACGATCAATATATTGAATACAATTATCATACTCGATCATTGTTAGCACTATCAACAATGATAATAAGCGTACACTGAAGTAATAGTCCTCACCACAATAATAACAATTTTCAACAACAGAAAGGCTTCGTGTAAGAAAACAAATAATAATAAAAAGGTCAAATCATAAAAAATTTAATAATCATTTGCAATCATAGAAAACTTAATACACAAAAAATGATAAAAAGTTCAATATAAAACAAAAAAATACGCTGCATGTGATAAAAAAATATAAAATACGCTGCATGTGATATAAAAGAAGATGAAAAGTTCACCATCAATGAAATATGCCGAATACGTTGAAGAATTGCTACGCAGTACGAATGAAAGGGCAGAGGTCGGTAAATAATTACCAGCGACGAGTAGAAATATCCAAACGCTGAGTACCGCGTAACAGGAGATTGCCCGATGTTGGTACGAGAGTCGCGTCATTTCGCCCAGCATTTTGAGTCCTCTCGGTAATTTGCTTCTGGACGTGGGGTATTTGACAGCTGGCGGGAGCATCGGCTGTATTTTTTCTCACCAACGGGTGAATGCCGCGTGTCCACTCAAGGGTTGGAAAAATACCGAGATGACGCGTCGACGATTCTCGGACAGTGTCACACCGCTATATATTTATCGTGCCTTCCTTTTCCTCACATTTCGGCTCATCGGGTAGCATTTTTTACCCAACACCTTCGCATCTACACCGCGCAATATCGATTCGGACGGTATTTCTCAAAATGTAAAAAAGGAAACAAAAGTAACACCACGATTGTTTTCAGAATTACTTAATCTGCGATGTTTCCATTGGCTCGTGTACTTGAGTTTCGTCACTGGGATTTATTTGGCCGTTACTCGTGGCAATAGTTCACAACGATTGTCGAACGATAGAGACTCTTTTTCGACGGTTCAGCGAGTTTTATTTTTTTTTGTTTTTCGTTCGGATAACGTGGCCATCGCACTAGAGCCTGCGAACGAACTCGCGATCGACTTTTGCCTCTGGTTAAGGTTGCTCGCTCCAGTTCGGGAAAAAAAAAACAGCGGTGGCCAAGCGGAACTTGCGCAAGCGCAACCCTTGGGGAACAATCCACCCTTCGGGAGGAAGCGAGGGTGGGGGGGGGGGGCATCCTCGCTACGGCACTGCGTACTCTATAGTCAAACGAGGATCGATCGGCTTGTGCACTCGAACGATCGAATCTTGACTCGATTGCTCGGAATTGAGAAATTTCGGTTTTAGCGGGTTTTAGGGGTTTTTTGAATTTTGGGGCATTTTTAGGTATGGCTCGTTTGTTCGAATATGTTTATTTGAATAAACGAAATAACGGGAGAAACGTAAATTGTTTATTTCGAATAATTGTTTAATAATGCAATCGTTGCTTGATTGAATTGGTTCATTTAAGGGGGGATTGTCTTTTTTTTTCGCAAAATTTACCGCTTTTTGGGAATTTTTTTGTGAAGAAAGTATACAACGGAAAACTTGTGAAACTTGGCATATAGTTTTTTTGATCTGTTTACTACATACAAAAAAAATTTTAAACAATTTCATCAAAAAATCCGCCTCCCACCCCCCTCGACGCGCGATGGTCCTTTTTTGATGGTGTGCACGATTACAGCCTTCACGTTCATCCTGCAACAAAAACCCAAAAAGCATTTTACTTTAGACACATATAGCTATCGTTTGATGAAGCAAAAAAGCAATACGTTTAATAGTTTTTTATTTATAACAAAAAATCGATCAATTTTTTTCGAAAAATCGATACTTCAAGTTCAAAACGTCACCAAATCGTCAATTTTTTTTTTTTTTTTCTCTTCATCGAACGATAGCTATATGTGTCTAAAGTAAAATGCTTTTTGGGTTTTTGTTGCAGGATGAACGTGAAGGCTGTAATCGTGCACACCACCAAAAAAGGACCATCGCGCGTCGAGGGGGGTGGGAGGCGGATTTTTTGATGAAATTGTTTAAAAATTTTTTTGTATGTAGTAAGCAGATCAATAAAACTATGTGCCAAGTTTCACAAGTTTTCCGTTGTATACTTTCTTCACAAAAAAATTCCCAAAAAGCGGTAAATTTTGCGAAAAAAAAGACAATCCCCCCTTAATAATCATTGTTCTATCGAATAACAACGATGATGCACGCTTGACATGTGTTATTTTTTAATTGAAGCGACGTATGGAACATAGGTAGAGTCAACTAAGGGGTCGGTTTGGATAATTGTTTAAACAATAAAGCGATCAGTTCCAACATCGTTTTCAGGATCTTATTTACTTGACGAAACTCAGGGCTGCACTAATAATATAGTTCATTTCATTTATTACTTTACGAAGATATTATATCGCTCTGTATAATGAATTATGTCATTCTAATATAATTTTGCAATTATCCAAAGTGATCGAACGTTTTGCAATCATCTGAAGTGTCTCGAAACTTTTGGCCGGTAGTGTACATCAAGAAAGTTGTGTACCATATATCAGTGAAAAAAATAATAATTAAAGAAGTTATAAACAATCTCGCGAAGGACCCTTGAACGTAAGGGGCTCAACGGTGTACTTGATTGTGGCCGTTCGGTTTATCTGAAACAAAAAAACGAGTTTTTTTCTCAAAATAGATAATATTGGCTCAGACTTGACCGAGCTTCTTTTCCGCTATCGTGTTTCAATAAAAAATAAAAAAAATTTGAATTTTTTTTCGATTTTTCGAGGAAAAATGAAATCTTTACTGTTAATAACTGAAGGGGAAAAAACATGAAGAAGAAAAACGTCGGTCAAGACTAAACTACTATTACATTGAATACGTGTACCAAATTTCAAGTCAATCGGTTCATTAAATTTTGCTAAATCGTGTACACCGTTTTGAAATACATCGTTTCTGGAAAATGCGTTGAAGGCCTTAGGCCACAGTAACGGGTATAAAATCATGTGTGAATTTAACCATTTTTTTCGTATGAAAAAGTGATTCACTCATAAAATTAATTACACATCTATTTAGAATGGATATCAAGGTGTTAGAAAAAATATATATATTTTTTCGATGTACAAATTGGCCAGCTACTAATATTTTCTTTTGTTATCTTTTTTTTTAGGCGCTCCGCGGCGTGACATTTGGCATCCACAATTTTTACCTAAAACAAAAAACAAAAATTCTCGTCAATCTACATTAGAATACCTAGAGAAGTACGTACGGAATTTAAAAAATATTGTTCTATTCAAAAGTTGTAGGTATTTGAACTTAAGAAATGAACTTTCAGTGAAAAATTTCGTTATAACTGCTCGTAAACTGCTCATAAAATGAAAAGTTTTCGATTAATCAGAAATTCCGTACGTACTTCTCTGCGAAATGCAATTAGGAACATAACTTTTAAATTTGAAGTAAATCGAGTGAAAATTGTTAAAGTTATTTGTCACGCCAATTGGAAAAAAATTGTTTCGAGAAGTTTCGAGGAGTCGGCCATTTTGTACATCGAAAAAAAAAATATTTTCTAACAGCTCGATATTCACACTAAATAGATGTGTAATTAATTTCGTGAGTGATTCACTTTTTCACACGAAAAAATTGTTGAATTTGCACACGATTTTTTACCCGTTACTGTGGCCTAAGGCCTTAAAGTTTTCCTAGCAGTTCCATCGTGGTAATCATAAGTTTACCTTCAATCTGCACCATATGATGGACCTTCCTCGTCAATTTGCGTTGCCCCAAGCGACGAACGAGCCTTCGTCATTTCAACAGTAGCCTTAAAAGTCACCTTTAAAAAATCCCACGATTGCAGGATTTTTCTTTTTTTTTTGCTCTGACGTGTGTTTGCGATGCGCGGGTCGCGCAGACGCAGGTCTGACCGCACTCGCGTTTCGACTACTGCGAGATACGTGACGTCACCGAAGTCGCCGGCTACTGTGCAAATCGAGAGATCTCGTTACTGGCTCGTTGTTATAAAATGATTTATTTCGGATCGCGATAGTGACATAGGGTTGATGAAAAATAATGATTGTTTGTCAGCATTTCGGGCCCTTCTAACTCATTCGTTTGATTGCACTACGAGGTTTTCTCTACTTGAATAATTAAAGGGAAATCATTTTCATTTAATTTTTATCACTCGTACTTTTTTCAATGCCAGCGTGTAGTTTAGCGGTCACCTATCCGAGTATCGGTCTACTACTGTAATATCTGTATCGTTCCGGTGATCGATGTTTATAATTGTTGGTTAATTATTTTTTAAAAATAATAAAAACGACAGTCTAAGAAGGGTAAAAAGGTATTTGTGCCATGGCTGAGAAAAATATGAGTGTCGTTGGTCATATTAACATATTTGTCTTCGATTATGGTGATATGCGTCGATAACGTTTCAACGGTACGAGATATGAAAAGAAATTCAAATTGCAGCAATGTTTATTTTTTCGTGTACTATACATTGGAGATGAGAACGATAACGTTATCGTCGAAAAACACCCCTATACTCGAGGGTGCGTTTCACCCCTCAAAAATTGGGTTCCGTAGATATAAAACATACGTGTCACCCATTTTTACCCATCCTACGAGCATGCCAAATTTCATCGAAATTGGAGAGATCGACGTTGCAACCTTTCCTCGTCGGCGTATTCTCAGGACCTTGCCCCTAAGTTACGTTGCCGACTCGTTCCGGTCGATGCAACAGGCCTCAGAAGATAATTACAAGCAAGTCCAAAAATGGACAGATGAGTGAATAGCGTCAAAAGACAGGGCATTCTTTCGACGTGGGATTCAGCTTTTGCCAGAGAGGTCAAAAAAAGTAATAACATCCAAAAATACTTTGAGTAACATAATCGAACAAGTTTGGACAAAATAAATACGAAAAAAATGAAAAAAAGCGTTTTCCAATACAACGACCATAGGGGAGTTGTGCTCAAGACGACGTATTTGGATGAGACGACACACCCTCAATATATTTTCGAATATTCGCGCTGTACGAGTAACGACGACGTTCTGTGGTCAGCCAATAAATGTCGCTAGTAGCGAAATTTAGTATAGCCGTCAGTGAACCGGAGCTTTTACGTAGTAAATGTTATCGTAATTTTATATAATAATAAAACTATATAAAAATTTAGTTTTATATAAAAAATTAAAGTTCTATATAAAAATTTTAAAGAAAATTTTAAAGAAAGAATTTTTAAAGAAAGAATTTTCTTTAAAAATTCTTTCTTTAAAAAGAATTTTTTTTAAGAAGATTTTTAAGATTTAAGATTTAAGATTTAAGAAGATTTTAAGATTTTTAAATTTAAGTTTTATCTTATCTTAAATCTTAAATCTTAATTTAAGATTTAAGATTTAAGAAGAAAATTAAAAAATTCTTTCTTCAAAAAGAATTTTTAAAGAAAGAAATTTTAAAGAAAATTTTAAAGAAAATTTTAAAGATAAATTAAAGTTCTATATAAAAATTTCATATAGAACATTTATTTCATATATTTTATATGGAAAATTATATATTTTTTATTTTTTATTTTATTTGTAGATTTTTATTTTACATAGAAAATATATTTTATATAAATTTTAATAGTGAAAAAAAAACTGAGAAAAAAGTGAGAAAAAACTGACTATCTGGTGCCGCAAATACCTATTGTATAGGGTAAGCCTTTTTCCAGTTGAAGTAATTTATTTATAATCTAGGGTCATTGTGCTTCACAAATACTGCACAACGGGTATTCTAACCCCAAAGTTTTAGTCATAAAAAATAGAGATAAGAAATAAGAGGGTTTTCTACCCTCCGGTTTTTTTTTTTCATGAAGGAGCTTTATTTGGCGTACGCCGGTCTCGGAGTATGACGAAGCGATCCCTCGCCAGCTCGTGTTTCTTCGTGTACTCGATTTGCTCACGTATAAAGGCGCGAATCAAATGTGAATTTTAACGACCGTCGGGAAGCTTGCGTTATTTTTAGATACTTTTCCGCGTTCCGAGAATATCTCTTTTCATACCCCTTATATTCGCTTGTAAAGAAAAAAAAACCATCGCCATATAAATATATGTATAAATGCATATACTTATGTAGAATCGATGAATTACACACGCGTCATTTCGTATTCCCGAAAGACTGAGAGAGGGGTCGGAATACGAAGCCGATCGGTGGAAGTGCGCCGTACATGACCACGACGTGTACGCGACACATACCCTATAATATATGTATATATATGTTTATAGTGGTCCACCCCTCGATTGGGTCTCGTTGCAAATCCCACGACGCATCGTCACTCGACGAACGGAAAATTATCTTGCGCACTTTATATTTTTAGCTCGTCGTCAATAATTTCACAATAACGAAGTAACGAGATAAGATATCCTCGAAATATCCTCGAAATGCCCAACTCGATAAACAAATACTCATACATTTTTTTACAATTAAAGATAAGCCAGGGCATCTTAAAAATTTAACGTACGAATAAAAAAATTGCTTTAGTACGTTTTAATAAATATTTGATCACTCGAATTCAATTTATTGACTTATTGATAATGGAATTATTGATAACTGCGTTCAAAATTTAATTGCATTAATATATTTTTAGCTCGTCGTCAATAATTTTACGATAACGAAGTGACGAGATGGGATCTTCGAGTATCCTCGAAATGCCCAACTCGATAAACAAATACTCATAGATATTTTTTACGATTGAAGATAAGCCAGTGCATCTTGAAAATTTAACGTACGAATAAAATAGTAGCGATAGTACGTTTTCATAGATATTTGATCCCTTGGATTCAACAAATGCAATTATTGAAAACTGCAGTCAAAATTAAATTGAATCAATTCCAAACAAAATAACCATAATGCAACTTGATTAAAATAATGCATTTAAAATAACATTAAATCAAATTGCACTCGTTTTGCAATTTCGCCAAAATTACTTGATACAGCAAAGCTTTTGGATATCGTTGCGTATTGCGTATTAAATGTAGTTCAATACGAACAAGGCCAGCAGAGTCTGTCCGAATTTGCGTGAAATGGATCTTTTTTTTTGTGAAACTCGAATGCAATTTCTTGAAAGTTTTTGTCCGTGGTGTAAGACTTTAAGTCTCCGGAGTTCTCAGGTGGTTTGCGACGACCAAAGGATTTCAGTTGTCTTACGGCTCGTGGACATATATATATATATATATAGTATTATGGCAAACCGAAATTCATTCGGGTAGTTTTATTCCTTTCCACGCACATACTTCTGGATATACGAATTAGAAAACATCATAAAAATTAGAAAAAATCATAAAAATTAGAAAACCTCATAAAAAACATTTACCTCGATTAATATATTCCAATTTAGTAATAAAAGTGAAGAAATTAAAAATTCATTAAACAACATTAACTCTTCATATTTTCATGCGACCCGTTTTGTCACAATAATCTGCCGAACTAAAAAATGACAAAATAAAAAAATCAAAAACTCCCAACTTAACAATACGATTCTCATAACTGCGGAGAATCAGGAGAAAAATATTTCCAGCGGTTATCCCATCCCAGGTATACCCCAACAGATCCAAACAAATGAACAATTCATTTTCTATACAGCAGTATACATACGAGCGGTCAAAAAATTTCATAATTTTTTTGAATGTTCTCTTAATTTATACGCTTCAATTTGTTTAAATTCCTTTTTTCAGTCTCGTCGATTATTATAACAATTGGCCGTCGAAAAAAATCGTGAGATCACAACCCCACAAATCCATAACGCACCAATAAAACGAAATCCCAGCGCGAAAAAAAAGTACCGCGAAAAAAAAGTAGAGGAACATTCGATAGGGGGGGGGGGGGGGGGGGGAGCATGGAAAAATCTGCAAACAAATATAATACTCCTCGACGTTTTTTTCTCTCCACAATCGCGGCTGGGAGGAATGGCAGAATAAGCAGTACTCAAGTGTATACGAAACAAAGAATAGGAAGTGATGAAAATAAAAGGACGACCCGCAGTCAGGTTTGTTAAGTCCCGAGGGCCAATATAACGCAGTCTGGTCTAAAAATAGAAGCTGCATTTTTCCTCTTAACGCGCAATAATGTGCCTCGTAGTACGAGGGCGTGCATATATTTTCTCCCTACAATTGCAATTTTGGATTTCTTTCATTTTTCTCCATTCATCCCACTCAATGCCTAGAGGTGACGTATCTATCTATATACCTATATATATATCTGTTTATATCTATTCATACGTGGAATAAAGCTGGAAGGGATGCTTGGTGGGTAACTTTTTGTCTTTATACAGACTTGATCTTTATACAGACAAATGTTGATTAAAAAAAAAAGAAAGAACGTTTGTTCGCCGATAACTCGAGACCTATTAAATCGATTTCGATAAATCTTTTGCAGAAATACTTCAAGCTGTATTTCTGGGTGGAACGTGATTTAGGCTCGCGAGCATTACGCCATGTGGTTTATTACAATTACAATGGGCAAGCGTACAAACAAACAAGGGTTAACTAAATACACAAGCATCAACGAGCTCAACCCCATAAATAAATAAACAAATAAACGTACGAACGAAAAAAACGGAACTTTCTTTATTGTCTGTCCAGATAATTGTCGTTATTTTTATAAGCAAAGAATATAGAAAAAAATTAGGCAATTAACGAAAAAGTTACGAGTGATAAGGCGTACTTCTTTTCGAAAACCTTTAATTTGTACTTGAAAAAACTGTAATTTTAATGAAATCAAATAAAACTGCCATTTTTATTTAAGACGGGAAGTGTGATGGTTTGAAATTTTATTTTTTTATCTTCTCAGTCTACATGTTCAAGAATGCTTATGTGGAAAAATGTCAAGTTGAAATATTGAAAATAGATAGCAGGTATTGCAAAATCATTGATCGCGTTTTTCTCGAAACGACTTTTCTCTGCCTGATCGGAATCACAACTCTAGCTAGAACTGTCCGATTTTCAATTTGAAGAAGCACCAAAATTTCCGTAATTGCAGTAGCTATCGTTGTACGAAGCCGTTGCTTTTTATCTTCAGTATTTTCTTAAGCCCCCGAATTTGGGTAGAAATTAAGGCTACGTGCAACGAGAACTACAGTTTTATAGATTATAAACTTTTTTTTCTAACTTTTCAGACCAACTATTGTCAAGCTATCGATCCAGCCGTTAGACCACATTTTTTTTACAGAGGCTCCATTATACCTCGATAAGATTGTTAATTTTTTATTTTTTTGAATAAAAATTTACCCGAATTAAGTTTAATGTATGCTGAATAACATACCCTTTTTTCCAAATCCCAAATAAATAATCCAACAGACGAAAAAAATTGATAAAATACGACTGTCATTTTAATGAGATTAATTGAAACTCTCATTTTAATTTAACAAAATATAACTTCGAGGGGTGGTTCGTCTGTAATTTTTGTGTGTTGCACACCGGCGAGTTCCGTAGGTGCAACACACCTACGCAAGTATCTCGCTCATGGTTCAACGTCGGCATATATATCCGACCAGTCAGTTGATTCGGGAGTGTGCATACGTGTGGGCTTGTGTGACCCACACACACACACAGGTAAGTGAACGCCTGCGCGGGGGTGAAAAGCTCCCTATATAAGGACGGCAAAGTCACCCCGAAGCGCTACTCACATTCGGAAACGCAAGGTCTCCAACAGTAAACCTTTTGAATTTACGTGAACGAGGAATCGACGTGAAAAAAAACAAACGAAAAAAGAAAAAAAGGGGAACATGGGGTTCTCGAAAATACATCTCATAAGTCTGCTGTGGGCTGTCGTCGTTCATGAGAATTGTCTTCACACGGTAAGTTCCAATTTTTTTTTTACGATTTGTATTCGCCCGAACATTTTTGAAAATTTCGTTTTGAATTTCCTAAGCCGGTAGGCTTTTACAGAAGGGTGTTTTTAGTAAAAGGAAATTCATCGTGGGCGAGGACAGGAGCGAAAATATCACGACCGTGATCGAGTTTTCGCCTGTTTGTAATTACTTCGAAAGTTCGAAATGTTAGGATGGAATTGGACGGTGATGAAAATTACAAAGTGGTTGATGAATCAATGAAGTGAACTTTTAATCGAGTTGTTTCAAAATTTATCCAATAACTATCGATTTTTCCATAAGTTTCTCATAATTTTTACTTTTTCTGTATTCGTAACAAAGCAATGGGTCACTCTTAGCGTTATTAATACACGAAGTTGTTCGATCAGGGGTAGAAGTTTGAGTTAAATTTGTCCACCAATTTTCCTACGCAAAAGCTGTGAAAATGATTTCCTATTTTGTCAATGAAAAATAGCTCGATTTCTCACGATACGACGTGCTTGTCAATGCTTTTCGCGTCGCGAAGAGAAAATTGGAGAATCCTCTCGGACCTAGAGAATTTATCACCCCAATAACGAACCATTTGGAGAATGTATCGTATCGTTTTTTTTCCACACTCTCATTGAGCAACTTTTCGATTATTTGCTCGATGGAAAAATATCAGCAAGGTCACACGAAATATTAAATAGTTTTACCTTCTGTGTCAATATACCAATAATGATAATTACGATAAAACAATTGAAATTAATAAAATAATCGAACCATCGATAAGTAAAAATCGGATAATGATGATAACTTCACGAACAAATGTGCGATACGTTGAAAACGACGAATTTGAGAGAGAAAAGTAATTTTCGTATCCCACATTGGAAAATGTTTGACACGACGCGAGGGATTTTGAAAAAAAATCGAGTTTCATGAAAATTCGTATCTCCCGTAACGAACGATTGATAAACTGATAATTGAAATGCACCACAGTCGATGATTGACACTTTTCAGCAATTTCAATGAACTCGTCAAGTTGGCGTGGCAGCGTAACACTTTTTTTTTCCAGCGTGTCGATACTTCCACATGGGTTAGCAGGAATCGCCGGTGATTCATGCATATTCATATATACATATGTATATATATGTGTGTTTCAATCGACAGATGCAAATGAGTGATCGGCCCTTCGTACTAAAAATTCCGTACATCGTACTGAGACTTTTTTTTGCAATATTCATCGCAACATGGCCGCGTGTCAGAGATACTAAAACTCCAGCTTGGAATAAAATGGATTTGGACTCTGAGTTTTTGACACTAAAATGATTTACGCGGTATTGAACTTTTCTTTTTACGAGAAGAAATAATTAATCGAATCTCAATAAAAGCAAATTAATTTCATCCGATTTTAATCACAGTACAATTTAAGTGTAGTTCTCGACAAATGTCGATTTAATTAGCAGGTGATCTCAAATATTCGAGAATTGAAAATCGAATTGAAAATTGAAATCCTTTGACTATTGCTGACAAGATTTTTCAAAATGATTCAGTATACTCACAACTGAGAGGGTTTTCCTGCAATTATTCATTTTGTTCTCGTCATATATCGGAGACGTGGCAAATTAATTATTGGAAAATTTGTTCGAGTACGCCTCAGTCACCGCAGCTGAATAAAATATTGCAAAAAGTCACATTTGATGCAATTGATGAAAAATTCAAGCGGACGAGAGATTGGCTAATTAAACAATGAATTATGAAAATTGAAATCCTTTGACAATTGCTGATGGGATTTTTCAAAATGATTCAGTGTGCTCACAATCGAAAAGGTTTTCCTGCAATCTTCCATTTCATTTTAGTCATCTATCGGAGATGTGGACAAATTAACTGTTGGAAACTTTGATTGGCTTTGCCTTAATCACAGCAACTGAACAAATGATTGTAAAATAGTGTCGTTCGGCTCAATTGATTAAAAGTTCAAGCGGGCGAGAGATTAGCGATAAGCTAATTAAATATTAATTACCGCGATAAAGCATTTGAAGTTCTAACGAGCAAAGTAATGACAAACGTGTAGGTTGTTAAACTTGATTCATGTTCTCGTCAATTGAGTGAAAAAAACTATCTTTTCTTTGAGATTAAACGACCAATTACGTAACGCGTCCTTGATCTCTTTGACGATTACTCGTATCCTCGACGTCTGGATCACTGCATTGTTCGGTACGGCGATCTCTATATATTCTCGGAGCGAGTAATCCGGCGATCTTGTTCAATTGTGCGTTTTCGTTCACGAAATGGAAGCCTCTAGTGCCTCGTGTGCCTTTCAATTATGGCGGATTAGGCTTGTTTGTGGCACACGGATGAAGATTACGTCATGATAGATCGGTTTCATCCACAGGCTAATCGATTTTTCACTTCGTTAAGGGGTCTTCTCACTTCAGACGCTAAAAAGGCTATGCCCATGAATTTTTTTCATAGGTTTATTTTATAGATGTTGATATAAAAGTTATTACGCTTAATAAATACACTTTAGAAATACATTAAAACTTTTTTTTTATTTATTTAGGTCACTATTTATAGACGAAAATGGTAGTTAAAAAATGTCTTAAAAAAATAGTAGGTCTGCGCTGTTGATAAAATCTCGGAGATGGATCATCCGAAACAAAAAAGTCAAACGGTTGTTGATTCAGTGTGTTAATGGCTATAGCGCATATCATACGATTTTTGATATATGCAAAAACAACAAAATGGCGGATATTTTTCGAAAAAAAACAACAAAAAAACGTGTTTTTTCACCGTTTTTGGCAAAAAAGTAAATATGACAATTTTTTTAAATCCTTGGTATGCGCTATAGCCATAATTGCAAAGAATGTGTGGTTAAAATTTCATAAGGATAGGTCCAGTAGTTTTGGAGATTTTATCACCAAGCCGTCGAAAAACGTTGTTTCGAGAAAAACGCGTTTAAAGTTTGTTTGGGTTACATATTAACATTAAAAAAATCTTTGATTTATTTCGAATGTCTATTTATTAAGTGTAACAACTTTTACATCAATTTCTGTAATATAAACTTATCAAAAATTCATGAAAATAGCCGTTTTTACGATTTATTTTCAACGAAATTGAAAATCTTGATTGAATTTAAACTTGCATTCGTTATGTTCCTTCGTATGCCCTTTTCGAATAAAGCAAATATAATTGTAGATTGATAACTATCGAAAATATGATTAATTTTTCAATTATAATTAATCACTCCTAACTGAAACAGTAACGACTGAAATCGGCGTTTGCTATTTTTTAATTATTAACATTTTAATTGAAACGTAAAGATTGAAATATAATTGAAACATCATTGATTAAGATAAAAATTATTCGCTGCTGAATCTCGTCGAGAACGTTGACAGTGCATTTTCAGGTAAAATTAATTAAATTATAATTGATGAATTGTAATCATTGGAATCGTAATTATGAAAATTTCAATTAACACGTTGCAATGATTAACATACAATAAAAAGTTGTAATAATTGAAATTGAACTTATTCTCGGCTAAGTCTGGACGAGAACGTTGACAGTGACATTTCGGGTAAAATAAATAGCCCGTAGAGAAGAATTTCGTTAGTGAAAATTGATTCAATACCGGCATTTTTTAATTCACCTTCATCCAAAGTTACCCTTTATTGAAAAGGATCCCCGGGGCTATGTGATTTTCTCGATAAGGCTGGCTTTTTTTAAGGGCTCTTCAATACCCTCGAGTGAAAAAAAACCTCCTTCCAATGGGCTGCGACATTAAATGGACGAGTGGTTCTCCCTTTTTTGCTTGTTCCCTTCTATAAATGGCAAAAAATGGTGAGTCGTTTTATTTCGACACGCGCAAATTGTTGCACCTCGTTCGATTCGAGGATCTCGATAGCAGGCTTTGACCACGTTGAATTAAAGAATATACGCTGTGCTCAAATCAAGTATGATTTATAGAACTGAAGAGAGCGAACTATTTTTCTCCCGATAAATCTTGTTTTTATCAGGAAGGGTTATGTTCAAATGTGAGCGTTAAAAAAATGAGTGAAAAAATGACGAGTTTAAAAAACAGGTCGATTTTCGATATTTTTCTCTGATAAGAGTTTCGGGATGACGAGGTCAGGATTTTGCACACAAGTACTACATAGTCTTGCCAGGATTGAGTTCTTTTTATATTAAAAAAAATACTAATAAACAACGCAGTTATTATTATTCAAAGAAACTATCGCCGTTGCTGCGTGGCCAATCGGTGCAGATGCTTCCGGCAACGTGCGTCATTTGAAAATAAAAACAATCAAATGTATTTTCATTATAATAATGAAACTTTCGTATGACCAAATACTTTGGTGAAATTTTGAAAATTACAAATATGGTAGGCTGTAGCAAAGTAGTTCGATTTTCGAAAAAAAACACCCTAATAAATTGTTATTAAAAATAACAAATACAATAACTCCCTCTCTCTCACGACATGGCTCCAGCCGACTGACAAGAGCGGGGAAAAAGTGCAAGAGTAGCCACACACGAAGACGGATTGGAAAGAATGCAATAACTCACAGCAGAATGAATAGCAATGTGTCACGTGACTGAGGAATTTGAAAAATCCAATCTCCTCGTGAGAGAGTTCCTACGCTGAAATATCCCCGGTAATATCAATCGCCCCTTACAACCCGCGTCAACGCGCCACGCTTTCGTACCTGTTGCAAATCTTTATCGCGCGCGCAGAACGACAAAGGTCGAACGTTGATTAAAAAAATAAAAAAAAATAAATAAAAAAAACTCGTCGGCACCGTCCGTGTTGACACTTATTGCGCATAAGCAAGCGCGGAATTTAATTAGTTTCTGGGGGAAAAGCAGAATTCTTTCTGCACGTAAAGAGCTCGACAACCGGAAGTTGGCCTCGTATCCAAGGACCTCGCTCCTTTCTTCGTGAACATCTTCACTTTGTCCTCGTTCGTCTCGATCGAGAATCCTTTTCTCCGCATCCAAGGCGGTTTATTTCCGCGAAAGTTTCTCCAAGTTTCTCGATCCTTGACAACGTAATTTCCATCCTCGTACACGGTCAAACAATGCAAGCATTGGGACACACGAAGCACCGAGACCGTGACTCTAACGCGAAGACTTCGAATATTTGATCGTAGCTTCCTCGCGGAATCGGATTATAATGTCCCTCATCGACGACCTCTCTCGCCGATTTTTCCCATATTTTTTTAGGACAAAAGCCCTTCGGCAAAATGGACGACTCGGAGGGAGGATTTTCCGAAGGATCGTCCTTGCAGGTCCAATGGAAAATCCATATTTGATCTGCTCGCGAAGTGTCGATGAGGAGGTACTGGAGTCTTGGGAGAAAAAAAATCTTGGGAAAATGGAGCAGCGCTGTGTTGAAAAAAGTCTGGGGTAAAAATGTCTTGGGTAGTGAAAAAAGGTCGTTAATATTGGACAAGGTGATCATGATGGCAATATTTTACTGGCCAATGGAAGGCCATCAATCTGAAGAACACATTTATGCGCCGCGATATATATTCCACTTAGGAACGAATCGATAGGTCGATAAGTGGTTGCGATCGTTGGGAGGATTGAAGAACAACGATAGGTTGTTTTTTTATTCCTTCTTTGTGATAATTTAAGGATGTTGAGTTCCAAATCGCAAATGATGATAAAATTCTGAAAATTTGGTATGTTTTTGTATGAAGTATTTCAGAGGTCGTGTAAAAATTTCACGACAATTAGGAAGCTCGTTATTGAACAATTAACATTCACAAATGAAATGTTGTTTTATGGAAACTGATGTAACTTTGCAATAAGTTTTTTTTTTGACCTCTCAATTTTATAATATCTACAATATACTGAAAGCAACGGAAACAAAACGAAGTTTATTGATAAATTTTTTTAAATTTCTTTTAAAAATTGTTCTTAACAAAATGTTAATGCTTTAATAACGAGCTTCCTAATCGTCGTGAAATTTTAACACGACCTCTTAAATACTTCATACAAAAACATACCAAATTTTCCGAATTTTCTTATCACTTTTTATTTCAACCCTTAAGGAGGTTGAAGTAATGATGATAGAATTCTGAAAATTTGGTATGTTTTTACGTGAAGTATTCAGGAGGTCGTGTAAAAATTTCATGACGATTAAGAAGCTATTTATCGAACAATTAACATTAACATGTTTCATAGGGACTCAGCATCCTTAAGAGGGATTTATTTGGAGACGCCAAACGGGGTATACATTTGAAGGAGAAAAAACTAAAGCCTTAGGCCACAGTAACGGGTATAAAATCATTTGCGAATTTAACAATTTTTTTTTCGTACGCAAAAGTAATTTACTCATAAAATTAATTACACATCTATTTAGTATAAATATCAAGCTGTTAGAAATTATCAGTTTTTTTTTCGTTGTACAAAATCTATTAATATTTTCTTTTGTTATCTTTTTTTAGGCGACTTTTTTTTGACCTCGAACAAAAAACAAAAATTCTCGTCAATCTACATTAGAATACCTAGAGAAGTACGTACGGAATTTAACAAACATTGTTTTATTTAAAAAATGTAGGTTGTACTTGAACTTAAGAAATGAATTTTCAGTGAAAAATTCCGTTATAACTGGTCATAAAATGAAACGTTTTCGATTAATCAGAAATTCCGTACGTACTTCCCTGCGAAATGCAATTAGGACCATAACTTTTAAATTTGAAGTAAATCGAGTGAAAATTGTTGAAGTTATTTGTCACACCAATTGGAAAAAGGCTGTTTCGAGAAGTTACGAGTAGTCGGCCATTTTGTGCAAAAAAAATATATATTTTCTAACAGCTTGATATTCGTACTAAATAGGTGTGTAATTAATTTCATGAGTGAATTACTTTTCCATACGAAAAAAAAAACGTTAAATTCGCACATGATTTTATACGCGTTACTGTGGCCTAAGGCCTTAAGCAATTTTAAGAGATTTTTTAAACTAAGAAATAATTATTCTACATTTGAGGAGCTGGTAAACAAAAGTGGACTTGTCCATGAATTAATTTTTCACAGGAGAGGTGAAAACCCAAAATAACCAAAGTGGATATGAGTTAGAATTTTCAAGCTTTGATATTTGAAGGCTCTATCAAAATGTAAGCCTAAACCTGGCTTCAGTTCAATAAAAAAAAACACAAATTACCATGTGTTTAATTTTATTTATATTTTGGACAACTCCGCTTTTGAACGATAATCTTATCGGAATATCCGGTTATGAAAGCAAACAGATTCTTTGAATTGAATATAAATTTGCTTTTTATTATTAATCTAATAATCCTACACTAACTCTTCTATGTCAGGCTCACAACAATGGCAATGGCAATTATTGTCATCACTGTGGTCATCTGTTACTAATTTTTCATTGAGGATGTATTGTCCGTACATTCCCTACCAAAAGTGAGTTTCGGCGAGAATTTTGAATACTTTGCGATATCATTAAAATCTGAGAAAAATCAACTGTATTGAAGATGCTAAGAACATTGGTTTTGAATAATAAGAATGCGATAAATTTATAAATAAATGGTTTAATCGAAAATTTGTTAAAAAAATCTCTGGTAAACTGGATTTTCGGTGACATTAAATATATTATGATATTTTTCCGAATATGATTTTTCAAAGAATTTTCTCTCTATTTCGTAAATCCCATTTTTGGAATTATTCAGAGGCTGTGCCCATGACAGCGTTCGCTCAATACCCCGGACACTTCTTGGATTTAATATGGAACATCGCTCCGAAAACATATTGAAAATTTGTGACTCTCCATCCATTTTTTTAATTAAAAAAATATCAATGAAAATAGAAAGAAAATTCTCAAAAAAATCATACCTATTAAGAAAAGTCTACGAATTCATTTTATAATATAACAAAAGTAGTTCACCGGACATTTGATGAACCATTTTTGTTTGAACAATTTACTTACAACTGTTTTGCATTATTATGACCGGAAATTAATGTTCTTAGCATCTTCAATGTGGTTGATTTTTTTTTCGAAACTCACTTTTGGTAGAGAATGGACGGACAATAATACATCCTTAAGCCAGACATGGGCAAGTCCGTTTCTGTTTGAAAAGGCAGTTTTTAACAAATTTGAAGGTGTTTGGAGCCGGATTTAATGCAAAATCTTTTGGGAGCTAACAAAGGGGTGGTTGAAAAAAGCATAAAAACACTGACGTAATGTGGACAAGTCCGGTTTAGTTCGCTGGCTTCTCATTCATCAAACCGTATGTATATTTTAATAGTATATTTGAATATACAAAATAATTTTTCTTCAATGCATTTATCACAAAAACGGCGGATCTGTGGCAGAGTGTTACAGCAAGGTTGCCACGGGAGTTGCGAATCGGCGTGCAGTCTAGCTTCCCGTAGACTTTGATATGCAAAAAAGTTCAAACATTTTTTCAGTTAGAACATCTATAGTTTCCATTTGACAGTAATTAAAATTGAGAAAATAATTTTTTTTAAGTATTTCACGCGTTTAAAAAAATAATCAAAAATTCCGTAAAATTTGGATTTGAAAAGTAGTTTTTTCTTCTAATTTTTCAGAAACAATTCTCGTCGAGTAGAAGGTAGCAATATTATGAATATTTCTGCGAAGTTTTAACTCAATCGGCTTAAGGTCATGTGCCACACGCCAGAAAATTTCGACGCGGCCTCTCGGTACGTCGGTAGCGCAGATCTCGCAGTTTTTAGCTACGAGGTGCTACCGGCGGACAGCGCAGCGCTCGCAAATTCGGTCTCGATGCTTCGCACTGGGACGAAGAATCGAAGCGTTTTTCTCATCGATTATTTTTTTCTTCCACTCCATCACACCCTAACACATCGTATAAAATATATTTCGAACGAATGTTCGTGGTTATAGTTCCTGTTTTCGATCTGTCAAAAAACAAACTGTTCCGGAAGGAGGCGGGCGCGGTCGGTAAAAACGATCGATGCGAGCTGCGCGCCGCCGGTGAGAAAAGAGATGAACTAAATTATCGGTCTGGCTGACAATATTTTCAGCTTTGTTGATACATTTTTGCTACATTTATGTAAAAATTTCAAAATGTCTTTGAAATTGAAACGAACAAGTGAAACAAAGCTTAAAATGTGTGCTTTTACATTGTCGAGAGCATGGTTCTCTCCAAATTACCGGAAATGCGATGCAATGCTTAATAATTCACAGTTTTTCGCATGGTAATCACAGACTGTAAATTTTTTTTCGAAATTTTGGAAAATATTGAGAACCATGCTCTCGGAGCAAGCGTTCTGTATGCACACAACAAATTTAATTCCAATTGGTTGTTCCGTTTGGGTGAATTCCCATTTCAAAATTTCGAAGCGGTCGTGTGGCACATGGCCTTAATAGTTACTGAGCAAACCTGCACGCCAATTTCGGAAATGCGGTTTTGAGAAAAATACGTTTGGATATCAGCTCGCTCCGAAACCGAGTGGCGAGGCACAACGATGACGGGCTGTAACGTTTGAAGTTTTTCGAATTTCGCTTTGACACTTTGAGAAAATATTCTACATATATAGTTCTATCGTTTAAAGAAAAAAAAAGGAAATCGATTTTTTGTTCGTTGTGAATGGATATCCCGTCTTTAGAAGTTGAAAGGAGACGTTTCCTGTGCTCTCTTTCTCTCTCTCTCTCTCTCTCTCTCTCTCTCTCTCTCTCTCTCTCTCTCTCTCTCTCTCTCTCTCTCGCCCCTCTGTTTTCGACGTACATGAATGGCTGGCACGCACCAAGCCCAAGGATCCATCACAAGAGCCATCTCATTCCAGCCCTTCACCACTCGCTGACGAAGATGCCGTCAAAGTAGACGAAGTTACAGCGAGGGGGAGGAGGCTGGCAAAGATGCTCGAGTCAACAAATGAGGGGTCTCTTTTCACATGCCACAAATATTGTACAAGATATTACAAAATGTGTCCTTCGCGAGCCATCCAAAGTGCGATTCAGCCAGTGGATCCCCTCGAAAAGGACGATCCCTCTCCCTTGCTATCAATCTTCAATAGAAAGGATTATACGAACGTTCGCCGAGTAGCGGGCAGTCGATGCGTGTCTTCGACGGTCTTCGGTGACAAGCAGCGTTGGCCATTCTTTGCACAGTGACGAGCCGAAAAATGGTCGTTTATCCGATTTTCTTTGGTCTACTAGATGATTTATTTGGCATTTGGGAAATAGGTATGTTATTAAGCACACATTAAACTTATTTCGTGCAAATTTTTATGAAAAAAATAATTAAAAATTAACAACGGTGCAATACAGCCTCTGTATAAAAAATGTGGTCTTGAGGCCCGGTCGATAACTTGACAATGGTTGTTCTGGAAAAGAAGAAATAAAAAAGTTTTATAACCTATATAAATGTAGTTCTCGTTGTACGCAGCCGTCTTTTGAAAGAAAAAAAAGGACTGTACAAAATGTCGGGTGTTGAAAAGAAAGTGTAATTTTGGGGGAATTTTTACTTATTCGCGGGCGCTTAAAAAATACTAAATTTAAAAAAAACGGCTACGCACAATTAGAGCTACGGAAATTATAAAAAGTTTGGTTATTTAAGGGGCTATTGTACGGTGACTGGACGAAAAAGTCGAATTATTCTTTTTGGCATTTTACAGCTACCAGCATAGAATTGATATCCGATTGCTGGTAAAGTCGATTTTCACTTTGCCGACTCAGTACGACGCTTTAAAGTAGAAGCGCTCGGTGCGCGCACTCTCGTACGGCTAAATTTTTTATTGCATATTCAGCACATGTATGGCTATCGCCCGAACTACAAGTATAAAAAATATTAATTTTTAACTTAAACTTTCGCTCGGATTATGACGAAAAAAACGTGTTTTTTAAACACTTTTGTAAAAAACGACGCTATTTTGTTATTTTGCAATATAAAAGAATAATTCTAGTCTGGGCGATAGCGAAACTCATACAGATTAAGAAACTTTGTGAATTTTTTGTTTCCGATTACCTGGAGAGCGCAAGTCATCAACGCAAGCAACATGCTTTTTTCATGCCTTTACACGATTACAAAGTGTTGAGTAAATATACATTCATATGCAACAAAAAAATTGTTTTCTATACTGCAAGAGTGTACCTTCAAGCGAAAAAAAACTTTATATCGATACATGCAACGGTAAAAAAATATTAAAAATTGCTCATGTTTTTATCTGTCACAGTAGAATGTAAACTGAAAATCGGGCAATTAGAGCCACAGTTATAATTTCGGCGAGGTCAAAGAAACTCGCTTCGAAAAAAAAGCGATTGGAAGTTTTACTGTACGTAAATCATTGTGCTACCTGCTCTCGCTGAGTCGCCTGTAACTTGCCGAATTTTCAATATTTTAACTTGACATTTTGTTCGCACATTCTTGAATATGTATACTTTGAGAAAATACAAAAAAGAAATCGATTTTTGTTCCACCCGTCACAACGGTGCTCCGCTTTAAGACCCTTTAAAACGATGGATTAAACAAATTGTATTTGAAAAATTTCAAGCTTCTGCAGACGACGTAAATCCGGGATAAGACGATGTTACACTCACGTGATATAGATTTTTTGACGCAACATTATCCAATCCCGATTTTTTTTTTTATCATCGAGCGTAACAATCGTTTCTTGATCTTGATCCACGACAATGATCATCCTCGACGGTGTAGTTGGGATTTCTTGCCTTCGTCACTTTTATCGAAGTGGCGTCTTATCCTGCGATCAGTAATTTCCCCTTTTCGCGCAACATGATCCTGTACGAAACGACAGCACTCCATTTGCAATTGGACCCTACGTAAATTCTGTCGTGGGTGTACCGATTTCTTTTTGCCCTCTCTCTGGCTCTCTCTACGATTCAACTTTTCTCATATATATATATATATATATATATATATATATATATATATATATATATATATATATATATATATATATATATATATATATATATATATATATATATATATATATATATGTTGTATTTTAATTCGATAATGATCGAACTTTATGAAAGATTCTAGATATATAGATAAATATATAGAATCTTTAATAAATTTCGATCATTTCGCTACAAAAAAAATCCACGGATACAGCTCTTAGGAATCGGTAATTCAATATTTCTGGGGTTTGCTTTTCACGGACCGACATCCTCCTCGATGTTTCCCCTGCACGCGTGGTGTTACATACACGTAGAAAAAATTGTCCAAGCGAGTACGATCTCGCTTCTTATTCTTATAAATTTATAAATTTTAGAAAATACATAAAATCGAAGCAATACTATTTTTGTGACGTTTGGTTGGAGAGAATAAAATTATTGGGAAGATAAGAAGAAGACCGTAAAATAAGATTGGAAAATCAATAAATAATGAAATTCATTATTATTTAATATTCTGATACGAAAGAAAAACGTTGATACAATCGTTGATCGACGATAAGAAAAAACGTTGGTAAAATAATGATGGTTAAATAATTGTCGGGTCGGCATAAGTTTGGGGCCCAAAAAGCAGGCCGGTTAAAATAATTTTTTTGTGATCAGGGTATCGGGATTACGAAGTCAGGATTTTAAGTACAATTAATACATAAAGGTGTCAAGATTGAGTTTTTTAAATTGAGAAATATTGATAAGCACGGTAATTATTGTTATTTGAACAATGCGCGGTGCATGGGGTTCCGGCAACTAGGCTCGTCTGAAATGAAAAACCAAAAATGTACTTCTGGTATAATAATTAAACCCCCATATAATCGCGGAGACGTATGGGAAATAAAAAAAATCACCTTACACAAAAATTGTCATAACTCGGTCAATTTTTAGAGCTTTAACAAAGTGTTTGTTGCAAATTAAGGTTAAGACTCTGGACTGCAAAAGCGACGAAAAAAAATCGTATTTTTGAAATTCGAGCTTATTCAGACCCCGTGATGGATCATAAACGTAGTTAAATTTACTACAAATTTGCCTGTGCACAAATCACGAGGATTTTTTTCTTCAAATTCACAATTTTGGAGTTATCCAAAACGCAAAAAATGTCTCATCGCAAGATTTAAATGATTTCCTGTTTTTTGTTCTTCCCATTCGGAAAGCTATTTTCGTGGCAGCTTCGATATCGTTTTCTGCAACGATTTGATAAACGGCGTTGAAGCGGAAGTTCCGATAGCCGGATGTAAGGAGTCCCGTAAAATGTCACGGGTCGGAGTCACGGTGAAACAGCGAAATAAAATATCGAACACGAGAGATGTATTACATCTTGGCGCACTCGTCGCACGATCGTATTAAAGTCGTGCGCCAGTGATACGTGCTCTCGCGTTGGCTACCTTCGAACACAGGATCCGACAGCTATTCTTTTTCGGTTAAAAAAAAATTTAACGGACCATTAAAACACTCTATCTTTGAACTTTTGGCATATATTTATTAATATTTTTACAGTCCCTCAGAATTTTATCAAACAAAAATAACGAGTTAAATCGATTTTACACATGGGTGTTTTTCTTGCACATGGTTTTGCTCATCTGAAATTAAAAAGTTGTGAAAAAAGCTCTACCACAAATTGGTAACTATTTACTTTAAGTTAATCGATTTTTTAAGTTAATATTTACTTTAAGTTAATCGATTATTTACTTTATTCGATATTCACTTTAAGTTATCGATATTTACTTTAAGTTGATCGATTATTTACTTTAAGTTAATCGATTATTTACTTTAGTGACTTTTCCGAAAAATGAGTTAAACTTTTTTTTTTAACTATTTTCTCATTAATTAGGTTACAAATGACGATATTTAGTTGGGGTAAGTTGATATTTTTCATTAACAAATTTTTCATGAACAAAAATTTTAGTCTCGTTTTTCGGAAAAGTCACGCCCTATTTTATAACGTGTTTCTGCGAACTTTAAAACCCCATAACTATTTATGGGAGGGTGGATGTTAGCTTCCCCCGTCTGAGTATCATTATTTATAACACAATTTAAGAGAAAATAGTGAAAAAAAAATGAGCCTGTTTTTTTGGAAAAGTCACTGAAGTCAATAATTACCAAAGAATCATCTCGTTATACGATAGAAAGCGTTATAAACTGTGCTCTGTCCTAATTCGAAGGGAATCGTACCAGACTTTCATATACGACTTACACAGTTTCATAAAAAGTTCCCGAAAAAGGCAAAAGCCAAAAGGGTAAATCGCGGCGAATTGACTCTTCACCAACATTTTGGAAATTTTACGAAATCATCCTAACTAGGTCAATTTTTTGAAATTTTCCAAAATTTTCTTTGGAAATTAAAGGTGAGACCCTAGGTTATACGACGATCCAACAAAAATCATATTTTCTCAATTTCGAGTATTCTCAGCCACTTAATTTCAGCCTAAAAGACGTACACGGACTTTTAGAAAATTAGAACAACAGAAAATACGAATTAATCATTTTTCTCAGTCCAATAAATATTTCCATACAAGTAAACAAATATACACGGTATTAGGAAGATCGATGCAAAGCCTTAAGGGGGAGATAGGTAATCTCTTGAGGAACATATCTAACCTAGGTTACCTTAGTCCAAAGTCTAAGGATTTCGAGTTATATCATGGTATGATTTTTCGAAACTTTCCCGAAATTCGGTACTAACTCGTTCGTAATATCAATCAGGCACTAATTGGTAACTAAAAACTTATTTGCGTTTTAGCTTAATGTGTATTCAACCGACAAACACCGTCGTCAAATCGACAAATGGGACGTGTTGAATAATTAAAAACTTGTCAAAAAATAATACCTCATATGTTAATGCTATTAAAAAACAGCATTAACATAAAAGTTAAACGAGTTAGTACCTAATTTTAGGAAGTTTTCCAAAAATCATACTCACCATGATAACTCGAAGACTCCTTAGACTTTGGACTAAGGTAACCTAGGTTGAATACCTTCCTAAGGAGGTGACTTATCACCCCCTTAAGGCATTGCATCCACCTTCCCAACACCCTGTATGTCCTCCGAGCAAAAAATACGCCGAATGTCTCGCGTTCAGCTGCTCCAATAAAAAAAAAACAATTTCTCGTTGCGTTCCTCACTCGAATTTCCGTAGATTGAACGTCGCGGATAGTCCAGTCAAATTAACGAAAAAAAATAAACACAAAATTATGTAGTTTGGAGATTATGAAGGATCGATAGGGGGGTGTATTCTGAGCATACATTCCAATTTGAGGCGTTCTCCGAAGGTCAGCTCAAGGTCATTTCGATGAAAACGCGTTTAATTCGATATCTCGAGAACAGTTAGTGTTAGGCCAAAAATTGTAGAGACCTTATCTCTTCTAAATTAAATTTACTAACTTTTTTATCTGAAACTTGTTTTTTTATCATCAATACTTTTCAATTTATTACTTCCGAAAGGCAAAAATTTTACTTTTTTTCTCCCTATTTTTCATTTTTCGCCATTTTCTCCCCAAACGTTCAATTTTATGAAATTTTACCATTTATCAAAGTTGTAGATCCTTTAATTATGAACAACTTTGTCCTACAACTTTTTTTTTCTAATACCAATATCTTCGGAGTTATATATTACTTTACAGAGCGAAATCCGCGCCAATGTCGCAATATCATCGACATCAGTGGGTATTCAGTACTTGAAAGAAATATTAAAGTATTCCATGATAATTTATTAGCCAACTTACCTCTATCAAAAGGTGAATCGATTAAACTATTTAAAAATTGTACTTCATTTATATATTAAATATTGTAATCATTCAAATATCATTTAAATATTGTACTTCTTTAATTTGGGGTATTTTTTATTCTATTCAATGGGATAATAATGTGAATAAGGATTAGAAAAGGAAGTAAATGAATAATTGAAACTGTTTCACACATTTATTGATAAAAAATGTGTGTACGAGAGTCGAGGTACGAGAGTCGAGGACCAGATGTTCGTTGCCCACACCAATGCACGCAACCGTGTGTCTGTGAATACGCGTTGCGACAATGGCGCGGATTTCGCTCGGTAATGTAATATATAACTCCGACGATATTGGTATTAGAAAAAAAAGTTATAAGAAAAAGTTGTTCATAATTAAAGGATCTACAACTTTGATACATGATAAAATTTCATAAAATTGAACGGTTGGGGAGAAAATGGCGAAAAATGAAAAATAGGGAGAAAAAAAGTAAAATTTTTGCCTCTCGGAAGTAATAACTTGAAAAGCAGTGATGATGAAAAAAAAAGTTTCAGATAAAAAAGTTAGTAAATTTAATTTATAAGAGAAAAGGTCTCTACAATTTTTTGCCTAACACTAACCGTTCTCGAGATATCGAATTAAATGCGTTTTCATCGAAATGACCTTGAGCTGACCTCCGGAGAACGCCGCAAATTGGAATGTATGCTCAGAGTACACCCCTCTATCGATCCTTCATAATCCCCAAACAACATAATTTTGTGTTTATTTTTTCCATTGTGAGCCGTAATTTGACTGGACTAGGACGTTGATAAATCATGGAAGTTTCGTGGCTTATATGGATTTGCTCTCGTTTCTCTCGTGCCCGAACCATCGACCATTTCAAAATCTGCGGACTGTCCAGAATCTGCGGAACGACGTTATTCCCCCGTGTACCGGAAGCGCAATCCTCTCCTCGTAATGTACACGTATACGTACATCCCCCGGATAAACCTCCACTTCGAGCAGCGTGGCTTTTGATGCTGCGAACCCTCCGGCACTTGGGTGCACGTGCGTTTTCCCCCGTGAATTTCACGAAAATTATTATGCTCAGGAACGCGATGGTGCTCGTGGAGCTTAACGCTGTAATAACGGAATTTGCGTTTAATCTTGCGGCTCTTTCGTCCGAGAAATTTAGGGATCAGGGCGCGCACCGAATTTTACGACGTCGCACACGCTGAGCTGACTCGTGCGTAACTATCGTTGGCGAAATTTTTGTATCCAGAAAATTGCGGTACGTCATTGCAAACAGCACAGAATTTATTTCCAGGGAATGCAACATCGGTATGGATAATTGAATATAAATAATTTAAACAATCGCTTTAAGGCGGTGTTCTGATCTAGAGGTCTACATTTCGGACGTTTTTTTCCGGATTTATGAAAACATGTTTTTTTTACCATCTATTCTTCCTCTTTATTGATGTTTCAAGAACTCACAAAAAAAGTTAGGCCAAAAAAATAAAAAATGGTAAAAGTTTTTACCACGCATTCGTTATTATCAATCTCGATCGATAAGTTTCGAAGATTGATAAGAAAAAATGCATGATTACAAAGGCTTGAATTGGGGGTTATAAATCCGTCTACTGTATATAATAATCCCACTGATTGGTCCAGCCCACTCGTTGATTGTATCTATCGAAAATGGTTCGCATTGGAAAAGAAAACGTTAATTTATCACGTGTAAATCAAATGGAGAATAAAAAACCTCATGAGTCACCTGTTAGAATTAACCTACAGGCTGCTCCTTTCATGAGCTTCTTTGTTTCATTATCGAGTAATATTTCGAGCACTAAGAGCCCGAATCGGGGAGGTTTTTTTTAGGCCAGTCTAATATATATATATATATATATATATATATATATATATATATATATATATATATATATATAAATACATACATATAGGGTGTTCTGTTATGAATGGATAATCCTGCAACTGTCGATAGGTCAGGTCATGTCCTACTATATGCTGGAATTTCAGTTTAGTAAAAGTCCAACGGTTTTCAAGATAAAAATCATCTGCTTTTGGTTTTTCGCATGCCATTTCTACAAATAATAACGTTTTTGACCCGTTTTTTCAAAAAATACTCTTGGTTATTCGTTTTATCTATAAAATTATTCTTTTTCATCTTAGATGTTTAGGAAAATTTGTGAATAATGATCTTACGCAAAATTTTCATACAAGCAAATTCGAACATCTGACTTTGATGGCCTGTGGTGTAAAACAATGTACTACGCAGGTCGTGCCAATTACTTAAAAAAGTTGCTTAGTTACTATCGATCCATACCATTTGGCGGAATGGAATGCAAAAAATTAAACGCAGATTACTCTTTTTAAAAAATAACATAAAGCCCAACACTTCGACAACTTCGCGGTGACCGCTGCTGCTCGAAAACAAATCATGCGGAATGAAAAAATCAAATGCTAGTTTGTGCATAGAATGATCTAGTGCTTGGACGAGTTCAATTTTAACGTATCAATTACATTACCACTGGCGAAGTTTCTCTCCTTATTTACGCCCAGGGAAAGCAGATTCAAAGAATTTTCTTCGATTATTTAAATTAAATAAACGCTGCATCTAGACGTCCGGTTATCGGACGAACAAGCGTATGTCATTCTCGTGTGTCTTTTACCGAATGATTATTGAAGAAAAACAATGTACCTCGTCCCATTCTACATGCGTCGTTTAGTAAATTCAATTTATCCGTACGTATACATGTTAGAGTGTTTGCTGTCATTGCATACAACGGAATTGGCAGCTTCTACGAGGCGTTTTAATGTTTTGCCAGTGGACATTCTCGTTCGATGTAACGAGATTTACGTTCGGGAGGGAACATGTACATGAATATATATAGCACATTCACATTAGGTGGCTGTATGCGAAATGGTCAATTTTTGAGAAAAAAGGTATGAACAAAAGTATGTGAAAATGAAAATAAAAAATTAACAACCCTATTGAGGAATAATAGAGCCTCTGTATAAGAAATGACGTCCAGCTGCCGGATCGATAACTTGACAATGTTCAAAAATATGTTCAATGGTATTAAAAATAATAATAATAAAAAGTTTTATAATCTATATAAATGTAGTTCTCGTTGTACGAAGCCGTTTTTTTTTTCGAGAAAAAAAATCACGAATGGGTGGGTGTTAATAAAAGTATAATTTTGGCGAACCTTTTTGCTTTCATTCGGGGGCTTAAAAATGCAAAATTTCAAAAAACTAAAACGTGCTACGTTCAACGATAGCTACTGCAATTGCGGAAATTTTTATTTGATAAATTGAAAATCGATCAATTATAGCTAGAGTTGTGAATTCCGGCCAGACGGAGAAAAGTCGTTTCGAGAAAAACGCGATTGAAAGTTTTAGTATACGTAAAACGTTGTCCTACCTGCTCTCGCTAAATCGTCTGCAATTTGGTCAATTTTCAATATTTTATCTCGAACATTTTTTTACACATTTCTTGAATATGTATACTTTGAGAAAATGCAAAAAAAAAATAGATTTTGTATATCCGTCACCGTGATGTCCCGCCTCAATATCACCATTAATTGTCTCCCTCGAAGTCGTAAAGTTTTTGCAGGAATCGTTTGTCAACTCAAATTGATCTTGACGAATTATGTGACGTGTGCACTTGACATTTTGCCGCGAACCTTTTTTTCCCCACGAAAGGTCTATGTTTATTTTTCAAAAGTGGCAAACACGAAGATAAAAATGTGTGGAAAAACCAGCGATCGGAGGAAAGGATTGGGTAATGGTGTAGTTTCGTGACACAGAAACATGTTGAAAGTCACACTTTTATTCACTTTGTTGGTCCCATTTCTTGGCAATACACGACTCTCAACGGTTCATGGGTTACGTTTCGTAAGTTGATTGTTCAATTCTATATGCCCTTCAAAAGGGCGTTCCGCCCTTTTGAAGGTCATATAGAATTCTACAATTGCACGCGAAGGCGTTTAGACTGACATCGCATAATTGATGAAAGATAAGTATCTGTAGACGTTTGTGAAGAAGCGGGCATTAAAACTTGTTGGAGCCATCCAGGAAGTTACTCCTACGACTGTTCCATTGTAGATAAGTGGAGCACCGCTATCGGTCTGCAATAGAAACCGTAAAAAGCAAGGTATAAAAGTGTACGTATATATCTATGGCCGATTTAGCATTCCTCAACAGGCCCATATGGTTCTCCAATGATGGATTTAGTCAGAAAAAAAATCGATCCAAAGTCATTCGATTCAAGCAATTTATTTATTTTATTCGTTTCACCCAGGCAAGGAATAATTATATCAAACGTCAATTATTTTCTCCGTCGTAACTTGTAACGTCTATAGAAAGTAGCTATTTCATTACATAAATTAAATAGACGTTCAAATTTCACAATTAATTTAACTGCGGACAAAATAAATACATTAGATTTGAGAAGCCACCCCTCAACTTAATTTTTATTCAACACTTCTATAGTTGATTTTTCATCGTTAGACATTAGAAGAATTTTGGTTTTTCTTTCATTCAGATTGGTGGACTACTCTTGACGATAAAAAATACCTGTCTAATAGTTTTCAACGCTTCGTCACGTGTATGAGTTTCGACAAAATCGAAGGTGGACAATTAAGTCATGTTCCTTGCTAGAAGCACAATGCTTCAGGAACGATTCTATTTCACTGCCGAACATAGGTGAAGACATTGTTAAAAAAATTCTAATTGAAAACGTGTTGGGCCAGTTCGCAGAAAAAAGTAGAAAGGTACGACTTGTTTAATTAAGTAATTACTTGATTATTTTTTATTACTTGATTATTTTTACTTGATTATTTTTTTATTACAAATTACTTGATTATTTTTTAAACTGTTGCAAGAGTTCGATATTAATGTTAACATGAACGAATGATTGAAGCTTCATATTTGATGTGTTACGTCATTATTGACTATTGTGTAAAGAAAAAGATGATTGTTAAGGAAGCCGCTCTTTTTTGTCAGGCCGGCTCCTCCATAGCCGCCCTTTTAAAAATGTTCCGGCTTTTTCTACGGATGTTTGTTTACGGTGCGGTGACGTTTTAAGAAGACACGTCCACGGCATTTGGACGTGAGACGATTTAGAAATTTTTGGTGCCGAAAAGTAAGATTCTTTTTTGCTTCCTTCATAACTTGCCTTATTAGTTAAATAATAATTTATAACTTGCTGCTTCAGGGAGGTACTTTATTAGCGTTTAAGACGTATCAGACTGATTTTAGCTAATCACAACCTCAATATTTTTTGGTGTCAGTAAACATCAACAAGTGAGGGTGTTGTACCTTGATCCCGGCTAGCCCATTGTACCCTGATCGTGGTCAAGGTACAGCACATATCTTTACACATGATTTTCTGATCGGCATTGCACAGATATTCGGGATTTGGTGATAATGCGTTAGTATTTGCACGAAACGAGGGAAACCTTAACGTATATTGGTATTTTTTGTGCCTTCAAACATAATGGTATCATTTCATTTGTTTTTGATGGCCAGAAAGAAATGATTTGGACCTATATTCTTGGTCAGATATTGAAGAGAAAATACAAAAGCTTGAAAAACAAATTCTGGGAGGAATTCCATTCCGTTCCTGACATGAACAAATATTACGAGTTTACCTATTGAGTAAGAAACCTTTAAAAACAATAATGACTTCAATAAAAGAAAAAATCAGCATCATTTGATTATAAGTGCGAAATTTAGATTTTACGAAAAAAAAACGTAATATTTTTATATATTCTAAACTTAAAAAATTAAAGAAGTTAGAAAAGACGTATGTTTGGTAAATTGTTTTTTTTACTATACAGATATCTGTTATTATATAAGTTGAATAAAGTCACCATAAACATTATAAATTTAAAAAACATACATAATATCGAATTTTGTTGGAAAATTGCCTTTTATTTGACTGAAGTGTCACTGTGATTAAGGTACAACTTATGCGGATCAAGGTACATCAGCGATGTTGTACCTTGATCAACATACCACTTTGTTTTAGTTGCCTGAAAACTATTGAAATATTTTTCTGTGGTTTTGTGTAATTTGCATTATGAACCCTATCAGTTGCCCTTTACGATACAATGTATTTTATCAATGTATGTATGATAATTTCAATTTTATATATCATTGAACGCAAAATCTATCAAGGTGCAGCGGCTTCCCCTACATACTTGCTTTTTACTTCCTGTGTCCAGAAAAAAATGATTCTGCCGGTCAGTATGGGAGCAGGTTAGCCAATATGAATACTCACGCTGGACATTGATTGGTACTCCCCGGCTCTTCCGCAAAATGATGAGTTTGACTCATCATTTTGACTGCCGAAACATTCTTCGGTAGAAAATAGTAAGAGCTGCATCCGGTTCAGAAAAGCGCCCTCACGCGGATTTAAGGATGTATGGCAACTAAGTTATTTACTACTGTTCGAATTGAAACTCACTGATATTGTAAAGGAAAATATCGAGAACTTTCTGAGATTAAAAAAACAAAATTTGCCCACGTGGATGCTGAGATAAACGAATTCAAAGTTGGGTCATTTAACACGGGGAACATAGGACTGCACGTTAAAAATTCCCTTTACATTGGCAAAAAAGGTATTTCCGGAGTACTCTTTTGTAAAAAAAAAACTTTTGTGCGGTATCGCTGTAATATGCATGATACGTTAAAAAAAAAATCGACATGTGCCCATATATTTTGCGAGATATTGCGAGTTAAATGGGACCGTTTTCGTATTTCTTTAGCTCGTATGTCGTAAACACGACAACGTCGCTGATGACGTCACAGAGTCTACAAGAGGCGCGCGATTCAAATTTTCGTAAGCGGAAATTCTGTTTTTATTTCTATCGTGCGGCATAATATTGATTGAACAATATTCGATGATCAATATAAATCAAATACCGTATTAACTCATATATGAGATTTTACATTAATATGATATGTATGGAATCTATAGATATATATACACGTGTATATGGAATTCAGATGGGGTAGGACTTAAAAAAACCAGTAAATAATTTCCAGTGAGTGCGATATAAAATTTATTCAAACATGTTCGCAGCAATAATTATACACTCTACTGAACTAGAAACGTTTATTTTTTACGTACAGTAAAATATCTTTCTTTATATTGTTATAAGAATTCAAATCACAGGTCTTGGATTGTAACTATTTTAAAAATTACAACGTATTTCTTTTATACAGTCGTCAAGTCACGTTGTTGAGATAGAGTTCGAAGAGCATCGCAAAGCTTACGGAGGACAGTTTGATTTTTAGATACTCGAGGTTTTCCGCCAATATCTTCACCGAGAAGCGTAGTTATTCCATTTTCACCGTTGATGTTAAACGTCCTCTCAAGCTGAGTTAAAGTGAGACCAGCTCCAGCGATTTTTGTGATCATAGCGGCAGACACAGGTCCCTTTATGGCAGCCATATCATCTATTCTTGTTTTCCTTTCTTTTCGATTGCGATCGGCATTTGCAACCAAAGAGAATGATACGGCACGGCTGATGAGTTCTGTCTCTGTTATCGCAAATCTCTTTAGTAGATTATCGAGTATTCGGACACCGCATTATGCGCTCCTTTTGAACTGTCAGGTCCTAAATAATCGTGAGCCAGATCCGGTAATTTGAAGCTTTTTTTCCCCGCTATTCGGGAAGTTAATTCTTTGGAGCTCTTGAATACGGGTAGAGTATCGGTAAATCCTTTAACGACCGACCCAAAATTTTCAAGTAATCCGATTGCGTGCATTGCCTTGACGATCTGAGGACCATCAAAGGTTACCCCCTTGTGGGCTACGAGGATAACATTCTGCGATACATTCTTCAGGAATGTGATGAATTCCGTACCGGCAATTAGTGGCGGTTTCGTTTCAACAGGACGACGTCCATCTTGGTCTCTCAAAAACAGTTGTCCCTCATAAACCGACAATCCCGTCACTTCGGAGACAACGGCCGGTATACCATTTGATGGAAGAATGTAACAATTGAATTCCTGGTTCTGATATGTAGCGGCGATTTGGACAACTTCGGCTTTAAGACCGAATCCTGTAGTTTCGAGATCAAACACGATTGCAACCATGTCTTCAGTTGGAATGATGGAGGCTTCTTTATATGCCACAATTTCTTCGGTTAATGCGCACCCTGGAGAATAAGTAATGCCCTCTCTTCTTTCCGCGTTGTTCCTGTATTGATTTCTAATTTTTTTTTCGAAAAAGCCGACGCCTCTTGAATTCTGCAGTTCTCATCCTTTTTGCTCGTTCTTGTCGCCGAACATCTTTTTTCCCTCGAAATTGTGACGTATGCTTACCGGGAGAGACGGCAAGTTTTTTGCTAACGTTCACAACGTACCCCGTACCAGAATTTTTTTGAGAAACTGCCGCATCTAGTCTGTAAACTAGTGATTCCGATCTGCCATAACATCTCCCTTTCGAAGCTTTAGAAGACACGATAGCGTTGAACGATTCGTTAGGCTGCGTAGAACTGCAGGCGGCGATTTTTTCTGCGTTGTTAGCGTAAGTTCCAAAAATTTGCGTCAAATCGGTGTAGAGCTGTGTGCCATGCAGACCTTCTCCATCTGGGAGGCCGTGATGCTTGTAATTTTCCGGATCATCTTTGAAACGGCACCATTCTCCGCACATCTCGTGTTGATCGAAGGCATGGTCAACGACATTCGACAGGGCTTTCCTTACAGCCTCCGGATCTCCGCTATTTTTTTTTATTGCGCACCCAAAACATTTTTTCAGGCAGTCGATCGTTTGCTTGGGTATACGGAGCTTCCACAATTTGTTGCTGAGAGACTTAGTGTTGTGATTCATGTCAGATTCTTTGGCAATGACGTGCGCAGATTCCCGCCGAATTCGACACATGGTTGAAGCATCTTCATCGCCGACGACGGTTCCAATGATGACATTCTCATCTTCCAAGTCCTTATTGTGAACAACCAGTTGTGCCGCCATATCCGGTTCCATTGCTTTGGCACTGCCGCGAAAGTTAAGACGGCAATCATGATCATTGGGATCGTGGCCGTTAGAACATAACGAGCATATTTTAATTCGAAAAGCTCTCCCCAATATTCTTCCACTTAGAACGCCGATAAGTGAAGAATGACCTACAAGCAAAAACGAAAAAAATATATACAAACACAAACATACAAAAATATACCGATATTTTTCTACCGCACAAAAAATAATATCCATATCGTCTTACCTGTTTGACTGTCGTATGAATGGCCATTACCTCTCGTCTGCCACGCTGCATCGATGCTGGCTTTAATTTTTACCTTTCCCTCGTTCGTGAATGCAGCCCTACAAATTATTGACACGAATTAGTATATTTACATTATATTGGATAAATCACTTTCCAAACAACAATCCAATTAGTATAAAAAATCACGCCAAGTAAGCCGGCGCCTTTAAGGTTATTGAACATAGTTTATAAGTATTTTAGGTTACCAAACACAGTTTATAAGTATTTTGAAACAAATTTAGTTCAATTGCAATTCATTAATTGTAAAAATTGACCTCAACTTTTTTGTTATTAAAAAATTATCAATTGTGTCAAAGCAAAAGCTTAGACGTTGCAATTAGATTATTCAACATGCTTTTCAATGCATTCAAATTGTTCATGAAATCTATAAACCGTTTACCATCTTATAGTATAAAAGAACAGGCATAAAATGTAAGATACAACTGAAGGAGATGGCGTCACCTTTTTATGGACTGTGCAACTGAAAACAATAATTTAATATGAGTACAATGGGATATAACTTCACTGATTAATTTTGTTTTGCAAAACTTGAAATACGTACGAGCCATATTTTTGTACTGTGAGTATCCTCTCTAATCTGATAGCGTCCCTACAACTTTCTCCCGCTACATCTTCAATTGCAGAACCAACAATCCGCTCGTGCGTTTTTAGAGTGTGAGGATTCATAGTTGGCACATTCAGTGCAGACAAAGCGGTGTTGAGGTGGCTTTCTCCGATGCCGGCATCAATAATCGCTACGGCATGCAAATATTGCAAAAAATTGACAACCAACAACCATTCTCAATATCACACGTTTATTTGCTAGTGTCATATTTAGCGATAGCGTAGATGAGGAAAAAATAAGATGGAAGTTAATAAAAAATAAGAATGTGCTATCGGGGGGAATTTACTAAAAAATATTGCAAATCTAAAACTAAGCATAAAATTGAGGTTATGTAATTTCTTACCCATTGCAGCCTTCAAATTTACGTCGTATCTGGTGCGACTAGACTCACTTCGATACGTTTTTTTGCACGTGTGAACTTCGTGCATCGCAAGACACACGCTGCAACGAATTTTTAAAACACTGGCGAGGCCAATCCGATGTTCGTTTTCAATGAATCGCAGCGATAAGGGCTGCGAACACGTGTGACACCACAAGTCATCCGCTAATTTTTGCAACTCTATGATGCGTCGGCCTTCCCCCACTTGTTCTTCGGCCTTTTCAGCACATTTCAACTTTCTTCGCTTTACAGCTATTCGCACATTCTCTTTCCACGTTTCTTTTCTTTTTGTAGTAAATTTGCCTCGGGTGCAACGTAACCTCTCCGTGTTATCGCTTGCCGGCGTCGCCATTTTTTGTACTGTGGACAAATGCCGGAAAATTTGCGGAGCACGCTGCTACCAACATTCAGAAATTGCAACGTTGCCAAGTTGATTTGTCTCGACAGTACGAATATTGAATTACGCTTATTTACGTTAATTACAAAAAACAATTTTATAATATCCCAAATAATTATTGTAAATAGATCGGGGGATAGCATTTTATGCTGTATGCATCAAATACCTACATGGAATTTTTTAAATTTTAATTTAAAAATATGTCGATTTTTATTTTCCAGAGTTTTCGTCAGGGAAAGCGTACATCAAATCAGCAACTAAATTTGCAGTTAAAAATGGAAAATTCTTCTTTCTATACCGCATGTTTTACTTTGAGCTGTCGTAAATCTCCTTTTTAGTTTCAATGAATACTACAATTATTTTATTTAGTCTTTAAATGCAATTTTTGCAAATTGCATAATCAGTTCTGTAACGACTCTGCAGTAGCTGCCATACATCCTTAACATGGTTTGAAATGATATCAAAGTGGCGCTCTCATCATAAAGTGGCTCCGCAGTTGGCAGCATTATTTGGCTTCGCTTCTCGTTCCACTCCACCTTTGCTTTTAGCTGCGATTGATGAAATATTTTGTCGTCTAAGTTTAGGTTTATGCGATAGCTTTGGTTTGGAGAACGGATTCACATCTTTCGTTCAAGGTTAGGTAGTTCAGTATTTCGATACAGGATTTCTGATCAGGTACCAATTCGTCTCTCAATTCAAAGTGGCAGTACGAGTGGAATATTTTTCGGTGTCTTACTTTGATAACGGCAATGTTGTGCGAGAAATTTCCTCTTATGAAATTCAGCGGTCGAATCGCCTTTTGACAGTGGTGCACAATACCGCCTCGACGATCTTCATCGGTATCGCTTACCACGATGATGTTAGGAATCACATGGTTATCTTCACCGAAAAGACAGTGCGCCGCGGTGAGAACATGTTGCGTGGATATGAACGCCCCACCGCATACGTGATGCCAGTGCTCCTGATTCGTCCCGTACTTGTGTCTTATCGATACGAAAAATGATGCCTGTCTAATCGCTATCGGCTCACCACCGATGAAACGTTTCTGACGAGCAGATATGGTTTCTACCATAACTCCTACAAGAATAAATTGTTGCTAATTATCAAGTGTTCATTGATTCGATTGTGTTGCCGAATCGCAGGATTTTGAATACTTTCGAAGCGATTTAATTATTGACGATTTTTGAAGCCACGTTGAATCGAAAAATCGTTGATTTTTTTACTGCTTATACGCACTATGTCTTATTCACTTCGCAAAACTCTCGGTGCTCGAGGTTCATGGTTCCTATTCGTTTGTACCGATACCCCAATAGCGATGGTCGCTAATTTTCACTTTTGAGATCAAATGAATATCCTCGTTCAAAGAATCGGTTAGTCAGATCTTTATAATCAAGCTCGGAAGAAAAATATTTTGACAATCACTTCTCACGAATATGACTCTCGTAATACCCGATAGCGAAAAATATTTTTAGTTGAAATGTTTGAGGAAAGTATTAAGACTGTAAAGAAGAGTTGTGCTGTAAAACAATAACTAACTATTTTCTTAGCGGCCATTATGTTCGTAATTGCAAAAATGCTTACGCGCGTGGCCGGTAACGTCAAATTATCAATATAACGTATTCGAAGGTATCTTCTCTTTTACGGTTAAATCATGGTCTACGTATCAATTGTGAGAGAAAAATATGCAATAATTGGCGGCGCCTGTGATTTTATCATCAATTAATCTGTTAATGTAGTTTATGTGTTACAGCCCCTCGTACGCTTTACGAATCGTCGTTTATGCATAGTCATAATGCTTGTCCAAGAAGATTGTGACCCAAAACTCACGAGACTCATTTTAAATGTACTCACCGCCAATTGCAAGGCAAGCGAATAACAGGATGATCCTCATGATCGCTGGCCTTTCAAGAATTCAGAGAGCCCGCAAACGTGTACCTAAAAGATTTTTCGTTAAGAATCTCCATTGTCAAACTTGTGTACCAGGGCGAATAAAAATTGGAATAAAAAAAACGTACGGAATGTACTTCGAGTATTTAATACCTGCTTGGTTCGATGAGTTTGCCACAATCTATTCGAAAACTTTATTTAGCAAGAAATCAAATTCACTGAGCCGAATCGATTGGACATTGCAATTGGTTATAGACACTGAGGGAAAATCTATGATGTTTGCAACAAGCAGCCGTGGCAATGATGGATGTTAAAATAAATAACTCATTGGCAGGACAATTGGAGTATAGTTGACATAGCAATATCAATATTGTCCAGCCAATAAAGTGTGGTTAGTGTGAGTATCAATAGACATATATAACTCTTTCAATGGGAACTTTTAATTTGGACAGTCGGGATAATCTGGGGAATTATGTTTTTCAAATTCTATTTGAGAAGAATCTTACCTTCTTGATTCTTTTGTCGTTGATTTCGCGTAACTAATTCCGGTAAGATTGTGCTTTGAATGGATATGCTCTGCTTGGAGGTTAGCAACGTTGGTGGCACGAGGCGGAAAAAGACGATACTGTGGGAATTTGAAACTCTGCTCAGATTTATATAGGCAAATGTATATGGGTCACGATGCATTGCATATGAATTTCCATCTTTGTGCAAATAATTATTCACTTCTTCATCGCTATTGCGGGTTCTAACAATGAGCAGGGAATCGGTAGATTGGCACGTAGTCCGGGCGTGCATTTGAAAGGAGGTATCGTAAAGACTTTTGATAATCGCTGCTACCTCTGTGCATATTTCATCCAACTACGTTGTTGCCTCATAGTCGGAATGTAAGCGATTTCTTCAAAACATCGTTTTTATTTAATTTCGAAAGCGAAGGTATTTTTACTTATTGTGGACACACATATCGGACAATAAAATACCGATTGCCAAGGTTATTTTAAAAAATACTACAAGAGATATTCCCGGACTGATTGAATATTAATTAAAAAAAAAATTATTTACCGATAATACCTTAATTATAATCAATTAATTTTAATAGATTGTTCAGTATGTTTACAAAAATAGCCTCACTGTTACTATCCATTTTCAATATTCTTTATACGATAATGAGCCAAAGAAAGGCGTGCGAAACCACATTAAGGGGTGTGCATGAGCTTGGGGCCTAGAAAACAGGTAAATTTTCAATATTTTTTTCCGATGAAAGTATCGAGATTACGACGTCGGGATTTAACGCACAATTAACATATGGTCCAGTTCAAGTTTTTTTTTGTAAATTAAACATATTGAAGAACTATGAAATTATTACTACTTGAACAATCTGCCGCCATTGCTGCATGGTCAATCGATGCAACGTGCCACAAACTGCTATCCATAAGTATTTTCGTCAACAAATTCTACTGTCAAATTTACGCATCAGAGCACATAAAGAACGCAATAAAAAAAAAGTATGAATGTACCTCAATTACTTAATTAACTGTTTGCGTTGATAAGCTTATGACAATCCGCTTAAAAGCTCAATTTAACAAAAAAAATGTATTAAGCCTAATCTAGTACAGTCGTGTTGTATATTGGAATCGGAAAAAAATAAAACAAGGCTAGTTTTTTGACAGGTGATTATGTAAGTGCCGCGGGTGCAAATTCCAAGTTTGCCTAAAAATCGGGGTGTAGGATTTTTTTTTAGGGGATTAAGGGGGATGGGGCTGGATTGCTGCGAATCTACAACCCCTACAAGGTCGGCGCCATGAGACAACATGTTCAGAAAAGTCCGGACTTTATTTTTGTCCACAGCACCGAAGTCGGGGAAGTTCATTTTGGGGGTAAAAAAGTGGGGTGAAGTTTTGAAAAATCAGTTTCAATAACTTATTCGGAAAAATTTATAAAATTTTTGTTCAAATGAGAACGTTGTAGTCCTTGAAAAGACGCGTCGATCGAGTACTTGATAATCTCTCTCCGATAATATCTTCGCCCCCAAAAAAATTATTGATATATAAACAAAAAATTGTTCATTGAATAACTCAAAAACAATCGATTTTTTGCGTATGATTTAAATATACGAAATATAGAGGATAACTTTCTCTATATTTTCGTTTCTATGGACCACCCTTGAATTTCGCTTTTCCCAACCCCTCTCGGGGGTTGAAAATTCAAAATGAAATTCTGGTAAAATGATTAATCGCGGGAATCCGCCGCCATCGAAAGATGTGTAGCTTTAACTCTCAACTACACCTTGTCCACAGCGCTAAACTCGTATCTCGTTATTTTCAGTTTTCAAAAGTGGGGGAAAACGTACCAAAAATCAGTTTTTTAAGAATTACTTGTGGCGAAATTTCTTTTCGAACTCCATTTAAATGAAAACGTTGTAGCTCTAAAAAATACGCGTCGATTGGGTATAAGATCATCCCTCAACCACAAAAGTAACCCCTCCATACAAAATGACGAAATACTCTGAAAATGTTGTTTTCGTAATTACTCAAAAACGGTTGATTTTACGGGTGCAGTTTGAATCTACGAAATGAAGGGATTGACATTCTCTACAGTTTCGTTAATATAAACAACCCGCGAATTTAACCATGTATTCATTCCTTAACGAAAAGGGGGTTGATATTGGGGATAAGGGATGATGTAATTCATTCATTCTTCGTGTATTTTTTGGGACAACGATTTTTACATTTAAGCGAAATTCGTAGATTGACCTGGCGAAGAGAAGTTTCGAAAAACTGTACAAAATATTGTTTACCCTGATTTTTCACCCCCAAGGTTCACTCTGACGGAGTTGAGCTGTGAATGAAATTAAAACTGAATGTCCAAGGAAAAATGATCCCCAATAAAAAATTTCTCACAGTAAAAACTTTCCCGGCAAAACATTAAAAAAATTATTTTCGTCAAGGGATGAAAAAATGGTAAAATTCGTGTGTTGTTTATATTAACGAAAATGTAGAGAATATTAATCCCTACATTTCGTCGATTCAAACTGCACCCGTAAAATCGACCGTTTTTGAGTAATTACGAAAAGAACATTTTCAGAGAATTCGTCTTTTTATATAGGGGGGTTCACTCTTGTAGTTGAGGGAAGACTTTATACCCAATCAACGCGCATTTTTGAGAGCTACAACTTTTTCATTTGAATGGAGTTCGAAAAAAAAATTCCCGTAGGTAATTCTCAAGAAAGTGATTTTTGGTACGTTTTCCAAAGTACGTTGAGAGTTCAAGCTACAAGTTGAGAGTTCAAGCTACAAATCTTTCCACGGCGGCAAGTTCGTACGGTCAATCGTTTTCCCAGAATTTTATTTTGAATTTTCTACCTCCGAGAGGAGTTGTAAAAAGCAAAATTCAAAGGTGATCGATAGGAACAAAATTATAGAGAAAACTATTCTTTACAATTCGTAAATTTAAACCATACCCGAAAAACCTATCGTTTTTGAGTTATTCAATAAACAATTTTTTAAAATATTCCAACAACTTTTTCGGGCGTGAAGATATTATCGGAGAGAGTTGATCAAATACTCGATCGACGCGTCTTTTAAAGGGCTACAACGTTCTCATTTGAACAAAAATTTTATCAATTTTTCCTAATGAGGTATTGAATTAAAACTCATTTTTCAAAATTTCACCCCATTTTTTCACACCAAAAATGAACTTCCTCGACTTCGGGGCTGTAGCCAAAAATGAAGCCCAGGCTTTTCTGAACATTTTATCTCATGGCACCGACCTCGTAGGGAATTTTAGATTCGCAGCAATCCATCGCCATCCCCCTTCATCCCCTAAAAAACTCTACATTCCGATTTTTAGACAAACTTGGCTTTAGCATCCGCGGCACCTACAGAATCACCTGTTCAAAAACTGGCCTTCTAAGTTTTCCCGATTACGGGGTTTTTCGACGACAGCACGACTGTACTAATCGGTTAAGCTTTGAAATTGGTTACTTACACTGAGGAAAGAAATTATAGTGTTTAGAATAAGCACCCGGGGTAAAGATAGATAGATAGATAGATAGACATTGATTGAAAACTCTATGGCGTTTACAATAAGTTCCCGTCGTAAATATAAATAGCGTTTGAATCCAACTATATTGAGAAGACGATGATATACGCATTTCTATGTCGCACGACGCTTGCAAATTCAAGTATTAACTTCGCATGGTCTTCATATTGGTATATACACTCATTACAAAAATTAAGGGAAGAGTAAAATTTAAAAATTTTTTCATTGTCTTTTGAATAGCTGTAACTTCGTGAAAAATGGTCGTATCTTTAAAAAAATGGGATTTTAAAGCTTGAAATCTTTAGTTTACGAATCTCACCGGTGAATTTCTTTTAAGCAACATGGTCGGCGTGAATCTAAGAACTAGCGCGAGGCGAAAATTTTCGAAATTTTTTTTTTCATAATCATCCACGGGCTCAAAATTTTTTTTTGAGCTTGATCGATACTGCGGCCTGATTCTTTAGCTTCAAAACGGTAGTTTGTGGACCTCTGTCCGACCCTTTGTCGCTGAGATATCGGTGTTTAAAGAAAAAGGAGCTTTTTTGGTAAATCATCAATATCTCATGAACAAATGATCGTACAGCGAGCTCACGGTGGGTTTCGTAAACTGGAATAAGTTCTCTAACAGCGCCTTTTGGTACTTTAGAGATTCTTTTTTAAACTTTAATATTGATTTGGAAAAGCACAAAAAAATGACTTTTTTCCCGTTTTGGAAAATCCACGTGAACTTTGCAATAATTGCGAAAAATACTCATGTTTCTAGGTTTTTTTTTAGTTCAATACATGCCCAAAGACCCGCCACAATTGAAAATTGATTGGCTGAACCGTTATTTTTGACCGGAGCGTCAAAGTTTTATAAACAATCAAAGAAAACTTTTATTGTTCCTCAAATGTCAATGAATGATGATTAAAATAAAGTTAAAAAAAATCCTTTTTTTTCTCAGTTTTGCAATAACTTTTCTTGAAATCTTGGAAAATAAAAAAAATCAAAATTTCGAAAAAAAAATGTTGGGTCCGTGGACGATTTTGGAAAAAAAAATTCGAAAATGTTCGCCTGCCGCTATTTCTTAGATTCACGCCGAGCGTGTTGCTTAAACAAATTTTTACCGGTGAGATTCGTAAACTAGAGATTTCAAGCTTTAAAATTCCATTATTTTTCAACCCTACGACCCGTTTTCACGAAGTTACAGCTATTCGAAAACAACGAAATTTTTTTGAAATTTTACTGTTCTCTTAATTTTTGCAATCACTATACAAG